>JARFJB010000068.1:0-220000 GCA_036346205.1 Vesta saturnalis
AAACAAACATATACTTACATGCAACCAACTCTTCGTAATCATCCATCAAACCGACAATATCATTTTCACACGATATCTTATAATTAATCATATGGCATGCTTTATCTGGCCCACATCAGTTAATAACCCATCACGGAACAAACCTAAAATTTGATAGGCTATCAAAAATTTCATGACGATGTCAGACGGAACTAAATTAACTAAACTCAATTGCAGGTATTTATAGCATCTTTTCTAGATTACATCATTGGAAAACCCAAAGGACAAATTACGTCATCAGAAATTCCCAAAGTCAAATTACGTAGAAAAAATAGTCACGGAGTACATTAGGTTTTGAACTTGACTAAAGCAGGTTCTGAACTTGGCTAAAGTAGATTAGGTTCTGAACTTGCACTGAACTAGATTTGGTTCTGAGTTTGACCAAGGTAGATTAGGTTCTAACTTCTGTTAAAGTAGACTAAGTTCTGAACTTGAATAACCCAAGGTCAACTCCAATGTCAGTCCCCAAGGTCAGCCTCAAGATCTAAATACCTCACCCACGTTGGCGTCAGTGGACGGATTCAACACCAAGGTCAATCCCAAAGTCAAATTACGTCGTCCACGTGGGCGGGTGCAAAAAGCGGAAGGTATGGCGCCCCAGTGGGAAACGTTTGTGACGTCACAAAAAGTGGAGGGGATGGTGCCCCGTTTCTACTATCAACAAACAAGTTCAACTTTCTAAATTACTTTTTGACATTAACTTTTCAAACTTATTCTTATCGACTGTAGCAGTTCAAACGTTGCAAAACAAAAGTTATGATCATTTTAAATGTTGCAAGTAATAGTTAGTAAAACATATTTCTAATTCAGAGCCTCGCATATAGAATTTATTGTAAATATAACCAACACTTAAACGCCTTATAAGCGATCAACTTGGTAACATTTAGTACTACGAAATTCGTTTTCTAACAAAAAAAAGTTTACTGAAACGTTTTAAAATACGAATGTTTCCAAGTTGTCCAGGGTTGATACACTCAAACCTTGAACAAATTAGAGGCAAGCTGAAATTTGGTATATAAGTTTGTATTGGGGTCCTTGATATGCCACCACACTCCACTGCTTATCCGCCGTTTCTGTCACCCCTAAACAGCCCCCTAAAAGGGTGAAAATCGGACTTTATTTAGTTTTTGGGCAATATTCTAAAAACAAAGCATTTTATGAAAAAATATACAGATAGAAACATTAAAGCACATAAAATTTACTATAAAATAGGATGTATTAAACGAATTTTGCTTAACCAGTGCGCAGTTATGGTATTTTAAACAAATGGTTATTTGAAAAAAACCTGTATGGTTACTTAATTATTTGACAACATTAAATATGCTTGAAATATATAAATAAAACTGTGATAAATACACTAACATAGATATTCTTCTGCTTTTATATTAGAAACAAAGAAGGCATACCAGTGGCCCATTACAATTTTTATTATTACATTATTTTCTGTTAACTAACACTTAAAAATTTTACGTGCTTTTTGAATTTTAAATATTGTGACAAAATAATATTAATTTACGATATCCATAAAATAAATCCTTAAAATACCAATTTTAACATTTGCGCGTGCCAGTGGCGGAGTTATGGTATTTAAAATCCAATATATTCTAACGAAATGCCCAATTTTCGGAAAATACCATGTGAAATGTTAATTTTATGTGGTTATTGCTCACTGCATGTGTAAATCTTCAACTATCCTATTAAAACAGCTAACGCCATTACACTATCCACGTGTCGGGGTACACTTTGGGCCCATCTGACGACATGAGCATGCATTTTTGCAACCACCTGGTGAATAATTACAAAAAAATTGTTCAAGGGCCCATTGGGGAGCTATACCCTGGTCTATCTGGAGAGATGACTTAAATACCATCCCCATTCCTGGTTGTGGTAAGCTTTTATTCAACCATGTTTGAACCCAGGGTTAATCATACATGTAAAGAATATGAAAACAATTAAAAAAGAAAAAATACCTGATAAAACGTCCTAAATGCATGGTATTGAGCTGCATTCATGGTCGGAGGAAATGAAGCCAGGTTGAAATCTTTTTTTAGGCTTTACTTTGTAACGCACTGCTGGTCCAGAAAGTATCTGACGTTATTCAAATGGTTACTGGTTTCAGTTTTAACATGGATGGAAATAAACAAAATTCGATATTATGGTTCTTAGTCTGTCCTTGGTTATCTTCGAATTGTAAAATTCTTCAAGTAGTTTAAACAACTCCTTTTTTACAATGTTAAATAAATTAGTTTTTCCTCTGTTAAACAGTCCAAATATAGTGTCGCATCCGGAAATGACATGCATGGCAAGAATAACGTTCTTTAGAGGTCCCAACTTATGTTGTAACTTTGAAATATCAGTGATTTTATTTGGTTTCGAACTTCTTCCTGGACGTCGCATGTATATATTTTGTTTTTTAGCGTAGAGAATTAGTAACACCATTACATCAGTATCTCCACTTACGACAAGAACAGCTCCTTCAGATGTCTCACTAAGTGCTGTAGCAGTTGTAATAAGTGTATCCTCATCACCATCTGAATACAAAATTACAATTTCCTTTTCCCACAACGATTTTCCGAGTTGTTCAGTAAAATTTTGCTTGTTTGTTGTAGTAGACAAAAATCTTCTTGCGGAAATTTGACTTCTGATGAGGTATGAGTTTCTACGGTTGGTACCGTTTTCCTACCCACAGATCTAAAATGTTGTTCCATTGTTTTGGCACTTAATTGCTAATATCCATCAAAATTTAAAGTAACGTTATGGCCATATTGATAAGTCATATAGCAGTGGTATTGAGAAAAAATATCCAAAAAGTAGCTGGTTTTTGCCATAAAAGTTTGTGTAGCAAATGACCTCCATCAATCACGTTTTGAACTATGGGTTCTGAGAAACTTTCTACGGTTGAGCAAAGCTTATCAAATATTTTGAGTAAAGACGACTTAGTTGTCTTTGTTAATGATCCGTTATGAAACAAAGAAGAAGGGCATGGTGCTAACTCATGTTTAAAACATTCATTTATCTGATCGGTGTAAGAAGCTGAACAAATAATTCTACTAAAAAGAAGCGCGAGGTTGACATTTATATCTGTGCGTTTAAGACCAATTTCACTATACTTACCACCAATTATCCTATTTATAAGTTCTTTCCCGACGATTCCCAATGATTCATCACAGTTTACATCTTGGGTAGCAACAGTTCCCGCATTAATTGACAGTAGTTCTCTAGTATCGGAATCAAAATGGTTGCGTATTTCTAACCACTCAAGCAACTTATTTAAAACGTTTTGGTCCCGTTCAATATGTTCTTTTACAACTGTAGTGATTCCATAAAAATGCTCCAAAGCTTCAGTGGTTTGAATATATTGAGGAGTAGCAGCTATCCAGCGCGAAAGAGTGTTATCTGTAATTCCGCGTCCTTAAGTAAGTCCTCCAGAAGACTTCATTCGCTGCATTAATTCTTGTTCAATTATATCTAAATGTGTTCCACACCAGTACTTATTAGATCATCGTACCACATTGCAGTTTTTCTTTGCCATTTTAATGTAATCTTCCTTATTCATGCCATTTTTTCAATCATATTTTGAATATATAGGTGCATACGGTAAATGACCGACCTGCTGCAAGAAAATACGGTAACATGTCACTTGCACAATGTAGGTAGTTCGACACCACAATTTAGCAGTGCGATTTGACGATGCCACTACTTCTAATGTTTGCTCGAAGTCATTTAGGAGGCCATTCAGTAAAGTATTTTCTTCTAAATCAATATTATTGTCTGGATTATAAAGTTCCTTTAAATCAGTTTCAGAATAATTGGAAATATTTGTTTTTTCTGAACAATAGATTAGTTAGTGGTGACATTAGTCACGAGTGGTACAATATTTTTTGCATAAATCACATTCCATAGTTCGGATCCAGACATTATATGCCCTATTGCACCCATAAATGACATAAGAAGATGAAATGTACTAAGTCGTACAACAATTTTAGACTAGTCATCAGAGGTGTATGCGGCAAGTATCATTTCTGTAGCTTTTAAAAATAGTGGCCGGTCGAATGTAACAATGCAAGTATTCAGAAAATATTTTTTGCATAAGTCCAAGGCACATCTAAGGCATGAGCATATATAGTCGTGGGATTACTCGGATCTAAGTTAACAAGATTAGGTCTCAGTACTTTAACAGGCATGTATCCTTGGCAAGAGGAATTTGGATGAAAATCATAAAATTGGCCGTATTCCCAAAGACAATTTAGGGTACTTGACAGGCGATAACTTTTAGGTTTTACCAGATAAATTCCTTTAACTGTAATTTTGCTTAATCCAACAGTCGAGGATTTTGATAAACGTAAATAGGGGCTATTCCAAACTTTCCAGGTAACACAAGATTTTCTGTTTTATTGATTCTGGGGTTGAATCTAAGGGTATTTTCAGATATTACAGCTAGTATTCCACCCATTGCGTGAAACGTTCCAAATCCGTCCAAAGTTCTTATGTTAATATCCGCATTATCAAAAGCAAATTGAATGAACCATGAAGGCTCTGTATCCATGGTTACTTCAGTTCCGGAATTTTCAAACGAAATTACAGATTTATAGTTATCGGAAAATCCCAAGGCATGTAAAGTTATGAGTAAATCTTTGGATCCGAATTTGCGACGAAGTGTATACCTAAACACAATAAGACAGGAGATATGTAAGATTTGGGGCGTACAGTGGAAATAATAACATTGGCGACACTTATAACTTTTCTTTTAGTGTTTGTTTCTTCTGTGTCCGATTTTCTCCCAAATAAAGTATTTAAAAATATTAATTGTATCCGGAATATCATTCTCCCCTCCATTTTGAAATTCAACATTAGAGGGATATTGGTTAAATTCAAAAATATTCATTCTAATATCTTTCCGTATTATATTTACTGCAGCAGGTATTATCATAACGTGTTCTGCTTCTTCGTTTTGCTGCCGGTTACTTAATAACTTTTCCGAGTATTCTTTTACTTATTGCCATCAGAGTTACTTGAATTCTAGTAGTAATATAAGGCCGGAGCTACTCCACTTCAAGGCCACCCATGCAAATCTTATGGGATTTATTTCAAGGTCAAGTGAGTTTTCTCATTATGCCAGAACGCGCTCCACGCCTCAAGGACGTTTGAAGCATGCTTTTGGCGGGGAATTTAAATTTTTGGAGCAGGTCAAGGTCAAAGTAAAACTAGAAATTGCAATATCATCTTCATCATCATATTACAATTCTTAGAAGTCTAAAATTGTAGTGGTCAAGGTCAAAGATTATTGATCTGTAGGGATATCGTATAACATTTCTTAGAAGTGTAAAAATAGAATGAGTTCATGGAAAGAAGAAGAAGAAGAAGCCTAGGTTATCGGTTTTGAAGGATGTAGATTTATAATAAAAGGCTTCCTTGGGTGCGTGTGATTTAGTATTAGCAGAAATGACGAAAATGGTAGTATGCAAGATAGGAAACGCAAGAAAAGAACAAGTATTAACTATTGTGGAGCGAAAGAAGAGGTTGGAGGTGTTGATACGAAAAATTAAAGATTTAAAGGTAGATTTAGAGGTGTATGAAATAAATAGAAGAATGAGACAGCTTCGAGTATGGAAATAAAAAAGAACAAGTATGAATTATTGTTGAGTGAAAGAAGAGGTTGGAGGTGTTGATATGAAAAATTAAAGATTTAGAAGGTAGATTTAGGGGTGTACGCATTTTCACATATAAATTTCTAATGCTTGTTTTTAAGAAAAGTATGTAAATTTTTTTAAATCATGTAAAATTTGGGATTTTGTTCTTCCAAATATTAAGTTACCCAATTAGATGTTTCATTATGGAAATTTGTATCCTATAAAAGAATCTTTTAAAACTGTATTCATGTATAATATTTTAACGAAATAAATGGATAATCATGTAACAAAAACAAATTTCATCTTATTAAAACTGTGTTATAGTTGATGTGAATATTTTACCTTAAGGAAAAAAGAATTAAAACATTTATTTTCACAACCTCTACACATTATAGGTGATCTGAATATTTCACTATAAGAAATAAAGTAAAATAGAAAAATAAACATTTATTTACAAATAACACTAGTCTAACAATTATATTATATAGTGATGAGAACGTTGGAAATGTGCGAGGTGAAGCTGAAGATGAAGAGTTTAAAAATAATAAGGGTGCAAAATAAATAAATAATGTGTTATGAAGTTTGATTTAACTATATTATAAAATCATAAGTTCGCATTTTCGCATATAAATTTCTAATGCTTGTTTTAAGAAAAGTATGTACATTTTAAAAATCATGTAAAATTTGAGATTTTGTTCTAAAATATTATTATTATGTTACCGAGTTAGATGTTTTATTAAGGAAATTTGTATCCTATAACAAGAATCTTTTAAAACTGTATTTAAGTATAATATTTAACGAAATAAATGGATAATCATGTAACGAAAAACAAATTTCATCTTACTAAAACTTTAGTGACATCAAAGAGATTTTGAACTTGGAAAAATTGTGCAAAATCGTTATGCAACTACTTATGATTTTTTACTGTTTATGTTTAATTCCACATGTAAAATTGCAATACTTTTTTGATGTATAATCTCTACACTTTATAGTTATAGGTGATGTGAATATTTCACCTTAAGGAAAAAAGTAAAAAGAATTAAAACGTTTATTTTCAAAACCTCTACACGTTATAGGTGATCTGAATATTTCACTATAAGAAAAAAAGCCGAAAAAGGAATTAAACATTTATTTTACAAATAACAACAACAATTAAAACTACTTTAGAAAAAATAATAAAAAACTAAACTACACTAAACTACACTTAACACTCTAAGGATCCATATTGTCCAAGGCACGAAACACTAGTTCTGCATTCCGACCAGTTTTTTCGGCCGATGCCAACTAGTCCGTGGCCTCAGCTAACTCCTTAGTTAGCCGGGCCACACGATTGCTAAGTTCAGCCACACGATCTTGGTTCAAAATGCAGAAATCACGCAGCCACTCCAAATTTGTTTCCCGCAGGTGATGCAGCCTTACCGCGGGCTCAGGGGGTTGACACGTCTCAGGGAGTTTGTTCCCTTGCGAAGGCATGTCGAGCAGCAGGAGGTTTTTACCCCCACGCATCCACCGCGGCGATGCTACCGCGGTAGTAGCAGGAGAGATACTGTAAGTGGAAAATGAATCACATTAATAATGTAATCATACATAAATTAAGAAATAAGTAACTTACTTTTCGAAGTAGCGTGCAAAATCTTCTTCGACATCACTGTCCCGGATACTTATCACAGGAATATCTCAGGTGATGATAATGGTGGTAGTGGCTGCGGTAGTGATACAGCAGTACTAGCTGGCTGCACCAGCAAGTGCTGCAGTATTTGTGGTTTTTCGTTATTTTCTTTTTAAGCTCAATTTCGTTTTTTGCATAATGACGCCATTGTAATGTATATATGTATACGTGTTATTGCAATGTAGATGTACATATAATAACTGAATAAGAAGTGCAATGTTAAACCTATATATAGGTGTAGGTTTTGTTAACGTTGGCAAAACAAGCGGAAATGATAAGGGAAATGAACGAACATATGTGAGAGTAGTTCGTTAACTTAAATAAGGTTAAGGGACTAACCCAAGGTAATTATGTGATCTATAAAATTAGTAGCAAAATTTTGACAACAGCTAGTGTAATCAATTGGATGTCAAACTTTAATTGTTGGCAATTTTCTATAATTTTGGAGGTGTCATATTACATTATATTGAGGTAATTTTGAGGTGTGTCAAATTACATTTCATGGCAATTTCGGGTGTTGTCAAATTTACATTTTTCCACAATTTGTGGGGTGTCAAATTACATTTTTGGTAATTTTGGGTGTCAAATTACATTTTTTGGTAATTTTGGGGTGTCAAATTACATTTTTTGGCAATTTTTGGCAATTTTTGGGGGTCATTCGCCCTACGGGAAATGCCCAAAAAATGTCAAAAAAAGCTAACTTTAACGCTTTGGTTGTCAATCTTTTACAATATTGAAAGGCGGCTTGGTTCTATTATATATATATATATATATATATATATATATATATATATATATATATATATATATATATATATATATTTTGTATTGTCTTATGCGCTTTACTATTTTATAACCTTGCTCTATTTCTTATCTTTTGAAGGACATCAATGTTCCATAAACTCGTTGACCATCGGGTTATTGTACCTCTATCGTTAACTTGAGAAGGTATATAAACCGATGATGTACGGTAAGATGGCAGATATCGCAGCTTAAAGTTAAAGAGCGATTACCTTCCGACAATTGTCTTTGTAATAGTTCTAAAGTGTTTTTGTAGTCTGAAAATAGTTAACAAAACGGTCACTCCCCAGTTACGCTGATTTTTTAAAATTGTTCGTGTGTGTCTGTGTGAATTTAAATAATATTTGTTTACATTGAATATTATAGCTTCTAAGGTAAATAAGCAGTTAAAATAATTAGATATGAATATAAATTCGGTTTCTGTTACAAGTAGTGAATTAATTAAGGTAATTCGCAAAGCTATTAAACTATTGAAAACTAAGGATGAAATAACCAGGCATATTCATATGTTAAGAAATAATATCAGGACTTTGAAAAATTTATTAAAATTCAAATGTTACTGTAAATGAAAATCCACTTAGACTTGAAAGTAATTTATCAATTCTCAAATGTTATCTGGCGAAATTAAATCAATTAAGACAGACTTTAGATAAAAGAGGCGCTGGTGTAGCAATCAGTTCAAGTAACTTGCAGTGGCACGATGTACAATCTTGCTTCAATGACATTACTTACAGGTATTATAGTCAATTTAAATATTAAAGATCCGCTAGTATTCTTGAAATGTGCTTATAAAAGTTTTTCGAGAAAAATTAATGTAATGTTACGACAATCAATGCTTAAAGTAAATGTCGTTTTAGCGTGTCATTTCATTCAACCTCAAAACCTTGAGCTTGACTTAAAAACGTTTGCTTCCAAAAATGAAATTATAGATGTTGGTACCGATCTTAAACAATGGTACAAAACGCATGTATTCGATAAACTTCAGGCAAAATTAGAAGAGTTTGCGGAAAGGGGTTCGGGATGGGCATTGCAAGAAATTTTACACTTAAAGGTTAATATTAACAGTTACATTCCTATAAGGGGAGGTGTTTCGACGTATGTTAAAGTACCTAATTTCATAGCAATGAAGCGGGCAGTTGTTAATGTAAAAAATAATGATGAATATTGTTTCTTCTGGGCCATAGTATCTGCTTTGTTTCCAGTACAAAATCATAACGATAGAGTTTTTAGTTATCCTCATTTTAGCGATATTTTAAAATATGAATCTATTCAGTTTCCTATTAAATTAAACGACATCGGCAAATTTGAAAAGTTAAACAACCTTTCAATTAACTTATATTGTGTAAAGGGTAAAAAAAGTGTTTCCATTTTTATTAAGTAAGAACCACATGAATAACAGAGAGTCAATTAATTTACTGATTTTACCTTGCGATTCAAATAACAAATGTGGTGCAGAAGAAGGTATACCAAGTTACATTAATAGTAATAATAATACACTTTATCACTTTACTTGGATAAAAAGTATGTCAGCTCTGTTTGCCAAGCAACTATCCAATAGGGATCATAAAAAATTTTTTTGTAATCGATGTCTGAATCATTTCTCTACAAACATTCTTTTAGAAAAGCATATAGCTCGTTGTCACGAAATTAATACGTGTTCCTCTAGATTACCGATGAGTGACGCTGAAAAATTTTTAGAATTTAAACATTTCACATATCAAGAAAAAGTACCGTTCGTCATTTATACAGACCTTGAAAGGATACTTGAAAAATCCTCTCGGGTAGACGATGAAGGAAGTAATACACGTGTATGCGAAAAACATGTTCCCTTTAGTATAGCTTATTATTTAAAATGTTCTTATAACGACTCATTATCTAAATTTCAGTTGTACAGGGGCGAGGATTGTATTACGTGGTTTGTTAATGAATTATTAAATTTGGCGTATTGGGTTAACAATATATTTAATATGGTTGTACCAATGGATAACCTAACACAAGATCAGATTACAGATTTTGAGAATGCGGTAGTATGTCATATTTGTAGGAAACCATTTACGGGGGATAATATTAAAGTTAGAGACTACGATCATTTGAGAGGAAAGTATAGATCCGCGGCACACAGAGGTTGTAATTTAAATTTTAAGGTGTTCCATGTTATACCTGTAGTGTTTCACAATCT
Organism: Vesta saturnalis; assembly: GCA_036346205.1. NCBI lineage: Eukaryota > Metazoa > Arthropoda > Insecta > Coleoptera > Lampyridae > Vesta > Vesta saturnalis. Next base: position 10,319 of record JARFJB010000068.1, read on the forward strand.
TAGTGGTTTCGATTCACACTTTATTATTCGCGAATTAGCAAACGGTTTTCCGGGCCAGGTCAAACTTTTACCGTTAAATAAAGAAAAATACATTTCATTCACCAAATTAGTCAACAATACAAGGATACACTATAGGTTTATTGACTCCTTTAGGTTCATGAGTAGCAGTATTGAGAAATTGTCATCATATTTGGAGAATGATAAAAAAAATATTACCCGATCAAATTGTAATAGTGATAATGAATTTAATTTATTAGTTTATAAGGGAGTCTTTCCATATGAATATGTTGATTCTTGGGATAAACTTAATGAAACTACTTTACCTCCAAAAACTGCATTTTTTAGTAAGCTTCAAAACAAAGATATTACGGATAAAGATTATATGCATGCCGTTAATGTTTGGAATACGTTTAGACTTGAAACGTTAGGTCAATACTCGGATTTATATCTAAAAACAGATGTTTTACTTTTGGTGGATGTTTTTGAAAATTTTCGTCGAACCTGCTTAAGCGCATATCAAATGGATCCTCTTTATTGTTATACAGCGCCAGGTTTGACATTTGATGCAATGTTAAAAATTTCTCAAGTTAGATTAGAACTTTTTACCGATATCGACATGGTTATGTTCATCGAAAGAGGTATTAGAGGAGGAGTATCGCAGTGTTCCAACCGTTACGCGAAAGCTAATAATAAATACATGGGTGAAAGCTACGATTCTAGTATCCCAACGAGCTTTTTAATTTATTATGATATTAACAACCTTTATGGAAGAACAATGGAAGAATTTTTACCATATGGGGAATTTTCTTTCATCGATGAGCCTAATATTGAATGCATATTAAATAATCCTAACGATTCAGACATTAGTTACGTCATAGATTGTGACTTGGATTACCCCACACAGTTACATCAGCCCCATAGCGATCTACCTTTGGCACCTGAACACATGATACCCCCAGCCCCGTATTCCAAATCCAAATTAAAGAAATTATTGCTCACATTGTACCCAAAACGTAACTACGTTCTTCACTATAGGAATTTAAAAATGTATTCAGATCAGGGATTAAAACTAGTTAAAGTAAATCGGGTTTTACGTTTCAAACAGTCGGCGTGGTTAAAAACATATATAGCTTTGGACACAATGTTAAGGCAGGAATCAAAAAATGAATTTGATAAGAACTTTTTTAAATTAATGATTAATAGCGTTTTTGGTAAACTTATGGAAAATGTTCGCAAATATAAGGATGTGCGTTTAGTCACAAAATGGGACGGTCGCTTTGGGGCTCGCGCACTTATATCCAAACCCAATTTTCACAATTGTACTATATTTGACAACGACATGATTATAAATTGGAAGTTTTTTTGAATAAACCTATATATGCAGGATTTTCGGTATTAGATGTTTCAAAAACCTTTTTATATGATTTTCATTATAATTATATTTTAAAGAAATTTAAAAATAATGCCAAACTATTGTATACGGATACAGACAGTCTTGTGTATGCCTTTTCTGTACCCGACATATATCAGAATATGAAAGAGGATATTAATAGATTTGATACCTCAGACTATGATCCCGATAACGTTTATAACATTCCATTAGTTAACAAAAAAGTGCCAGGCTTAATGAAAGATGAAAATCACGGTAAAATTATGTTAGAGTTTGTTGGTTTACGCTCAAAAATGTATGCATACTCTGTTAACCAAAACAAAGTTATAAAGAAGTCCAAAGGTTCTACATCGGCTAGTGTCAGAAAAGTTACATTAGATGATTATAAAAGGGCTCTGTTAGACTATAACATTGTAAAGCGTCACCAGCGTCTTATAAGATCAAAAAAACATTCGGTGTTTACAATAAAACAAAATAAGGTGGTTCTTAGTCCTTATGATGATAAAAGATTAATAAATTTTGAGTTAACTGATACTCGTCCTTGGGGATTTAATGTTACATGATCTTATACTTTTCTTTTGTTGTTGTAGAAATCATAAAATGAGTAATCAACAATCTCTAAAAAAAATGGATGAGGAATTGCAACATTCCTCGCAAGAAATTTATAAGAAATTTTTGAAGCATGCCTTAATGGGGAAGGGTTCTATAGAGGTTTATATTCTAGTTGCTAACATACTTCAGAACATTGTAATACCTGATGAATGCTTTAAGTGGTATGCTGAGAATGCAGATGGAGCGTGTATCGATACGATTAACACATTATTTAACGTAAAGGTTAAGTTAGACCGTTATATTAAAATGTTATTAGAAGTTTGTGTAGAAAAAGATTTTATAACTGATATAGAATTAGAAAATGTAATTGGTCAAATTAATGTTTCCTTAAATTTAAAAATTTCTTTTAAAAGATATGTATGTAACTTGCTAAACGATAATGATAATTGCTTTACACCTAAAGTACAATATAGTATCGAAAATATTAAGAAACATTATCATGACATTACTTGGGCTACTAACCAATTTATTTCAACTGCTGCTTATTATGCTAACTGTAAATCACTTAAGATGTAATTAATGAGCAAAACTTTAAATACACTTTTGAACCGTCAAAAAATTATGAACATTTCACAATATACAACTGGATTCTGGAAAATGTTGAAAAAGGTCGGAAAGGCGAACGGTTAGGTTGGACAAGCGGACCTGACTCTGAGAAATGGCCATCAGTTAAGTTTGAGGACTACAAAGACTTTAGGTTTAATACATAAGATAATTAGATAGATTAAACAAAAAAAATTATGCATATATCAGTATGTTTTTATTAATAAAAAAATAAATTACAATTTGTCTTTTATTATTATTTTTCTTGCAGAAATTACATCCTATGTTAGTCTGTACCTTAAGTACACTATATTACAATAATTTATTATTCATATTAGTCGATACCTATACAAGCCGGACATTTATATCCGTTATTAAACCAATAGTGATGCTTTCTACAGTAATTTAAGTGTTCCAAACTGCTTGTTGTTTTTACCGGTATTATTGAAATACAAATGAGCTTATTATACAATCCTCTATTGCTTGTAAATTTGAGTTTTTATTTCTAGTTAAGTAGTTAACAATAATATGCTTAAAAAACTTTATTGTCATCGTCGATCCACGAGTATTCGTTTAATCCCAACCATTTCACGTACACTTTATTCTTCTTACGTCGAATGACCTTTCCACCAAGTACACATCCGGATATTTAGCTTTTTGCAGTTCCTGTCCATAAAATCCACCTAGTATAGGTGTATCTTTCATGTCTTCTAGCAAGTACGTGACCGGATTGGTTACGCGTACTTTAACAATCTTGAAAAGTTCACTAGACCAGTTTGGTATATAACCTTTATAAAAGATGCTTTTAAATTTACTAATGCGGCTATGTCACCCACCATGAACCGATGGTTTTTATTAAAGATTTTCAGATTCGAATATACATTAAGCTTTGTGTTAGCATTTACTTCGCTAGGTTTCATTCCGATCGTTCGATGTTTACGGTTATTGTACTCTGTCGTCACTTCTTCGAGAAGTGTACCAATCCATACGTATTTTCCATGCACCCCAAAATTTTTATACAGGGTATTCTTGATTGTCCTAATCACTCTTTCTGCTATGCTAGCCTTTTTAGTGCTGTAGGTGGAATAGTGATTAATGTTATGTTTTATCATCAGGTTAGCGAAATGCTTATTGTAGAACTCTTTTCCAGCATCTGTTTGAAGATTTTGGGAGTCCGTTCTTTAAAAATGGTTTGCATAGCTTTCATAACTTCTACCCCGTCTTCGTCTTCAAACCTCTCGTCCATAGGTATTTAGAGAAACAGTCGATAACTACCAGGATGTATCTGTAGCCCTTATTCTGTTTGGAGTAAGGTATAAATTCAGCTAAATCGGCTTGCCATAGATCATCGAATCCCTTAATAATAGTGCGTCTACGAGGGAAATTTTTGCGTGCCGGGTTTATGCAACTCGTTTACCACTTGTTCCATCCTTCCTTATCGTTCCATCCTTTACTTAACGTTTCTTTAGTTGCATTTAAATCTGCTTGTACTACCTCAACATAATTACGAACATCATTTATAAGCGACGTCACTAACTGAAGACAAAACTCGAGGTAACCTTTATTTATGGCATCGGAGTCTTCTTGAGGATCGGCTACCTGCTCTTAAGCGGTTCCCATTTAAATGGAACCTCGTCAGTTGATAGTGCTGTAAGGTTAGCGCGTCTTGAGGTTCGATGGGATCGGCTACATTAGTTAAACGCTTATTTTCGACATTAAACTTATCGTCGGTAATGGAGAATTGTGATTTTAGCAGTTTATGGAATTGAGCGTGAACATGAGAGCGTCCAAACTTGTCCATCATTGCGCGAACTATAGTTGACTAAAAAGTTTTCGGAGGGTTTCTCAATATATCCATCTTCGTATAGTTCTTCCACGACTGATATGATATCATTAACGAGCCCAGTATTACCGGCCATTTTTCAGCCCACAGGACCTCCAAATCTTGAATCAATTCATGCACGTTGTTCCAGTATTTGTATTCAACTGGTCGTCCAATTTCTTTGAATATTGTAACTTCACCCCCTTTTCTCCTTCACCTCCACCTTCTCCAGTAAGGGTTTAATTATCCCTGTATATTTTTGGCACGTGTACCTTTCAATTGTTCATCCGGGTTGTTATCACGACGAGCTGCATTAGTTGCAAATTAAGATTTGTGTATAGTTCGTCTCGTCTTCGCTAGTTATTAGACGTTTGTCTGGTTCATTCATTATTATTAGATCATAGAGACCGCTCGTACCATTATACCGAACTCCCTTAATAATCAAATCCTTTCCGTCTATCTTTACCGGTGTCTTGCCAATTGCCCACTTATCGCTTGAAATGTCGTAAAGAACTCCATAAGTGGTATCAATTGCATTCGATGCATCGCTTAGCATGCGTTCTATGTATATTCGTGGTAATGGATCATATTGTTCCAGAAATTCTCTCGATGCAGAGGTATTGAGTGAAATAGAATCGGTGGTATTCGCTACATGCTTCTTCTTCTTCTTCTTCCACTTGGGGTGTAATTTCTCCAATCACACTAGTCTCGAGGAACGATGGTGTCTCTTGACGCAGAGGATTTCTTTGAAAATACGGAAGTTGTGCGAATGGACTAACATAATTACTACTACTACTAAAAGAAGATGATCTTCGTTTGTTAATTCCTCGCAAATGATAAGGTATTGACGGTGTGGTACCATACTGTTGAATCGGCGACCTTTTCTTTTTGATAGGGGAGGAATGACGTTTTGGTGACGGTTTTGTGAATACCTCCACCTCCTCCTCCTCAGCATCCTCCGGCTCCGTCTTTACTAGCGGTTCGATTTTCTTTGCAATGTTTGCAAGTGGTTCAATGAGTGGTTTGTAAGTTTTAGTGAAATTTGCCTCTTTAGTAAATCGATCCTTCTTAAGATGATCATATTTTTGCTGTATAGCTTTACGAACTTGAATTATACGTTTTGTCAACGCTAATCTTTCGTTGTCCATCGGTGCGGATCAGCAATAAAACAGATAAAACAGGTCTAACAGGTAAATAAACAGCTCTGTTTAAAACAGGTCAGTTTAAAGCAGGTCTGTTATGTACCCTGTTGAAACGGGGGCTGTTTACTTGTAGGCCGTTTTTTCCCAAATGATATTTTAATGATGCTGCTATGGTATTATATACTGATCGAAGCCTTTCCTAAAACGGCCGTTTTCTACTTCAGCGTCTTTATTTATTACCAGGAATCCGTATCGATTTCGCCAACTCTCTGAGTACATGTCTCGAAACAATTGCATGCTTACAATTGGGGCGACATGATCTTCATGTATGTGACGCAAATTCAAATCATCCTGTTCGAAGAGCACTATTAAATTGGCGTTATCTCTAATCAGCTGTTTGGGGATTTTAGTATAGGTTTGACCCAAGTAGAAGCAGTCAATGTTATTATGACGTCCCATTGAAAAGTACGCTCTAATATGGTTTTGTTTTTCGCAAGCGATATCGTCGAAGATAAACACTGAATTGGATTTTGCCTCGCTGGGTTCCATAATGTCAGTATTATCACTGAAGCAATAATAACCAATATCTTTCATGGGATCTAGAATTTCACCCAAGAGTCGATATTTTTCTTGATTCAACGATTTTGAATAGACATACACGTGTTTGAAACAGAGACCGTTCGGTTCAGTAAGGAGACTGAGCATGGTGTTTGTCCACAATTGGAAGGACCACAAATTATAGCGCGTACGCTGTTTGGAAGTAACTCTCCATGCCGTTGTATCTCGCTGTTTGCAGCTTGAGTTAAATCATCGAGATTTACAAAAGGTAGTTTTTGAGTTTGAACCACTACTCGCATGTTGTTGTTGTTGTTGATCAGTGTCTACCCGAAATAAAACTGCACAACTTGTCAATATGGTTCTTTATTTTATACATCTAATATTACAATAGATTATTATTATTATTATTATAACATATTATAGTTTTTTCACTTCTCCCGTCAAAGGATTGTATTGCACCGTGGCATCATGTAATATGAGACAATAGACAACGATACCGGCTTCAAACACCTCCAACGCTTCCATTTCAAGTTTTACATCTACAGTCGAGTGTTTCAGTGATTCATTTTGTTTCGATCAATCCATTACGAATATTGGACATGTCTTGAATTGCGAATAGTCAAATAATGCATCCTCATGATTGTTGGTCGTGTAATATTCTCTTCGAAAATTTAAATAATTTTGGTAGGCTATTATGTACTTGTTGACATTGAAATCCAGATGCATCGCTTCGTATGGGTAACTTTCCGAGTTGAGGTGTAACTTTAGATTGCGAATATTCACGTTATCGAAATCGGCCGCTCTTTCCGTCGTTGAAAACTTCTTCCCCTTTTGAAAAGCCACAATTGTCCATCGAGGTTTCTCCAATTGAGTGGAAGTTTTAATTGGCCATATGTCCGAGTGTGTCTGTTTTAAAGCTGGCAATTCATATAGTTCCCATTGACGAAACGGAATCGTAATGGTTGTATTTTTATTGATTTTTTGGAACAGACTTAGTTTAGCACTGTCGCTTAGCATCACATGCGGAATCTTCCATTGAATTTTATTTAACGTTATTTTAGCGTCGTCTGCGGTACCCTTATAACAATCAGCATCGCTTCTGGAACGTATTAACACCAACTCCTGTCGCATATTCACGATAACTTGCTGATAATCTTCCATACTTCCGAATATGTGTTTTAGAGGTATACAGACGGTAAAATGTTTTTCTTTGTTGCTTTTAGCGTGTTCCACTTGTAACGGTTCCTCATTCCTCGGTGACCATCCCAAATGCTGTAAACCTTTGCTTTCATTCCATGTGTACGATACGTATCCTTTGAGTGCGGATGTTATACCCGGATTTCGACATGTATCCACTTTCTGACCTCCTAACTCGTAACATATTTCCTCGAAAAGGAATGGTGCAAAGTTGTTTGTTAGATAACATGTTTTTACACCGGCTCCTTCTAGGGCCGAGCTCCATTCCATTTTACCTTCAATATACAGGAAACTATCGTATGTTGCGGTTACCAAATCTTGACTCTGTATCAATATACGGATCTCATCGGATAATCCATAATTAGAAGAGCCGTACGGAAGATATGTATAAATATCAGACTTGGTGATGGTCTCACCAAAACGTGCGCTTTAAAAGATGTTTAACGAATCTGCCATTTCTATGTGGTCTTAACCCTATAGATTCCAAAAAGTACTTTTCGCCAGACGTTAATTCACCAGCACGCTCCCTGCTTGAGTAAACCATTGTAGGCTCACGTCCTGTATTTATAGTATCATTGAGGAAAGATGGAAGTGGACCTTGGTTAATTCTTAAGCCCATATTCTTTTAGTTCCAGTCGTACCGTAAATGGTTCGCTCTCCCCGAAATCGATTAATTCAACCTTCTGGTTCGTTAATTTAATTGAAATATTACCGATAGTATTGGTGTTGACTACCAAATACTGAGGATTGCTAGGAATTTTGTCTAAACGATAGCCTGGTGGGACATACACGTCTATTACATACAGCACCTTCGCTGGAGTCCCGTTTCTATACGAACCTTTGACAATATTAGACTCTATGTGAATATTTGTATGTTTAATTATTTGTATATCTAATACAGAGATATGTAAAACGTTAGCTTCCAATATCACCGGTTCAAAACCTAGCATACGTCCAATGGAATCCTTTTGAGTAAAATCTATGTCAAATTCACCGCTAAGCTCGCACTTGAGCGTGTTATTATTTGCCCTTAAACTAAAGAGACTTGTAGGAATGTGCGTTTTTATATAGATGCTCAGTTCTTCCAACTCGTATGCGCCATGTGGAATTTCAATAGCGTTGAGTTCTGTCGCTTTTATGTAATAAAATTTATCGTTTCCAGCGTGTATATTCCTTATGCTATTACAACCGTAAAATCCAACGACACCGATTACGCAGGTTTTCTCGGAATTAAGTTCGATCGGGGGGTAAAAGTTATTACTCGCTATGTTACCAACACCCTCTACACTGAAGGTGATTGACATGGTGACTGTATGTTCCCAACTACTGAATATGCTATTTATATAGAAACTTTAAACAGAGATGTCCACAATTTGTGGTACCGAATTGTTGCTCTTGAGAGTAATTATAGTATATTTTGCAATCGTGAAAACAGTCCAGAACTTCTCTCGGTGGTGGAATATTTCCGAAACTATCATAGTACCATACGCTTCCATCAGGTTTTTTGTAACAAACCCAATGAGTACCACGTCCCTTTTGGTTATCTAAATTAATAGTACCAGCCTCGTTATTCCATGACAATTTTGGCATATTATCTCTCATAAACACACCCCTAAAGTATGGTACATTCCTTGCGTGCTCTCTTAGCTCTACATCAGTCAACAGTCTTTTCGGTAATTTTTGAAGTTTTTTTTTTTTTATTTATTATTGGTTTCAAGTGCAAATCCATACCTCCTCCTGACCGATAGGGTTTCAAAAATATCACCCCACCGGTTTTCTTTCCTACAGCGATGGCCTCCATTGCACGATTATGGCGCGAAGTTTCATCTAACATTTTCCTTGCACTACTAGATGCGTTAACTGCTTTTGCAATACCCGCTGCCCCTCCAGCTAAAACACCGACCGCAGATAATCCCGCAAATAACGGTATAAGAAATGGTAAAATCCACCCTCTTTAGGTAGCGGAATTACTCTGGGAACGCTTACTTTCCCTTCCCACCTAATCTTTTACAGTCAGTTTTGCTGCTGTAAGAGCTGATTTTATAGCCTTTATGGTTCTAGGACTGTTTCTCATTTTCTTGCTAATTATTCCATGTAATTTCAATAGACTGCTACGCGATCGTTTTGTTCTGCTAACACCCATCCCTAACTTTCCTTTTGCCTTCATTATGCCTGCTACAGCTAAAGCCTCTGTGCGTTCACCTAACTTTGCGTCGGGTGCCTTAACACGGTCCCAAGATTTTCTTTCCAAAATATAATCAGCTCGATGTCTACTAACCAAGTCTTTACTATCCCTATAACTGATATCGTGAGCTTTGCAGTGAGCGTCTAGAAGGTTGATACCTGGATCACCACGCTGAAGCCTTTTATCTAATTTAGTTCCGGGACCACAATACTGATACCCTCGAATATGGAGCTCAACGGGTAGCTTATTAATGAGAGTATTAACCAGACCACCCCCACGTGCACTTCTCCGCTTCCAAACTAACATTGTTTGTGTAATGGGAGGAATTGTTATATTTATAGGTAACGATCAAGAACAGGCAGATTTTTTATCAATATTTTATTTATTCATATATGTGATACAGCAAATAGCTAGGTCGATAATGCAACAGCTCCATCATACAAACTGTATTGTGAGAATTTATATCATACTTGTAATTCAACACATTTTCAAAGTCATGATAAATGTTATCGCTGTTTGTTTCATCATCACCATACTCCATCTTACGAAAGTGGCGGTAGTTGTTGACTTGCTCGATGAGATTTTGAAAGAAACAGGGGAGACCGTATGATTCCAGTAAATCCAACCTATAGTTAATTATATCCTTTAAGTTGAAAAGCTCTTCAGAGTCGTTCTTGTTTAACGTACAGTAACGACCGTGGTTTTGCTGAATTGTTATGCTTTTTAATAACCTTTCTGATGATGATGATGATGATGCGCCTTTAACTACTTCCCAATTATAAAAAATGGTAAAATTGTTACCAAGCAATTCTGAACTTTTCTCGTATTCAATGTCCGTCTCCTCGTTGATATTTGACCAATCAATGTGGTTTTCAGTTTCTTGGGAACAAAAAAATTTCATTTCCAAATATGTTTGAAACTTGAGTAGCACCTCCCAATCTTGCCTTTTCATAACAATGAGTCCGTCTGCACATACGATTCGTATAACTGCCTCAAGATGCTGCTGCATACTGTATCCAATTTCAATGTAATTGTTTTTTGGAGAATTGGCCTCGAATAAATCATATAAGCTACAATCAATTAAACGTTCATCAGTAGCGGTGTTATGTAAATTTTCAGTTGTGGAAGAGCATTCGGTAGATATAGCTGCTAGGTAGTACTATCCCCATCATTACAACACCAACACGAACATGTGAAGAAATTATTATTACAACTATTCTTGCTATCCATGTACAGTCTTTTAAAATTCATTTCAATGAACTTGTGTGTTGACTACAAGAATTGATCAATTTGTAACCGTAAATATATATTTTATAATTATTATACGTTTTCCCCCACCTCATAACATTATTATGATGGTGGAGGGGAGAACAGTTCTTGTAAATCTATCATGATATACCTCAGCACGATGTTGTTCTTGTAGTACGGGTGATAAAATGCATTCCAATTGTTTCAATTTACGACGGAAACGTAATCTAACCAGCGCCAAATTTTTCCACAGCCCTCTTCTTGCATTACGATAAGCAAAGGACCACACTATCATGTTATACACTACATTTTTAGTCTCATCAATAACAACTCTCCTCATTATGATGTATCTACTCTTCATTTAATCAAGAAATAAAAGTCACTATTTGCAATTAAAAATATTTATAGTTTTTATTTTCAAACAATTATACATGGATATACATTATTATTATTATTATTATTTTACAGAAATGTTAAATTCGTTGTCTTTCCTACAGTCCCGGTACTGGTGATGTACACGTCTTTCTCAGCCAGACCTTGTTTAAACGTTTCAATGCGATCTTCTTTTTTGAAGTATTCATAAAATCGTAAAGGAAGTATACACTTAAAAGTTTTCAGTTTCAATGACAATATGCTTCCCATACTTCGTGTCGATTGTATCGATATCAATCACTTTATATTTTGCACCAACCTCAAACTCTTTTACATTCGTGAAGGGTTTACAGAAAGTGCTACTGTTCAATGCAGATAGATCCATCTTTACTGATTCGAGCACGCTCTTGAATTATAGTTTCCACCGGAACTGTTTCTCTATATATATTTTTCAAGGTAGAGGGGGGAATTGCACCAGTAGGCTAATCTGCATCCCGGTACTGGTGATGTACACGTCTTTCTCAGCCAGACCTTGTTTAAACGTTTCAATGCGATCTTCTTTTTTGAAGTATTCATAAAATCGTAAAGGAAGTATACACTTAAAGTGTTCAGTTTCAATGACAATATGCTTCCCATACTTCGTGTCGATTGTATCGATATCAATCACTTTATATTTTGCACCCACCTCAAACTCTTTTACATTCGTGAAGGGTTTACAGAAAGTGCTACTGTTCAATGCAGATAGATCCATCTTTACTGATTCGAGCACGCTTTTGAATTATAGTTTCCACCGGAACTGTTTCTCTATATATATTTTTCAAGGTAGAGGGGGGAATTGCACCAGTAGGCTAATCTGCATCTGATGATAAATAACTGCTACCATCAGGAGATGCTGCCCATTTTTTATGTCGTTGCAAAACTGATGCAATTGTACAGCTTTAAGTTCTTCTACAAAACATTTTTCACATATTTTTTTTAAATTTAAAAACTTTTCACATATCGTTACTCCTTTTTCATACTTTTTCACTAACACGTTACACTCCGCTTCACTATAATCACCTCTTCCGTAAACAGCCTCATGTTCAGCATCGAATACTAATGCCGAAAATTCTTGTTTCAAGCGTTCCACCGCTGTTCTCAGGTCGGATGCTTTGATCCATTGCTCTTGAGCGTATGCCATCCACATGTTATACACACACAACACTCACTACCCCCTATTTCCTTATATTGTTACTCTAAACTACCCCCACTATGCAGATATGACCTACTTTTTATGCATAGCTTACGAAAATGTAACCTCTATTTAGTTTTGAAAGTCATCACGAGTGATCTTGAAGTAGTTCCTTTATGACGTGGAGTACCTATCATAACATGTTTAAACTTGTTTATACCAGTAATTTCTAGTTTTAGCTCTGACCTTGACCTTCAATGAACTCATGACCTACTTTTTATGCATAGCTTACGAAAGTGTAACATCTATTTAGTCTTGAAAGTCACCACGAGTGACCTTGAAGTGGAGTAGCTTCGGTCCTATATTACTTGACCTGCTCCAAAAATTCTCCCACCCAAAAGCATGCTTCAAACGTCCTTGAGGCGTGGAGCGCGTTCTGGCATAATGAGAAAACTCACTTGACCTTGAAATAAATCCCATAAGATTTACATGGGTGTCCTTGAAGTGGAGTAGCTCCGGCCTTATATTACTACTAATTCTATTTCCATACCGTTTTAGTAACATATTTTTTAAGTACCTTTAGCCCTCCATGCAGTCGTTCATATCTAATGGCAAAAATCTTTTCATTTTATTAAACAAATCAAGCAGTGTAAATCGACACAATTCCAAATTTTCATATGCACACAAGCTGTTAAATGCTGCCTTATAAACTTTACTAGAGGGTATACTTGGGTTGCCCTTTTCCCCTTCCTTAAAAAATTGTTATGGCATATATTGTGGTATCGGCCTTTTGCTGCTACTAAATCAATAACTGAATTGATTCGCGTAAAAACGTGGTTTGACCAGTCATCGCTACGTAAAAAACTTTGCCTAGTTATATTTTCTTTTATGTGTAAATTTGTTACTAATCTAAAAGGTCTGTTACCTCTTTTACTGCTCGATTTGTAATATATTTCACCACAAAGCAGGCATTTTATTTCGAAATCGAACTTCTCTGATGCTAAGGAAAATCGTAAACAGCTGTTATCAGTAGGCACTTGTGAAACATAACTATCAAAAACGTCGACTTTCTTTTTTCGTAAATAAAGTTTGCGACAACCTTCATTAATTTTTAAAACTGGTATGACACTAATTTTTTTCCACAGTCCATCACCAAGAGTATTACTTTTTTCAATTAATGTTTTTCTGCCGCGGGAAACAATAACTTCATCCTTGGCAACCATCGGTGAGCCATAAATAGCACAAAGAGACATTTTATAACCAAACTCAAGTATAACGGTTACATAAATATAACAAAATAACAAATAAATAACAAATTATAAACTGCCATGAGTTCCACATGCTGCGTGCACCCGAATCGCGGAATATCGATGATTGCATCCTCCAGTGGAGTCGTACCGAGAATAAACGAATTTGCGCGAATATTTAAATTGTGGTTACGTTTAATTCGTAGGAGTCAGTATATGGATAATTAAAATTTGTATTATTTTATCACATTATTTAAAATTCAAAAAACACGTACAATTATAAGTTTTGGTTAATAGGAAATAATGTAACAATAAAAATTGTAATACGCCACTCGTATGCCTTTTTTGTTTCTAATATATTAGCATAAGAATACCTATGGAAATGTATTTACCACAATTTTATTTATATATTTTAAGCATATTTAATGTTAAGCCAAATAATTAAATGACCATACAGGTTTTTTCTCAAATACCCCTTTATTTAAAATACGCCACTGGTTAAGGAAAATTAATTTAATAAACGCAATTTTATAGGAAATTTTATATGCTTTAATTTTTCTATCTATATATTTTTTATAAACTGCTTTGTTTTTAAGATATTGCCAAAAAACTGAAGAAAGGCTGATTTTCACCCTATTAGGGGGCTGTTTAGGAGTGACAGACACGGCGAATTAATGGTGGGGTTTGGTGGTATATAAAGGGTATCTATACAAACTTATATACCAAGTTTCAACTTGTCTCTAATTTGTTCAAGGTTTCCCATAAAAAGCTTCGGATCGACCCTGGGCTAAAGCAATCATTAGAGATAATTCCTACAGTAAAATTCAATCATTGTTTCATAAAAAACGAACTGATCGATTAACACTAAATTTTCACTATATCAGGAACGTTTGTATTCTCTTACAGCGATAATGAAATTGCACTCGTAAATGCAGTAACAATAAAAAAAAATTCGATCTGGTACTGGGTTAATGTCTCATCAGATACACGATTTAATTTTTAATCAAACCTGAACTGTTTCTAACATTATTTCAATCCAATGTACTTTACTAATTTTAATGTCACTGTATAATACTTTTTCCACCGAAAAAAAAATTGAAATAGAAAATAACATTGTGCATATAGACTTTAAATGAAATTATACACCAAATATCCCAGATAAACTGCACATTAACCTACAAGTAAAAGCGATTATTTTATTACCGTTTTATCTGTTTTTTATTAGCTTCCATCTATTAACTTTAATACCGATTGCCAAAGACAACGTTTATATTGCTAATTGAGAGCAGAGGTAATGATTTGGTTTTAGCTCTTGTTTTTTTCATTATCTTTAATACAAAGATAGTGCAAGCCCGAAATCTCTAGTGTTATCGTGCGGCGATGTGTCTTTATCAGTTTGAAAATACACCCTCAAGATGTTCCTTATCTGTATTTTTGCCGATTTACAATAAGATTAATTCCAAACGTTTTAATTAGGTTGTTTTCTTTCAAAGAGCAAAACGTGTGAAAATATCACAATTTAAAAAGTATGATGTATGTAAATAACCTAAACCTAGACCGATACATACGACGTACATATTCGCTATTTATATTTTATTGTTTTTTTGAACCTTACTTTGACGACAAAGGCACGGAGCGTACAGACTAAATGATTGCTTTGTTAAAAAAAGACATATTATACAGATACTCAAATTTAAATATAACTTGAAAACTTTTAAGATTAAATTACTATTCGAATTTCCGTACTTAGATGCATTAATTTTAGTTTCGCCACGTGCCTTGTTTCTGTTTTTCTTGCTGCGTAAATACGATTATTACATTTAATGGTACATTTATAGCCCGAAAAATTAATTCTAATGATGGCAAAAATTAAGCTCCTAAGAATAATTAAAACTAAGTGGAACATTTTTCAAAATTAAATTACTATTTGAAGTTCCATATTTAAATATATCAATTCCTTATGAATTAGTTTCGCCATTTGCGTTGTGTTATTTTTTCTTCCAGCGTGTGTACGATTATCATACTTAGTGATACATCTATAGTCCAAAAAAATTAATTCTAGTAGAATGGAAAAAGTTAAATTCTGAAGAATATTTAAAACTAAGTGGTTTTCATTGGAAAATTAAATTAAAAGTTTTAATAACTCAAAATTCCACGTTTTACATGTATTAACTTTTTTATTAGTCATTTTCGCAATGTTCTTTTTTCCATTTTTCTTGCAGCGTGTATTATTATCGCATATAATAAGTCGAGCGTCTTTTAAAATTAAATTACTAGATATGCCATACTAACAATAATTAAGAGATTAAGTTAGCAAATATCATTTTCAGATGCACCAGAGGGCTGGTAATAATCGTATATTGGTGAATAAAATGTGATTCTCGATAGATGCTTCTTATCCCATTTTTTAATGATAAATACTCTTACTCTAAAAAAACCTAATAAACATTTGATTGGATATTTTGGGTTTTTCGGATGCTAAAAGTGATGTAAAGCACTTCCGTAGTTTTATTTACAAAAGGCGGATGTCACAAAACAATAATTTTGAAAATCAATAAACCTCTTTTAACACAGATGTGTGTGGGGTTTGATATTCTACGTATACAGTGCGTTTCGGAAGAAAACGCTCGGGCCCGGCGATTTTTATTTTCAGTTTATAATTTGTTTACGTAAAAGTGAAATACACAGGGTGTGCTAAGAAAAAGATATGACGTCATCGATATTTTTTTAAACGTCGACCCCCATTTTTTACTACAGAATTAGACATGGTAAGACATGGTACATCTTTTTACGTACGACAAGGTACATATGTATGATGTTAATACAGGGTGACCCAATCTTGCGTCCGCGGGCCATAGCTCCCTTATTTGATGGAATAGGAGAACATAATTTTGAAGTGTAGTACAAAGAACTGAGGCGCATGTTTTAAAATTATTTTACATTATACAGGGTGTTTCTTTATACAGGGTGAACCAAACATAGGGTTTTTAAATGGGGCACCTTGTATGTTATTTAAAATTTTGACTCAGCTCACTTCGACCATTCTTTCAATATAAGGTTTGACTATGTTATACAGTGTAGTTTAGAAGATGTGGTCATTTTGGAGAAAATCGTACCTAAATGGATACCACGTACCATTTCTAATAAGAAATATTCAAATGATTTTTTTAATAAAATATATTTTGAACCACAGATATTTTTTTGAGGATAATTTAGTTGTAAAATGATTCCACTAATTTAAATTAAATGTTCAAATTGAGCACCGTTAACAATCTGACAATGGCTAAGGCGACTAACACATGAATTTTGAACGTTGTTGATTACATCTGCGGTAATGTTTCCAATCTGTTGGTGAATTCGTGCTTTTAAATCTTCTAAATTGACCGGTCGCGCCGCGTATACTTTACTCTTTAAGTATTCCCGAAAGAAGTTCTACCTATCCAACGATTTGAAAAAACTTCATCCAAATAAGCGCGAACAGGTAAATCGTGGTGTGGCGGCGCTCCAACTTGTTGAAAAAAGAGTTCATGATGGTGCATATCGGGCTCTAATAAATCCGGGTATAACGTTATTAGAGCGCGGATGAGGTAATTTTGAAGAAAGTCTAAATATCTCGCACCAGTGAGAAGAAATAAGGACCTATAACTCTTACGTCAACTATGCCGGACGAAACGTTCAATTTTTAAGGGTTTTAGGTATGATATTTCGTGAACCAATGAGGATTTTCGGTCGCCCAATAACGCCAATTTTATCTGTTCACATGGCCGTTTGAAGCAACTGTTGCTTCGTCGGAAAAAATATTCTTTTTACAAAATTGGGGTTACGATGACATAATTGTTGCATTTGTTCACAAGATTCATTTCGCCCATCAAAATTATCTTCCGACTACTCGTGAAGTAACCATATCTTATAGGGATGGAACTTCTCTCTTTTCAACACTTTATGTACAGTAAATCGCACCACATTAATATTATTGGCAGTGTCCGTAATGGTGGTATTAGAATTATCTTACATTGCTAAAAAAATATTCAACTGGTCTCCTTCAATTATCGACTTTCGACCAGATTTTCTCATATCCCGACCATGTTCAAATTCTAGAAATTTCGCCTCAACAATGCTTACCGTGCTTTGGCTAATGGACGGTCGATCAGGGTGAGTTGCATTAAACAATGCAACCACTTCTGATAGAGTGCTCGACCTATCTTCGAAACCAAGCATGAACAGGATTTCAGTTCACGTTCGCTTAATTTCCTCAAATTTCAGAAAATAAGGGTAAAGTAGTTACTAGATAAATTCACTATAACACTGCTGTCGCCTATCAAAAAACTGAACGCAAGTTGCTAACGTGCAAATAATTAAAATAATTTTAATAAAATGTACAATTTAATGTTTTCTTACATTAACAATGTAATTTTCCCATTTTTAATGTTTACGATAATTTTTATTCAATATTTCCTTATGTAACCATCGTTCATATTTACCTTGTCGGACGTAAAAAGATGTACCCTTTCTAATTCTGCAATAAAAAATGGGGGTTGATGTTTTAAAAAAATGTCGATTATGTCATATCTTTTTCTTGACACACCCTGTATATTTCACTTTTACGTACAAAAATTCTAAATTGAAAACAAAAATCGACGGGCCCCAGCGTTTTCCTCTTAAACACCTATTCGAATTTTAATTGAATTTATCCGCTACTTTACGAACGCACTGTATAATAATTGAGATCTGTTCTTTATGAACCACAACATACATTTAAAGTCACCATAAAGAAAAATTCAAACTGCAAAATAAAATAACATAGCTTCAGTTAAGTCGGTGTTTATTAAAAATTAAGGAGACGCGGTATTATTTTGCAAATTATACTGAGCTGAAACTGTATTTTCTTTAAAACAAAAAAAAACAAGCGAACAAAACGCTAGTAATGATAAATTATTTTAATTTATATAAAAGTGAAAGTTACATCATTCCATTAGTAGGAAATAATATATATATTTTAGGTTTATTACCATATTATATAATCATCAAGTAACGTAGTGTATGAAGTTATTGATTTTTTTTATTTAAATTGATCTTGGCAGCTGGTAATTGTAAATTTTTGTAAATTCTTAATTTATTATTTTTCGAAGATACCATGACTAAAATATTGCAAAAGGGGACAGAATATTCCACCAATGCTTAATATTTGAAAATGACCTATTGTGCGCCATTAAGTATACCGTAACTATCAAAGATACCTCTAGACCAAACGTATTTACCTTCGACTTGTAATGAAAGTTGAATTAAAAGGCAGCTTAATTAAAATAAAAATTAAATGTCAATATGCAATGGCTCTTAATCATCCATCGATAACATATAACTACTTAAAAGACTCGACATTTAATAAAGTAAAACCTTTCCGGTACGTAACTAAATGCTTATCGTGCAATACTCATTATACCTATTTATTTGATTTAATTTTAATGTTACATGACCATCACCTGACCATTTTTGACAATTTACTAAATACATCCCTGAAACTGTAGGATAAAATTACCGTAAGTAAAAGTCTCGTTCCAAATAAATTCTCTCAAATTCATAACTACTGCTAACATGTGATTGACGTTATTAATGAGTCAAGCTAATGATGGATTGTAGAAGAATACGCAAATTCGTTTGAGTTTCCTAGAGGCAAAATTTCGTATCTGCTGGAGTTGTTAAACTTTTAGCTTACTAATTTATTAATTCTGTGGTGTTTAAGTGTTTTTAACGGTGTGATAAAAGAATTTGGATCATTACCCGAAAGATTAGTTTCCTATAACAACATTTTTCAGCCGACTGCAAAAAAAGCATAGTCATTTATTATTCCTAAGTATTTCAGCATTTTTATCAGTTTGGATAATATAACCTGGATCATTGGCATAAAAACTGATATCATAGAAATAAAGCTTTTCATCCGCCTGAGTTATTCAGCTTATGCAAAGAAAACCTTAGTAATTCTGAGTTATCTGGACATTTTTATCGCTTTGGCCAAACAAATTTTGATCATTGGCCTAAATATTAATTTTCTAAAAGAAAAGTTTTTCATTCGTTTAAGTTTTGTAATTTTTGCAAAAAAACAGCTTAGTCATTCATTAGTAATTGTGAAGCATTTCAGGGTTTCTAGCGATTTGGACAAAATGGGACCATTGACTTAAAAACTATATTTCTAAAAGCAACATTTTTTCCGTCCGTTTGGGTTATTCAGCTTTTGTAAAAAGACCTAGGACATACATTAATTCTGAAGGCTTTTATCGATTTATATCCCTTAAGGATTAGTTTTCATGCTGAGACGTTTAAGCGATTTTATCGGTTTGGAGTATGGATTATTGTTTTTAAAATTAGCTTCTTAAAAGCAAAAATTTCGTATCCTTCTGAATTGTTCAAATTTCTCCATAAAAGTCTTAGTCATTTATTAATTCTGAGGTATTTCAGCGTTTTTATCGGTTTGTACAACAAATTTAACCATTGACTTACAAATTATTCTTTTAACAATATTTCGTATCCGGTTTAGCTAGGTTTTCGAAAAGTGAAATTTCGATAAAACGTCTCTGGTAGTAAATATAAATAATTCCAGATTTATAAGTATGACCGACACGTAATTGTCAGTTGTTCAATTGTGACACACTATTATGAAAAACTAATGTAAGATTGAACGCAAGTCCACACATTCATCTGTCTTCAACTTTTGGACAAAACTGAAAGTGAACGTTTTACATAAATATATATGTTTAAGCATATGAACTCAGATCAATTGAACACGTTGATTCTTAGCAGTATTCTGGTAGTGAGAAGTTGAAAAAATATCAAAAACAAAATTGAAATAAATTATTTAACGCTCTACCTGTTATTATTTAAGGTTTCTGGTTGTATTGTTTTTCCTTCAGTTGCGCTCTTTGTACTATATATTGTATAACTTGTTTAATTGAGGAGATACCAAATTACACTATAACATTAAGCCACAGGAGTGTGGGTGAATTATAACCCCTACATTAGATAAAGGTTGAGATTTTGTGAGGAACAATTAAACTGGTAGCAGATGAAGGAATACTGTTCATTGCGTAATATAACCTGTATAAATACATAATATGTTAATTAAATACAGTTAAGAATTGTAACTGAAGAATGTACAATTTTTGACTTTGCATAGTTAATAATAAACTTTAAAATAAAACGTCAGGTGTAATGAGATATATATATACACACACACATATATATATATATATATATATATATATATATATACATACATATGTGTGTGTGTGTGTGTGTCACTTAAAACGACCACTTCCTTTCCTAGTGACGGTCAGGTAGAAGCGTTGTAAAAGAGGATAATAAAATAACCGATAACCAGTTGGCGTGGTGCCCTTTAGATGTTTCAACTATATTTTCGATAGCAGCGCCGCCTTCAGATCTATACCTTCAACTAAAATAGAAATTCTATACATATATGGTGTTTGTGGCACCACGTCTAAACTTCCAATATTTGCTGAAACAGGTTGCTAAAACGTATACATGGGCGGAAAAGTCCTGGCACTTGAAAAGATGCTACAACGTATATACCAGAACCCACGTATATGCTGGGAGATGGTGCCACTAGGGCTTTAATATATATATATATATATATATATATATATATATATATATATATATATATATATCTGTGTGTGTGTGTGTGTGTGTGTGTGTGTGTGTGTGTGTGTGTGTGTGTGTGTGTGTGTGTGTGCGTGAGTGCGCGAGCAAGCAGGTGCGTGTGCGTGTGCTGTGCGTGTGGTGTGTGTGTGCGTGTGCGTGTGGTGTGCGTGTGCTGTGCTGTGCGTGTGCGTGTGCGTGTGCGTGTGCGTGTGCGTGTGCGTTGCGTGTGCGGTGCGGTGCGTGCGCGTGCAGTGAGGGTGCGAGTGCGATGGTGCGGTGGAGTGATGTGCGATTGTGTGTGTGTGTGGTGCGTGCGTGCAGTGCGTGGTGCGGAGGCGAGGAGGAGTGCGGTGAGTGCGAGGCTGGGTGCGTGGTGTGTGTGTGTGTGTGTGTGTGTGTGTGTGTGTGTGTGTGTGGTGGTGGTGCGTGTGTGCGTGTGTGCGTGTGCGTGTGTGTGTGTGCGTGTATGTTAATTGTTATGTTTGCACGAGTGTTGTATGCGGCCACATTTATTGCGAGTTCTCCACTTCGTGTTGATCCGATAGTTGCGAGTAGAGCTGGTTTGGGACGTTTTGGCAAGGTTTTTCTTACGATTATGAAGCCTTCAGCAATATTCAACCTTCAACTAAAATAGAAATTCTATACATATATGGTGTTTGTGGCACCACGTCTAAACTTCCAATATTTGCTGAAACAGGTTGCTAAAACGTATACATGGGCGGAAAAGTCCTGGCACTTGAAAAGATGCTACAACGTATATACCAGAACCCACGTATATGCTGGGAGATGGTGCCACTAGGGCTTTAAATATATATATATATATATATATATATATATATATATATATATATATATATATATATATATATATATATATATATATATATATATATATATATATCTGTGTGTGTGTGTGTGTGTGTGTGTGTGTGTGGTGTGTGTGTGTGTGTGTGTGTGTGTGTGCTCGTGCGTCGGAGCGCAAGAGAGCGCGAAGCGAGTGCTGTGTGTGTGGTGTGGTGTGCGTGTGTGTGCGTGTGCGTGTGCGTGTGCTGTGTGCGTGTGCTGTGCGTGTGTGTGCGTGTGCGTGTGCGTGTGTGTGTGCGTGTGCGTGTGCGTGCGCGTGCGCGTGCTGGTGCGTGGGGTGCAGTGAGTGCAGGTGAGTGAGTGAGTGCGATTGTGGTGTGTGTGTGTGGTGCGTGGTGCTGAGGCGCGAGCGAGGCGAGTGGAGTGCGAGTGCGAGTGCGGGTGTGGAGGTGCAGTGCGAGTGGTGTGTGTGTGTGTGTGTGTGTGTGTGTGTGTGTGTGCGTGCGTGTGTGCGTGTGTGCGTGTGTGCGTGTGTGCGTGTGTGCGTGTGTGTGTGCGTGTATGTTAATTGTTATGTTTGCACGAGTGTTGTATGCGGCCACATTTATTGCGAGTTCTCCACTTCGTGTTGATCCGATAGTTGCGAGTAGAGCTGGTTTGGCGACGTTTTGGCAAGGTTTTTCTTACCATTATGAAGCCTTCAGCAATATTGCTCGGATCCTTGAAATGCGTACTGTACAGTATAATTGTCTCTGAAGTAGTGTTCGAGATAACCTTCATGGGAATGTAGTCATACTGCGCTTATATAATTAATTTGTTATACAAATGTGCACATTTTGTGACTAATACACTAGTTAATTTAAAAAACTATTTTCTGTAATAATTTGCTCTGAAATACTATTTTCAGTAGGTATAGCAGTTTTGCATTAATTATTTTTTAATCTCAAGATATATTTTGTAAAACTAAATTCTATAATTTAGAGTAAAGATATCAATATGAAAAGGATTTATAGAGCCAATAGCTGTAACTACAGTGCTTGTGCTAAAAGTATAAAATTACACATAGACGTAAGTCTACAGTTTACATAAAATGACAAACTTTTTGCTTTATACTTAGTTATATGTAAGAAATACCAATTTATCTACTGGTTAGGGGTTGAAATAATATATGGCCTTTTAAGAAATTCGTTAAACCATTATACAACATTAAGTTTCGTTTTCTTCATAATGTACAGATAGTAAGCCGCCCTACAAAGTAATTAAATTCGCAAATTATTTTTGTATATTAATTTGGCAACTACCAACACTAAAAGAAGAATTAATATTCTAATAGAAGTGAATTTATGTAACTGATAGGGCACAATTCAGTAAGAAGTTAAAAGTGAATAGAGCGATTTCAACCCCTCAACACACTCGGGGTTAAATAAGGTAATTGAATTTACTTTCATAAATTTTCTTGTAAGTGGTAGAAAGCAGGAACGTTTCTAAGCATTTATCTAAATCTTACAAAACATGAGAATACAAAAAATAAATATATAACATTATGCAAATACAAACTTTAGTTAGCTTTTACGTTAAAAATTTCTAGTAATATTTCAGTTTATTTATCGACAACATCGGAACAATGCGCTTGTTTCTATTTATTACTATATAAAATATACCCTGTACACACAAAGACTATTCAATCTAAATATTTGTCACAATGTATTGATTGAAAAGATTGAATCAAACAAACGTTAAGTACGGCTTAAGCTTTTCGTATCTTATTTACCTAACAGCTTTGAATAAACACATGTCTAACAGTAAATATCTATTGGAGATACTGTAATGTGAAAAAGTATCTTCCAAATTCATTTCTAATATATGATTTTCAAATATAGCAAATTTAAACTGGAAAGCAGTATTTGTTCTTTACTTCTTTCGCCTGACACTTTAATTAAATAAAAATACTGTTAAAACTAGAGGTTTGTATCTAACAGTATCAACTAAAGTATATCGCAGAACTTCAATTTCAAATTGGTTTCCACATTCATCTTCCTTTTCAAATCTATTTGCTGCAAAACAAAAAAAATTCAATTTGCATGGTTATTTTTCGATAACGGAGAAAGTGAAAGTCTTAATTGTTTGAATATTTAATTAATGATTTGGAAGACAACCACAAGAGAGAATAGAATTACTTTTACATTACAATTTTTTATGAACTTATGCATCTGTTACAAGTAATCTTAATTTTTATCATCATTTTTATTATATTAGGAATACAAATGCATAAGAACTACGCTGTTTAAAATAGATTTAAAGTTACTCCTACAAATAATCTTTTTAAAAATGCAGAACGGTACGTATACGATTTCATATTTTACATTTTTTACTTAATTTTGTGTTAGTACTCAAAATATTGTATTCTTTAGCCGTTGACAATGTTTGTGGTTCTTATATTTCTTCACAGTCTATAAGTGAAGCCGTGGTCAGCGATAAGAAATACACACAACTTCAAAACTGATACTTATATTTTTCGCATAGTAATTTGTATTTTTAATTTCATAGTACACATACGGAATTTACAAACACGCCATGGAAGTCTTGCATGATGGTGGAATTACCCTACACCAATTGTGACTAATAAATACTTTGAAACGATATCTTGGTGAAACGTATATCATAACATTTAAAACCACAGAAGAAAGGATTGTATTCAAATTTAAGAAAGCTAATTCCAATCAATCACCAATTACATGGCTTAAAGTATGTAATAATACCTACACAAGATGTATTGACTAAAATCATATTTTTTTTGCAGAATGAGTAAGTTGAATAGTTAGAAAAAGTATGCGTAGGGTTTAAACGATCTGAGTGGATTGGTATGGTATTAACAACAATTTCCCATATACCCCCTTAAGGTTTTCATTTCGCCGTATAGATCAACTGATCTCATCGGTGATGATGACGTCGCTTGTAAAAATTTTACAGAATACTGTTAAGTGACTTTAACGCTAAATATAAGTTGTAGTGTAGGTACCTCCCCGTTTGGGTAAATTTCCTGTATACACTTGTCGTGAAAGTGTTGTCATTGCTGTGTACAGGTACATCCAGGAATGGTTGTTGACTCAATCATTATGAATTTTATGGATCTATTTAGATGATCTATTCATCAGCATGCTTGCGTGTTACCAAAATACGAAAGTATCATCCGCGTATCTAAACCACATACTTGGTTTCTATATGAATAATATATCTCTCTGTGAGCAATATATATATATATATATATATATATATATATATATATATATATATATATATATATGGAAGACTTTGAAGACCAGGCGATATCCGAATTCACAGAGAAACCAAGGATGTGGCTTAGATACGTGGACGATACATTCGTAGTTTGGCAACACGGAAAGCATAAGCTAGATGAATTCCTAGATCATCTAAATAGCCGCGCACCCTCCATAAAATTCACAATGGAATTGGAACAGAAACTGCCATTCCTGGATGTACTTGTACAGAGGAATGACAACGCTTTCACGACAATGTATACAGGAAACCTACCCACACGGGGAGGTACCTACACTACAACTCCAATCACCACAAAAACGTGAAGTTAGGCGTGGCAAAATGCTTGTACGATAGAGCAAAAACAATATACTCAAAAGAATAGTACCTGAACAAAGAAAAAGAAAATATCTCTAGAACACTCAAAGAAAATGGCTACCCCGACCTAACACCTAACCTAAACAAGGAAAGGGTAACCGAAAAAGAAGAACATAAATATACAGCGATAATACCATATATACAAGGTACCTCAGATAGAATACGAAGGATAGGCAGCAAATACAAAATACGCACTGCCTTCAAATCGACCAGAATACTCAGAGGAATACTAACCAAAACCAAACAATACAATGAAGGTCAGAATTCCAAGAATTGTGTATACAACCTACCTTGCGAATGCGGCAGAGCATACATAGGAGAGAGCAGTAGACCACTCAAAGTGAGGACGCAGGAACATAAGGACAACGTCCGCAAGGGCGAAACAGAAAGATTAAGAATCGCCGAACATGTCTGGAACGAAGACCACCGCATTCAATGGGATAACATACAGATAGTGGCAAAGGACGAGAACACAACTCGTCGGAAACTCAAAGAAGCCACATACATCGCACTAGCAGAAAATCTAATAAGTCCAGCTAGTGTAGAAATAAAACCCATAATGCGCGAAGAGCTTATGCGCAATAAACTTATGCGCAACCACGAAAAAGTTATATATATATATATATATATATATATATATATATATATATATATATGTTCTAAAAAATATATATTGGATTACTCAGTGGTTCAGCGGCAAAGGTGTCGACTAGTAAGTGAAAGGTACCAAGTTCGAATCTGAGAGTAGTCAAGTGCTTCGGAAAGAAATATATATAGCATACGAATTCGACTCAAGTGCGAAAGCAGTCCTTCTCAGGACTAATCCTGATGACGGAAGCAGAGTACGTTTCCTAAACGTCGCGCTCAAAAAGCAAAAACTGTGGAAATAGGCCGATCAACTCCACTAATAGGAAACCACAGTTACAAAACACTTATAATACCGGATCATCATCGTCTCCTAAATTTATAACTAAAGGTTCTATGCCGACGTCTACTAAATTTTCTTTTTCTCTGTACATATCTTCGACTTTCTTGGCATGACAGACACAATTACTTCAAACGATATTTAGCAAAGTTTGTAATGTTAACTTGCAAAGTTCCAGAACGTCCGCTATTTTCAACATTGTGTTTTCCTTTACAGCTCTGTGTTTGACATAAGCCCACATTCAATTCAATTGGATTAAATTCACAGTGGGCTACTGGAAGCCACAACACTTTCTCGTAATTCTTTGACAACTTTTTGAAACAAATATTGTTTTTTATAATTGTACATTCGAGATAATTCCAAAAGTGAAGCCCTCGTCATTTCGTTAAATGATTTGAATTGCTCTGGTAACGAAACTGTCCGTTTGTTCGACCATTAAATTATATTTTGTTTTCTCCACGTGGTTGTTGGATATTTAAAATCTGGATCTAGCATTGTGTGGCACGGTGCTTGAGCTAACATAATCACCGATTTATCGGTGATCACTCCCAACACATTTCGTAACCATTCTTCATAATGCTGCTTATTCACTTCGTCATGGTAATCAGCCGAACCTTTTTTGCAACGAAGCCGTTTTCGTTGCCAATATCCAATATAATCACTCTTAGTCCAGATCCAGAAGGTCGCTTGATTCCTCCTCTGAATCCGTTTATTTCTTGAATTGCCCCTCGCTATTGATCAAAACTGGAGCGTCTTTCTGGGGTAACAAATTCCACCCAAGCAAATTTACTTGAATGGTTTGTGCCGCACCATCTTTCGTCAGTAAGAAAAATATTCCATCCCGTTTCTCTGTACCTTTTAATCGAATATAAATATTCCGCTCTTTTAGCACCTATTGTAGTTGCTTCCATCAAGATTGACCTGTCCTCTAATTTTTTATAAGTAAAATTTATTTTTTTACAAATCTTTTTAATGTGGTGGTACATACTTGTGGAAAATCCGGACACTCGCCTGTCAATCTTTGATACAGCTCGACTTGGGTATATACTACAGTAATACCGCTCTGTGTTTGAACCTTTATATGTCCTCACTTAACATAATATTTTGGCTCACTAACAAATAATATACACTTAAATTGAAGGTATAAAGGTATAAAGAACAAATTCTTCATTCGCGTGCTAGATGTGTGCCGCCTCTCCTAGATTAAAAACGGTTGCGGTTTGTCATACTTATTCAATAACAGCACATTTCTCAAAACCGCATAATCGTATAATTACGTGTATATTTTAAGAAAATATTTTTACATTTGTTATATAGGCAATTCTTTAATGTTATGACAAAAAAAAATGTACTTGATTCACGTAGTGAGAATTGGTCATGTTTTCCTGCTGGGCTATTTACAAGCAAATGAAAACAATTTGTTACCACTTCTTTTTGGTAGTAGGTTCAGAAAGAATCGAAGGACCTAATTCTCGAATTTCATTGATTTGTATTGGAAAATAAAATATTTATGAAGGTTTAAAGTAGAACATGTTGAAATATGATACAATTTATAGTACCTTTTTGTAAAAATTTCAACAGAATTTACATATTTTAACTGCAATATATCAATTGTTAAAAGGCTAATCGGCCTCACCAATTTTGTAAAATAAGCCTTCAAAGTGAAGTGACTAAACTTTTTACTTTGATACTAGTGGTGGCCGTAACTGTAGCCGATGGCGATTCTCAATTGGTATCCCTAACAAGAGTTACACTAGTTTTTATTAGAATATTCAGGAGTTATGTGCTACCGCTAATGTAGATTTAAATAACGGTGGTAGTATTGAAAATATTTAGCAAGATTATTTAATTAATTACACCATTGTTGTGTGTAGTCACAGGTTAGGTCAGACAGTTTTTTTTGAGGGCCCAAAAAAGTTAAAACCGGTAAGTTTCAAATTTAATTGGTGAAGAACATTATAATATGATTATTAGCTTAACCAGTGCTTTTTTAAGACAATATTTTTCTGAATTTTGTTGACTTCGAACCGATAAACTAATTACCTACATCTTCTCCCTCTGCATTTTTGCGTTTTCTTGTAACTCTAAATCCCACGACTGTCAATTTATCCTAATAACCCCCCTCCGGTTTTAGAAGTCTTTGAAGTGTAGATGTATGAATTTTGTAAATACGACAGAGTTAGTATGAGTGGCGGTATTTTTACTGGTTATGTGGATAACATACTTAAAATCAAGCAGATATGTTCGGGCTGGCGTTTGTGATGTAACGACGACTAATCTAAAGACCGATACATACGCAAATATTTGGAAAAGGAGGGACAAAGACAACATTTTCGCAAATTGGTTTGAGTAGAGGGATAATTTAACAAAATCTACCATTAATTCTGATTCTGATGACTTTTTCAAACTTATAGTCGATTGTTCACAGGGGGTCCAGCCCATTTTACTAAACGTAGACTGGCTTAGAACAGAGGACGGGATATTCCACTCGGTATCCTCAATGTACTTGTACTGTACTGATACAGATTCAGTGATTTCTATGCAAAGTCTTGGAGAATGAGTTCTACCTGTTAGTGATTTTCTTGGTAATATGACCGACGAGGTGGAAGCCTACGGAGTCGGTAGTAGGATCACGGAGTTCGCAAGTGGGAGTCTTAAGAATTATAGAGACAAGGTGTCCTCGACAGCTAAAAACGAGTTTATCACAGTGTGCAAAGCTACAGGTGTCAAACTAAATTCTAAATATTCCCAAGTACTTAATTTCGAAATACTAACTATTTATGAAACTCCTGCATACGATTTTGTATCAAAACCAGAGAGTAAGGATTACCAGGTACCGCAAAAGTAAACGTCGTAGAAAGGAAGTTAGCTATGACACCCTTCCTTACGGTTCCGTAACCCGCACATAATCTTATTCCTTTAACACACATGGTTTCTATCTATATATCCTCTTACTATTTAGAAATCCCATTCAGCAGCTACGTTACCATCCATGGATCCATTTCTATCCTTTCCTCCTTATTTATATCTTAATACAGTGCCTTTAATTTTCAAGTAACTGAATATGTTTTAACCTACTGTGTATAGAGTATAACACGCAACACCACATCAGTAAAACCCTTTGGGTATTGTACAGAAATTTTTACAAAATTAACTGTAAACGTATTTTATCATTTTATCGGTTTTTATGCAAATTTCCGCAATAGTAACACGTTAATTTGATAATGACTGGGTAGTAGTAATACAAACGGATGGTGTATGTAATCTTAACGTATTATTAGAAATGTATTGCTCTGTACGATTTTTTGTCTGCACAAATACAGGTTCAGTTCGTTGATATGTGGAAATGAAAATTCAAACGTTTTATTACTGAATGAGCCATTTATCAGCACCATCTCGTCTCGATCAACTGGTGTGAACCTGTTGTAAACTTTTTCTTGGTCAACACACATTTGCTACACCAACATAACATAATTACAAACTTGTCATGGTCACATAACTAAAAAAAACGCGAGATGTAGAATGTCTACCACACCAAAGGTTTTAACGGAGGTCATCTCGGATTAAACTTATTTGCAGACAATAAAGAAGAAAATGGATGTATTTATTTGTCTTACAAGCAAAGCCAGTTTAATGTGTACAAATGTAATAAGTTTATTATTCAGATTTATGATTTTCTTTAAAAATAAAACATTTTGATTTAGTACCAGTGCAAAAGGCCCGTTCCACTTCTCTTTCATTACGCCTGCGTGCACGAGGTGCAAGTAATTGAGCGTACGTGCAGTGTGGTGCCCAGCATAGACGTTCCTGTAGTGGAATGTCAGATGGTCGCCTTTGGTTTATTCTAACTCCACACATGAAGTATTCAACTGTATTGTCGGTAAACCTGGAAATAAATCCTACTGCAGTAGATGCTCCTCTAGTGCAGCAACAGATGATCACCATCGGCACATGATGGGATATTGGCACCTTAGTCACTACCGTGATAACTATATATTTGAGCATACACAAAGTGCCGCGTCCGTATGCCTGTCTGTCCGTTTGTCAGTCTATTAGTCAACGTGGTCAGTCGGTCAGGTAAGTTGGTCTTGTCTGTGACCGTACTACGTCGTAACCCGCTTTTCTGGCAAAAAAACATAATGAGAATTTTCGAAGACGTTTTCTAGAGAGGATGCTCTAGCCATCAGCGAACCGTGTGTTGGATAAAGATACGATCAACTACCTCACCTTCAGAGAGGCAGGCAGCTGTGTCCACCGTACAACTGACTACCCCTTAAAACCATACACCAAAGACCAATGTGGTGAGACCAAGTACTTCTGGTACCCACAAATCAGAACAAAGACAAGGTGCTGAACCCTTGGCGCAACCAGGGCCAATAGGTTCTAACAACTCAAGAAAGCGTAATGCAGCACAATGCAACGAATCTGCCACAAAAAAATACCAGAAGTTTTAATATTATCCACTGCACGGATTGTTCAATTGATGTTCCTAGACATGCTTTCCAGGCACATCTCAGAAACAATAGACACAAAGCAAATGTGTGTCTACTAATTGATACTGGCGTTCAAGTAATTCGGAATGCGTTAAGCAAATACTCATACTCATACTGGCGTGCAATCTTTTTTGGGTGTCGTTAAAGCAAATGTGTTAAAATTAAAACAAATTAAGTTGCAGAAACACCTTTTCCTAAAATATAATGTTGAGTTGTTCGGTTTGTACTTTCTCAACCGTAGAGAAAGTACTGAACTAAAATCCTTTCAAACAAGTATGACATTTGGAGTGTTGGGATGGTGTTGGAAGACTATTTTCAAAGAATAATGGAAATTTTGAATGTCAAGCAATCAGAATTTCAACATAATTATTCTGGTAAGCGTGAGCAATGAGCAATGGTGTAACGTATTTGTAATGTATTTGTAGGCTGTTCGCTGGTCTTATATTTAGAGATAAACATGTTGAAATTGTCTCACACCACGTAATCTTCCTGTATGAATGTACCAGCCGAAATTGCACATAAATAAATAATACGTAGACAGATAAAATAATTTGCGAATGTTCGTGTTCGCGCCCCTGCCAGCGTCCGTGTTCATGCCCGTATCCGAATCGGTGCGCGTTCCCTTGTCCGGGTCCGCGAATTTTGATTAAGATTGGCTTAGAAATATAGGCGCTTTGTAGATGGTGCGAAATTCTGTAACAAATTAAAAATCAAATGGCTTATTTATCTATTAATATTTTACATATCTGCTGGAATACATAGTAATGTAGCCTTCCATCATTTATCATAGATTGTTCTACAAAATGTATAAAAACAGGTGCATAAATAAATAATAAATAGACAAACAAAAAATTTGAGAATATTGGTGTTCGTGCCCCTGCCAGTATCCGTGTCCATACCAGTGTCCAAATCTGTGACCGTTCCTGTGTCCTAGGTCAGCATCGGTGTATCTAGGTTCTACCAAATTTCGGTTAAAATCGGTTAATAAACAAGAGTACCTTATAGAAGATGCGAATTTTTTTAACAAATTAAAAATCAAGGGACTTGTTTGTCTATTAATACTTTACAAACCTGTTGACAAACATAGCAATGTATGATCAACATTTACCTTGAACGTTCTACAAAGTGTACAACACTTTGTATAAGAAAATGGTTGATTTATATATTATTATATTACACACCTGTTGAAATACATATTAATGTATTATTAATTCATCGTATATCACAAAATGTTCTGCACAATGTACAATATATTGCATAAAAATAGTAGTACATATATACATGTTGAATCGATAAGTGCATTACTGTTTTAAAATGCGAAAATTGATAGAAATGCAATTTTAGCTTTGCATTGTATGCAATTACATTAAATAACTTAATTGCACTTCTAAACTAGTTATATTTAAATTTATGTACATATATGGTTTCTAAATTGAACATTTTCAGTAAACGAAAGTAGTAAATTAAGAGCCTTTCTCGAACTGACCGATGCCACTTTATCCCGTCTTATAGTGTCTTTGGCACGTAACGCAACATATCACCGGCATAAAGGTCATGTGCTGGCCACATCAGATTTTTCTATTCGGGCCCACTTAAGTTTTACTATAATTACATCGAGGAGCGCGTTATCGTTTTTGGGTTTTGAAAGATAATTGTGTAAAAATGATGTTACTCTTATCTAAGTAAAACATAAAAAAAAGTACTAAATTTTTGTAAACTTATACATAGATGTTACTTTGAAAAAATTTCTTAAACTACATTTAATGCAATTTCGGTGTATTTATCTTTCATTGAAGTTTTTGAAATCACCTTACGATATCAATTACGTTTAATTTGTACTGGACCATAATTTATTACTAGGACAAACAAATATTCATATCTATATTGGAACTACCTTGTGAACTGTATGTCTCAACATTTAACAAAAATTTTCTAACCACATGTTTGTGTAGTCACATCTTACTGTATAGAGATCTAAAAATACTAACCGTAACTACTAGTAAATGATGTTTAAAGTATCATATCCAAAACATATAATCCAAAATTAAGAAAATAAAACAAAATTTAATCAAATTTTATTTGTAAAGCAATAGCAAAATCCGAAAAAAAGTGATTACTTTAATCTCGTTTGCAGTTATCATCAATGATCAGCATCCTTATCGTTCACATATATTCATGTTACTGCAAGAAAAACGGAAATCCCAATATCAATAATGCAGACAGTATTCGATTCCTGCAAAGCATTTGGTGGCACTTTATATTGTATACATATAGTCTTTTGTACAGTTTCTCGCGTTGCCTTTACATATTACCTATTAAACTGAATGTTTTATGCCAATGCGTACTGCAGCAACGTTTTCCATTTTTCTCGATATAGAATTTTCCATATTTATTTATTGAATATATATATATATATATATATATATATATATATATATATATATATATATATATAACCACATAATTAATTTTTGGTACTACACATCAATGTAAAACATTAAAACTTAAACTTTGCATC
Source organism: Vesta saturnalis (assembly GCA_036346205.1). NCBI lineage: Eukaryota > Metazoa > Arthropoda > Insecta > Coleoptera > Lampyridae > Vesta > Vesta saturnalis. The sequence continues at coordinate 43,853 of JARFJB010000068.1, forward strand.
CATATATTTCGAATTGGATGAAGTCATCATCGGTGTAATATAAGAAAATTAAAATTAAAACAACTCTACAACAACGAATAACTAACATTGATAAATATGACACAAACCAACTATTATTTATAAATTTTCTAAAATGTAATCATAGTTGGAAAGCTTTTTCAAAATTGGTTCAATGCCTAAAATATTGGTTTTGTAATAAAACGTGTGAGCTGTTTTGTTACAGTGCCAAAGCAGTACTATTTGGTTTAACAGAAATCTGATGTCCATCAGATTTGTGATGCGTTAATCTATTTTATAGTGGTTGTAATGATGTACCGATATAAACCTTATTACAATAATTACAGGGAATTTGGTAAATGGTGTTTGTTATATTACGTTTAGAATGTTTCGATTTTAGTTTTGATAACCAATGTACACCTTTATTTTGAATTGAAAAAGCTGGAATTAGATTAAATTTTTTAATGATTTGAAGATTAAACATTTCTTATATTTGTATGGAATATTTATATAAGATTGATGTAGAAACATTGTCATAGAAAGAATGAATTTTTTTCTTAATTACTTTTAAAATAATAGATTTTGAATAATTATTCAATAAAAGCCTTAATAATATTTTTAATACGTATTGGGCGAAATTTTAATCTGCAATTTTTAAACATCTTTCAACAGTATTACTAAGAATATTAATTTTGTTAACTAAAGGGTGATTTGAATAAAAATTTAGATACCTCCAACTATGTGTAGGTTTATGAAACCAGTCAATATTAATTAAACTATCTTTTCAAATTACTAATGTATCCGGAAAATGATATTTTATTTTCTTTTTCAGTTTCAATTGTAAATTGTAATTTCGTATTAAATTGACTAAATGCACTCAAAACTTCTTGAAATTGATCATTAGGTGCACTAAATAAAATATCATCAACGTAACGAAAATAAAATGAGGGTATAAAACTCTAAACATACGTCTTCCAAACGTTCCATCAGTAAATATGCTACTGTTGCTGAAATGGGTGATCCAATTGCACAACCATACGTTTGTTGATACAATTTTTTGTTATACTGTAATAATGTAGTTAAACAAACCTCAGCTCCCTCAATAAATCGTTCCTCTTTTAATTTAGTATGTTTTTTAATTATGTTCCATTTTTCTTTTAAACTCATTATAACTAGAGGAATTGGAATGTTTGCATACAAAGAACAAACATCCAACGATAACAGCAAAAGTCCATCTTCGATGGTTCTTTTTTTAATTTTTTCGTTATATTCCACAGAATTCTTTATTGAATATTCCTTTTTGTTTAAAATTTGTTGTAGTATTTGGGCCACGAATTTGGATAAATAATATGTTGGAGAATTTATTAAAGATAAAATTGATCGCAGTGGACGATTTTCTTTCTGAATTTTTGGTAAGAAGTAAATTTTGAGAATGTTTGAAGGTTTACATTTTAAATTCTTATAATCATTTTCAAATAAGTTCCCTTCATTAAACCAATTTGAATTAAAACATTAGTATTATTCGTATTTTATTTTGTAGGGTCCTTCTGTAATATTTTATACGTATTAGAATAATTTTTTTATTTAATATTACAGTTACTTGCCCTTTATCAGCTTCTAGTACTAAAAGAACCTCGTTTAATTTAAAGAAATTTTTAGTTTTATAATAAATGTTTCTAAAAAATTGTTGACTTTCTGTTCGATAAACGTCTCTTTATATTTGGCAACTTTTCGTAAATTTTTAGTAAATATAATTCTACTTATATCCGTTCACTACAAGTGTTGCACTTGCTGGGAGAAACCCATTTGGTGGGAGCAAACTGAATCCCGCTGATGTAACAAAGAAAAAACTAAAAAAAGGACAAATAATGGCGCAGGAACACGATGGAATAGTTGTTCTGAAATGGCAAGATAAAAGAGAAGTCCTTTGTCTTAGCACACGCCACACCGCAGCAACAACGAAAATAACAAGACGAGGTGAAGAAATTGATAAACCAAGCTTGACTTGTGACTATAATAATAATAAATCCGTCATAGATTTATCTGATCAAATGAAAGCCTATTCAACGCCCCTAAGAAAGCGTATAAAATGGTATCGGAAGCTTGCCATGGAATTATTTTTGGGAACTTCCCTAGTAAATGCCTATATTCTGTACAAGAAGACGACCAATGATCTATCACTGCCTTTAGGGAAAGCATTATTGAAAATATGATGACTGATATAGAACCAGCTAGAAATGTAGAGGAGCAACATGTGTTACAAGAAGTAGCAACTTCTAAAGATTGACGTAGATGTGTGCTTTGCTACAAGACAATTAGCAGCAATGAAGGAAGAAAAGCACAGTTGCAAGCTCCTAAATCCAGGTTTCATTGTGAGTCTTGCAAAAAAATTTACTATTTTTTCCATGTTCATAAATGTGAAAAATATTAATTTTAGTATTATCTAATTAAAATTATTATTAATTTATTATAAAATAAAGTTTAGTAGATTTACGACCTGTACTTTGCTTTCCCTTTACGCGTTGTGAACCGTCGTGTGCATCACGCTAAGCATTGCTTCTTACGGAACATTGTAAAGTGGGGCCTGTAAAGCAAAGTACAGGTCGTAGATTCAAATCCTGCTCGAGGTAAACTTTTTATTTATGTATTTAATAAATTTAATAATAATTTTTAATTACATATTTACTTTTGAACTTATTTATTCATTATTCAAACTGTTTTTGTTCTTGTTGTAACTATTTAGTACCATAACAAGCAAATAGAGTATTATTTATATAAGTAATTAACATGCTGTTTCTCTAGCCTACATTATTTTTGTCCCAGTAAAAAAAATCCGGGGGTACAAACGCTAATTCGCACCATCAGGCCCCACTTTACATTGTCCCGTAAGAAGCAATGCTTAGCGTGATGCATACGACGGTTCATAAAGCGTAAAGGGAAAGCAAGCCCTGATGCCTGCCTATAGGTCGGTTCACGGAGCCTGATTAGACATTCTAGTTGTGAACTTAACGCCGATTCACGTGGCGATTAACGTTTTAATTATTGATTGAGAATACTTGAAAGCTGTCATAATGAAGGTTTAGTTGCTATGCTTAGCCTCACCTAATGAATACACTTAATTATTATTATGTTGAACTTCTGCTCGTTCATTAAAACAATATATCATATATATATATATATATATATATATATATATATATATATATATATATATATATATATATATATATATATATATATATATATATTGTTTCGAGACGCACACATGAATTTCATATTAAATTTCAATTGCATATTCTACTCATTATAAGTTTTAGAGAAAATTTATTAACAAAAATTGTTCATTATTTCGGTCTCAACAGTTTCACCAATTTGTAAAAATCCCAATTTGCTTTAAAAAAGGCATTTACTACTATCGCATTTAAACAAAATATACGTCATGAAAAAACTATTATTTCAATTTTATATCTAAATTAAGTTAAATTATCTAAATTAAATTTTTAAATAAATTTCCATTATTTGCTAAACAAAAACCTAATCTATCGTAGAAATCTCTATTTACATTTGCAATAGTTCGCGGGTGAATATTGTTACACATATCAATTATTTTTTGCTTTAAATCGTCTAAGGAGTTGATAATATCAAAATTATTGATTTATTTTTTATGAAAGGCCACAAGAAAAAATCACACGGCAAGTGTGATTTTTTGTTTAAATGCGATAACTAGTAATGCCTTACAATATTCATCCGCGAACTATTGCATTCGGTTTTCGTTCAGTTAATAATGGAAATTTATTTGTAAATTTAATTTAGATAATTTAACTTAGTCTTCTTCTTTTAATTTAGATGTAAAGTTGAAAATATGAAAATAAATTTTAGTTTTTTCATGACGTAATTTTTTGTTTAAATGCGATAACTAGTAAATGCCTTTTTTTTAACAAATTGGGATTTTTTTACAAAATTGATCAAAACACGTTGAGACCGAAATACTGAACAATTTGTGTTAAAGCAATTTTTCTCTAAAACTTATAATAGAGATAGAATATTCAATTGAAAATTTAACTTCGAAATTCATATGGTGCGTCTCGAAACAGGACATACGATGTATATATATATATATATATATATATATATATATATATATATATATATATATGCATATATGGATTTCGGTTAGTTAGATTAGTTTTCTTTTTATTCTAGATTGTTAGATTATGATACTGATTGAGGATCAGATCATCATTTTTTACCTCTGACGTTTTAGGTAAGGATTTGAGTGTATAACCCATTATAGCCTATTACCGGATTTGACGTTATTTGTTGTGTTTTTGGGTTGAATGGGTTTATTTTTTATTTTTCTATGAAGGTGGTCGAAATCAGGAGACGCGAGCTAGGTTGGGGAGAGTTACGTGCGGCACGGCTACTGGACCTGCCAGCATTATTGAGCGTTATCGGTCGCGTGTATGTGAAAGTGGCGTAGGTGGTGATTGGTGTGGGTGATACCTCACCAAATACGGGTCGGAAGCTCTGAAATTTATATCTGTTTACCACTGCGCCGCCCAATGGAATTATGAGCGACTGCCTCCTTGGACCTGGACCGCATCACGGACAGGCCATGTCAGGGTTGGTTGCTGCCCTATATTCAGATATTTAATTCAGATATTTAATTCAGATATTTATTACAGATATTTAAGAATTCAGGAACGCCACTGCTAGGGGTTGAAAATAAATTGGAAATAAATTAAAGCATTTTGTGCAAATATAACATAAATCGAATATTCAAAGCAATTTAACACTTAAAACTATTCAAAGAATTTTAAAGCGAAGTAGAAATTAATGTTTATATTAAAAACAAATGAACATTCATTTCAGAGCTTATAAAAGGTAACGAACGTTTACCGATCAAACTGTGACTTATTTTAGTTTAAAGTGCAAAATATAGAGGTGACACTTATCGATAACATTTATATGAAATTCAACAAAAATTGTTAAGAAGTATTATACTCATTTTATACATTGCGTCAATTTGAATTTAGAAAAATAAGTTTGATCATATTACTTTTTAAGGTGTATCCTAAAAAATTTAATTCAAAATCAATTAAAAAATCGATGTTGTAATTGACTTTGATCGAAAAACAAATCTAATTCAGTTGTACTAGGATGATGAAAACATGTAATTTCATTATAGCTCTAGCTAAAGTTATTGCATTTTACGCAGTAAAGTAGACCATATGCAGAGAAACTTAATCAAGACCTCAAAAGTTGGTTTTACGAATTTTCATTGACAAATTTAAATATCCTTCCTGCTAAAGGGGTGAAAGGTTATAAATAAGACTAGAAAATCAGGGTATCGGAAGTCTACATTTAATATTTACGTGAGGCGACCACGTCTGAATGTCTTAAGTTAACATCAAGAAGGGATTGTTGATGGTTTAAATGAGCGTCGCCATTTTGACCATTGCCAAATAAAATTTCATAGTTACTGATACGTTCTAAATTGAAAATTTTTCGTGTTAATTTAATAATTAACGCGAAATAAGGTCACTTAATTTATTTATTTAATTAGTGATTGCATAAAAAAGTTAAAAGTGCCTAAAGGTCATATAAGAAGGAAGCTGACAGAAATTATAAATATTGTGTTAACGCCTGTCATATGAAGTATATGATATTCAAATAAAGGTACAATAAATAGTGTGTTAAGCTAATCTTATTTGACACTTAATAGCTTATTTCGGTCATAAATTCATGAAAATTTGACAAAATAACGGCTATAAAAAAACAGAACATGATAGGCACAAATTGTTGCAATTTTTTGAGTGTCACTCTTCGTGAATAATTATACAGTCATTAAAAAGTATGTAACTTGTATTTAAATTGAAATAAATTTAAATAGTAAACTTCAATAAACGTGTAAGATGGTTTACGACTACAAGAAAATCATCTGATTGAGATTAGTGTTAAAAATAGTAGTGTACCTTGCTTGCTGATGGGAAAATAAATTGGTTTGTCAAAATAATAGCTAAAGTACAAGGAAATTGGTACATTATTACAGCACACCTATATTGAAATTATTACGAGTGTTTGTGCACATTGTGATCCGAAGGGATTTACCAGATATTGGATATTAACTCCCTTATGTAAGAGATTTATTTTCTTTGTGTAATGATAAAAACAATGATCGCGTGCTCATATTAAATACAATGTTTGTAATATCATTATAACTTTACTTGATTATATAAGTAATCTTGTATCGGAAAACAATAATTGAATTTATATATATATATATATATATATATATATATATATATATATATATATTATATATGTACAGGAAGATTATGAACTATTTAAAATGTATGTACATGTCTATGACAACAATTAATCAACTTGTTATATTCATACTTTAAGTTTAATTTAAAACAAAATTCTTTAAGTGATTTTAATTTATCCTTGTGATTGTTTATTCGCCAAGTATATAATAAAGTAGACGACACTATTATAGTGAGTGGAAAATTAAAAAAACATTGTCCACTTTCATAATGTTGACAGAATGTTCTAACTGTAATTAATTGTGATATTTATTTTATATTATTAATACACTTAAGGGGTGGAACACAACCTTAAAAGAACCGATAATAACCTTACTGGTATACTGACTACATTTCCAAGTAACATTTTATTTGTGAATTTAGTTTTCAATATTAAATATTAATAACGTTTAAAAATTTAGATTAATGGGTTGGCAACTAAAGTGAGTTTGCATAAACTAATATCGAGAAAGTTCGATTCATAGTTTGAATTAGAGATGTCTTACTAAAAGAGTATCAGTAACTGTTATTCGAAAATAGTTTTGATCCTGCTGAGTATAAATTCAGGCCCATTGAATTATTATTAGTGGTCAAAGTTTAACAATTTATATTGAATGTAAATTATAACAAACAAAATTAAAGAAAGTAATACCTTCAGTTTTAATTTACTTTATTTTAACGAGGTTCGATTACTAATCTAGCTCTCCATTGTGTGGCTTGCATTACTACAAATTTGTCTTCCAACGTGATGGGAAAAAGATAATTAAATTCTTAATTCCTAAGACGTTCCATCGGAATACCTTGGTAATTCCGGGCTCGATCCGGAAAGCTATTCGCTTGGTCCATGACTCAGTTTAGAACATCAAAGTAAAGACAGATCTTTGTTTTGCCACTTCAATGCATGTAGCTAGAATATGATCAAGTGGTTGATATCGATTTAACATCGCTCCAAGCGAGAATTAATATTTACCAGTATTGTAGGTATATTAATCACAGCCACTACATTATCTGGTCCAGAATGTCTGTAATAACCATAAGTGAACGAATCATCGACTCTTAATATGTAATAATCATGTCTTAGATGTACGATAAACACAAACAATAAGAGGTAGCACCTATACACCAAAAAGTTCTAGTAATTTAGTGTAACACTAAATATATCACAGATATAGTTGTAAGATCATATATGTTTAATCACAAATTAAACAATTTTAATTCTTATTCAAATCTTTCAAAAGCATACAACATGTTCAACTATTTTAAAGTCTTATTTTAATTTCAATTTATTTACTTCGTTACGTAACATTGACAAGTTAATTTTTCAGCTGGCTGTCGGCAAATATAGACTCTAAAACTGAAACTTACCAGTATATTAGAATATATACACGAAAAAAGACATCAAAAGAGCAACAGCTAGTATATAAAAATTTACCACTCCTGTAAACGTAAAAAAATATGAACCCAACGAGTTATGTCCAACGACAGCTTACACAAAATCGTGGTCATAAACTTACGTACTACATTCATGGACAAACCAGCGTTCTACCAACCAAGGGCGTTGCCAGACTTTATTGCTGGTGGGGGGGGGGAAGGGCAGGAGAGACTTGAGAATTTGGATATATAGTTCTAACATCGGGTTTATATGCAATAATTACAATGCCAAGCCAAATAGCCAATATTCATTTTGGATAGAGAAATGAAATTGATGGAGTAAGTGCGTACTACATAATAATCAATTGAAAGATAACCGTGTAAGATTTTCCGAAAATTCTTGAACTGCTTCTTTGATGCTTACTTATAGTATTCCCGAACAGGCTAAGATTTTCCTAACGTGCTAAAGCACTCAGGAACACTGGGAGGGTTTAGGGATATTGTTTGGCTGCCGAGAAATATTTATGAATGGCTAGCTTAAATTGATTTCAGTAAAAGCGGAAAACAGGAACTAGGTAGTGCGGTCCACAATTTCGTCGCCGTGTGGAAAAATATATATTTAGCCTGTTTAGTGTGACACGATGGATTTTGAGTGCGTAATTATGGTGTGAATGGGCAAACCGAGTGTTCCTAGCGAAGATGGCCTGCGAAGGTATTAAGGAGTGTATTTCGGAGACTCACTTGCCATGGTAATAGCGATAGAACAAGGAAAGAACCGAAACTATTCTTCTACGCTCAAGGGGTTGTAGGTCAGAAATCAGAGACGGGCCATTTATCAGCCTGATAGCTCTTTTTTGGATGCGGTTTACCATATCAATCGCGTATTGGGGAGCACTGATTCAGAGGTGGGAATCGTATTCCAGATGAGGTCGAATTTGAGCCATATACAGTAAAAGGAGTTGTTGCGATGTGAAGTACTGTTTAAATCTGTATAGAAAGCCCAGTTTACGGGCTGCTGCTTTGCTGACTGACAAAACGTGGTCAACCCATGAAAGATTCGATGATACGGGCATCCTTAACAGAAATAGAGTTTGAAAATTTGAGTTCTAAGCCATTCATATTTACAGTAGAAAATAATCGGTCTTTCTTGGCGGATACAAGGCAACACTGGGTTTTGCCGGCGTTGAACGTGAGTAGATTATTCCTTCCCCATTCAAGGACATGTTCTAAGTCACTGTTGATGGAGACTTCCATTTTCACTTTAACTTCCTGTCTAGACTTATTATTGTGGGAAAACTGAGAAGAACTGCAATGTAGAGTGCTGTCATCCGTAAAGCAATGGATCGGGTTAGTTGTTGAGGAAATGAGGTCATTTATGTACAGTAGGAAAAGTGTGGGAGCTATCACCGATCCTTGGGGTCCTCCCGCGTTAATAGTAGTTTCTTCAAAAAAAAGTCATCGACGACAACACATATACGTCTTTTGTTAAGGAAGCTGGATATTCAGTTGATGAGCGAATTTGATAAGCCGAACGAAGTGAGCTTGGCAAGTAGGCACTTGTACCAAACCTGGTCAAAAGCTTTTGAAATATCTAAAGCTACTACGACTGTTTCACCGGACCTCTCTAATGTGTTATTCCAAAGTTGGGTGACATATGAAAGAAGATCACCCGTTGAACGACTCTGTCTGAACCCATACTGGTGGTCGTTTAAGAGTTTATTGGACTCGAGGAACGAAAGTAGTTGGTGGTTGATGGCTTTCTCCATGATTTTCGACAGAATGGAAGTGATAGCTTTTGTCGATAGTTTGAGGGATCGGTTTTGTCGCCCTTTTTAGGAATAGGAATAGGAAACTCTCCAGATGACATGGAGATCGAAAAGAGTTTGCACAATACAGGTACCAGCTCGGGGTAGCATTTTTAAGGACGATAGCTGGAATACCGTCAGGGCCAGTCGCCTTGTTTGGGTCAAGTTTATTGATAATTGATTCCAGGAGCTTGTAACGAAAGTGGATTGGTTTAATAGCGTATGGGGTAGATTTGGGCGACGGCACAGTTTTACCAGAATCATTGAGACGTAAATTTGATGCAAAGTAATCGTAAAAGAGGTTGGCTTTTTCAGCAGGATCAGCTACTACAGCTCCGTCGCGAGAAAAGGAAGATGTACTAAAATTTTACCGATGGCTTTAGCTATTGACCAAAATTTACGACCACCCAAAGACATGAGACTAATTATTTGCATTTACGTTCTTCAAACACCTTTTTGGCCTTGGTGATGATGCTTTTGCAACTATTCCTTGCGGCAATATAGTTGGCGTGATTTTCGATAGATTTATTTGATTTCTATTTGATATAGAGTTTATGGTTTTGCGATAATGCATCAGTGCAAGCCCTATTAAACCAGGGTTGGGAACACCCATGACCTACACGATTATGTTTTTTGGGAATGTATAACTCCATACCCATCAGGATAACTTCAGTTATTGAAAGAGCAATTTTTGAAGAGAATGACCATAAAGCAATACTCACGCCATGGGAAGGTTGCAAAAAAATCTTGCAGTTCGCTCCAGTTAGCTGATTTGAAACTCCACATAGTTCTATCTGTTTTTCGAATAACAGTGTCATTGGATACAGAGGAAGTTATTTCCATTAGGCAGTGGTCTGACTGACCAAGTGGGGAAAGGACTCTGGTTTTATAGACAAGTGAGTTAGTTGTAAGGAGTAGGTCCAGGAGATGTGGAGTATGGTTAGGGTTGTCAGGGATTCTGGTTGGTTCAGAAATGATTTGTGTGAGATCACAGGATACAGCAAATGCGTCTGCACTATCACCTGCGGGGGTAGTAGATGAAAAATGAAGCCAATTGGAATTGTGGGCATTAAAATCTCCCAAAATTTAAATATCGCAAGATGGAAACTGTAATAAGAGGTAGTCAATTTTCAGACAGGTAATCAAAAAGATCTTGGAAGTTGTTATCATTGGGAGACGCATACAAACAACAGTAGAATTTCACAAATTGGGACCTAGAATGTTTGACTCAAACCGCGTCAAATTTGTAGTTTTCCAAAGTGGACATTCTCTTATAACCTACGTTGTCCTTGGTATACGCACATACTCCGCCTTTTGGGAAAGTGCAGGTCAGGCGAATCAGTGGTTCCAGGTGAGACTTGTGTTTCTGATAGAAACAGAATGTCCGGTTGCACCTGTTCAAGGTGTTGGTGAACAGCATTTAGATTCGACCTGATACCACGTATGTTGCAGTAAGGAATCCGGATGTTGGTACTCTCGATGACCGAGGTCGCTTGAGTTCTGCCCTCCCGGGCATCCGATTGGGGTAGAATTTTATTCCTGGCAGATGTTGCTTTTTTTAGTCTTGATTTTGGCATTGACGAATTTTTGCCCCCCCCCCCCAGAATCGTTGGGACGGATCGACGAATCGACGTGAGAGTGTTCGCGTCTCGCCCTACTCTCCTGGGGTATAGCATCTGTTTTAGAACTGGTCATTTTAAGGATTTAGCCGTCAAAACACCACGCTTGGCAAGTACGTGTTCGCGAGTATGTAAGGAATAAAGGAGAAAGTGACTGGCAGCCCTTACCGTGCTCAGAAAATTGGAGCACGAATATTAAGGAGCCCATGATGTAGGTGGTGGTGTTACACCGGGCGGAATGGGGTAAACATGCCTTCCACCTGTGAAGTTGTAGAATATTAAAGCTGAATTGGAAGGATTAATTAGTTTACATTACATCTTACAAGAAAAAAACGTTTTTTGTACGATTGCTGAATAAAGTAATTGTACTTAAAACAAATCAGGATATTCATTACTTAATCTAATTAAAAGGATCGTGCATAAGTTGTATAGTACCCCAATCTGTTTTTTTAACTTCCTTTTTATACAACTGAAGGGCAATAGTAAATAACGACAATGACCTTATTAACCCTCCCTACTTTAATTACCTACTTTTAGGATCACTTAATAACACTTAAAATTAAACACAGTAACAATGGTAAAAGTTAGATTACATTTCAAATTTGCTGTCAAAGAAAAATTTAATATAAAACAACATGAGGTACAATGTTATAATTAAACCCAGAATTTAATATAGTACCAAATATAAAATTGAAATCATAGATATTATTTACGCGCCTTTTTTATTTATTTAGGGTCAATTAATTACAGTTTAAATTAAATATAGTAACAATGATAAAAATTAGATTACATTTAAAATTTGCTGTCAAAGAAAAATATGATATGCAATACAATGTTATAATTAAACTTACAAATGAATATAGTACCAAATATAAAATAGCAATCATAGAGCGCCCTTTTTATTTATTTAAGGAACCATTTCACACATTACAAAAATTGTACTGTTTTGATTATTATTATTTTCGTTTTTTATTAATATTGAAACCGACAAAATCTATTCAAAAGCATCTTACTTCGTATTTAAGTTAAATTTGAGAAAAGAAAAAGTATTTAATTTAGAATTTTGATTACAAATTAGAACTAATTATTTGTTTATTTTATCTATTCATGTGCTTTTCCTTTATACTTTGGATTACGGGTTCGATTCAGTTAATTATTTTTACCATTTAATCTAATAAAATGATTCTTACAATGCTTACGCCTGGGTTTGTTATTGAAAGGGGTTTATTAAATACAAGGCTGTACATTTTTATGAATCACATCTGGTCTATTTTTCCTGCAATTAGAGATATGTATTAATGACTGTTACATACTCCCCGCTGGCGTGGGATGAAATAATTTATTTTATCGGTTCTCTATAATTCATTATTATTGCAAAATGTTTACTTATTTGGGTGCAAGACAAAATGGTGGTATTGGTGTTTGCCCTTTAAGTTTGCTTTACAGTTCTACGAGTTTAACACGTCTGGTATGGGTTTAAAAGAGTAGAGTATTTTTTCCTTTAGCAATCCCAAATGTTATTTACGCGCCTTTTTTACAGGTTACAGAAATTCTACTGGTTAGATTATTATTGTCTTTATCCATTATTAACATTCAAACCGCTGGGTATAAAAATCTGTTCAAAAACTCACCCCTACCGTACAGTAACTTTATTGATTTAGAAATTGACATTTTAATCACTAACGAAAGTAGAGGCTGGAGCCACCTCAAACACGTCTTATCGCTTTGACGACCCTAACTAAACTAAAGTTGTCCAAAATTATTTTTCCGTGCACGCTCATCATTGCCAAGCCGTTTAGGCGGGATTCGCCCATTGTGTTTCTCAACCAGGTCTTTATCCTAATTATACTACTGAAGGATCGCTCCACTGTACGAGTTGTACAAGGCAATGTGACTAGAATTTGCAGCGCTTATCTCTGTGAAAAATAGATTGGCTTCTTTCGATACTTCCACAACACTTAGATCTTGCGATGTACTCGATTTATCTTTCTCAACAATATGCCAAATTTCTAACGCTTCCTTTAGGTTACTTAAGTCGTAGAAATCGGCGAAGGTTTTGCAGGACTCATAGAGTTCATCTAACGACATATGTGTGTGGGATGCAGTGTCGAGAGAGCGGAACACGGAGTATCTTCTTCAGCAAAACTCAATTTTATAGAGCTGATAATAGAATCCAAATAGGGAATTGTAAGAGATCTTCTGTAATATTCTGACCGAATTTCTGCTGGGTGGTTGTTCCTGTGTTTTTGTCTTGGCAAAAGTTTTATTTCTTCCTCAAAACCAAGCTGTTCAGCGATCAATGTAGTATCCTTCATTATTGCCTCCGTCACTCTTTCAGGACATGCACGATGAGTTTCCAGAAGTTGCAGAATGCACATGCTGTTATGTGATGCCTTAGCCGTGTCCAGAGTAATAGACTGCAATATGTTGACGATTGACTAAGATAGCGGAATACTTTGCGATAATACAAAGACAGAGAATAAACTGAAATATAGAAGCTGCAGCATCTAGTTGTAAAGCATTCTTTCGTGTTGCGCCATTTCCCTCGTTCGACAGGGTTTTGAGCGCTTGGAGAATCTCAACGAAATATTCTTTAAAGATCGGATGATTTTATACTTGACACTCCATCTAGCCTCGCTAAGCTTTGTGATCTTGGGTATCAAATTTTGTCTTATCTCTAATTCACGGAAGAACGTAATTATGCCTTTGATGGTTCCCACAGCGTTTCGAATTTCAGGAAGAGCGTCAAATCATTGACTATCAAGTTCAGTTTATGTGTCGGACAATTAAACAAGAACGTTTTAATATATTTCTTACGTAAAATTGCTTGTACGCTACCTTCTTTTCCAGACATGGTGTAACAACCATGAACCCTAGACCAACACATTTTTCTGCAGTCCTTGTTGCGTAATAAATTCTTCAATGGTTTGCGTGATTGATTTTACATCTAAATCTTTCAGTTCAACAGATCCAAGGAACGCTTCCTCCACTTCGTTGATATCCTCATTGAAGTATCTAATTACAATGCCGTTATATTATAGGTTACGACCTTATTCACTTTATTGATAATTTTGCTTTTGATGACGTCCCGAAAATGCTGATTAATTGATTTTGTATGTCAACGGATCGATAGCTAGCATTTTTCTTTCCATGTTCCAGATGTTTTTGTAGACCAGTATCTCCTGCGTCAATTTTCAGCTTCTATAACCCTTCTAGAATTCCGTCACTAGAGCGTTTACCTCTTAGAGCCAAATCATGGCACCCACAAAATGCACTGCTGCACATAATAGATCTTATAATCTTTTTGTTCTCTTCAATTTGTTTCTGAGATTGTTGATTTACTTGTAAATCTACAGCAACCCATTGAAGGAACAATCGTGCAGCTTCCAGTGCTATTTTATGGTTATTAGTTTCCATATGGTTTCTGCAATATTCGTGAATAATGTGTATGTTTACAAAATGGTTTGATGACAAATGTGCAATATTTACAGAACTCACCTTTCTGATGTCGAGGGTAAGCCAGCCAGGGAGAATACTTTTCCAGCCACCCGTAATTTAATTTCCTTTTTAAATGTGTGTTGTCATTTGCGAAGTTATATGTCTTTGGGGGAACCCAACTCAACTGTTTTCAAGCAAATCCATTATCCGATGCGTTGATATGGTCGCTGTTCGTCCTACAAATTGACCGATGTCATTCTTATTATAATCCTTCTGAGCTTCCTCCGTATTCTGACAGTTATCTTCTGAAACTATAAAAAAGGTTAATTATTGATGAGCTATTATCTCGACTGCCAAACTTGAACTCAATAACGACCAATGTAAACTTTGAATTATATAAACGATTCTTTCTTCAACCTAAACACTCATTAGTTTAAATACGATTTAAAATAATTCAGCTGATTTCGTGAAGATCAAGTAATCATACTGAGAAAAAAAAACAATTTCATCCCTGTTATGAAAACGATCCGAAAAGCGCGATATTTTGAAACCGCAAGTCGAAAGCAGCGGTGTCGTGGGTCAAATTTAGTAAAGTAAGTATGTATGAAAGAAGATTATTTATATATCCGTAAAGATACGTCATTGATTATGATTCCAGACGAAATAAGCCAATTTTCAATTCTAGAACAAAATACATGGAAGTAATTTCATACATTTCGTCTCGGTTCTCGGGTGCATGTAACATATTAGATTAGGTACAGTACTTACCACAAAACTTTCTTATGTCCATGTTCACGGAATTCTTCCAACTCATAAAACACTTTTGGCGATGTTGTCCTGAGTTCACTTACGCAGTATGCACTTTTAAGTAAACATCTGTAGCCGTAATTTGTTGCGTATTCTGTGCAGCAACACGTTGTCTTCATACACAGAGCGCAACACGGGTCTCGTCATGAACATTCCGAAATCTGCACGCGATATTTACACCCGGGTCGGTCTTCGCTGATCAAGAAACTATTATTGATGAAAATGGGTCAATGCATGTATTGAGGTATTTACTTGTCGGGATACCCAGAAGCGAAATAAAGAAGTATTTTAGTAAATTAGTGTCCATTATAGACGTCCATTATTTGTCAAACCTCAAGGAGAGAAGGGCAACTAAGATTCTAGGGGGAGGGCAGCTGCCCCCGTCTACCCATACTTGGCGACGCCCTTGCTACCAACTAAACTGAAACCAACCAGCGTTCCACCAACTAAATTAACACTCTAGGAAAACCAACCGCCTTCCGCAAAACTAAAGAGGAATCTACATACGTTTCCAGGATTCCACTAACTGCACTAGGATCAACCGCGTTCCACCAACTTACTGAGAAACTAAATAATTTAACTCAAATAAATAATTTAACTATATATCCATTACAGTGGTCTCAAACCAACAACTGTTACGGTATAAATGGTCACTAGGACAAGGTAAAAGATAAACCTGGTTTTTGCACGGCTAGTTCGGCGTGCGGGTGAGGGTCTACTGGGACAAAGCAGTCTCGTCTCCGTAGTTTACGTTTCTACCAAAGTCAAAATCGGGAAAATGACACAATAGGTTCCGGTAGGCGCCAGGATATTCTAAAGAACACACCAGGGTGTTTTAAAATGCGAATAAAACGACGGTACGCAGTGGTTCGAATACCCAACTTACCACACTTACCACGTCGTAATGCTCGTAACTCAGGTTCCGCAATACTGCTTCACCTAAAAAAGGCTTCAAAACTGCACCTTATCTTTTCAACTTACCACCGTGCAGCAATATTCAAATTTAATACAAAACTCTAATGTTCCCCTTACGTTAAATTACTCCCTTAAACTAATCAAAATAACCCACACTAAACTGACTTCAATTCGGTTACAGCTCTTTTCTAAATTTGAAATTTACGTTACGTTAATTTAATTTGCCCATCAAACAAAACAAAAAAAAAACCAACACTTTTCTCAAATAAAACGCGACGACGCTTTACTATTCGAGCAATAAATTATCACCCTATGTCCAGGCTTAATATCAAAATAAATACCAAAATAGTAACTAAGTTAAACATCTATTAAATCAAAATAAATAAATAAAACAATTAAAATTTAAACAGGTCAATTTGAATATAACGGTAATCGTATCTTCTTAATTTTTACCTCACTGAATTCTGGCCAGTAGCAAAACTATCTTAAACTAAATTGCATTAAAAGAAATTCAATAAATTTGGATTACTCCAGCACGTAAATCTTATATAAACTGAATAATGAAGATAATATTTTATTTACCTCCCTGCATAAACTATTAATGGTATTAAAAAAAAACAAAACACCTTGAATAGCTACTAAATAGACAAAGGAAACTGTCCGAGAACGTTAACAAAATGACACAATAAATTAAAAAAAAAAACAAATAAATTACTTCCAACACGTTCCTTCGTTAACACACATTACATAGAAACACAATCAAATTTTATTCTTTCAAGTAGCAAGATCACCAACAGAATGTAAATTATATTACCTAAGTCACGCAGGCAAATAGGGGATGATTTCTGCTCTAGGACAGCGTCGGATACGGCTTGTACAGTCCAACGTATGGCTGCTGGTCGACGACACGAAGCTGCCTCCCTCCAGGTCTCTACCACGAATTCAACTTGCTTTTCAATATAATGTCTCGTAACTTATTGAAGCAGTATTAACTAACTTAAATCACTTTAATAATTTCTTTTAATTCGAGGTTGTTAAAGTTCGACAACCAAAATAAAACACTCAACAAATCGTTTTATACAGTTTACGTTATTAGGTTCAATTACGAACAAAACAATCCTAAACGGTATGTGTGTGTGGGCGATCGTTCACTGCGTGCACTTAAATTTTAGGAAAGGGGTTCTTTAATTATATCTCGTTACTAACGAACATTCAATAGTCCTCAGGTTCACACTACAATAAACACGAACCAAATTTCTATCATAAACGCACTCGAAGATGCCGTTCTTCTCCACTAAACTAACTTTATGAGCGAGCCCGGTTGAAATGTTACTTCACAAAAAATCCCAAACTTGGTTATAATCGACTATTCTTTCAAGTCCTCAACACTACTCCCTTAACTTTCACTAGGAGCTTGCACAATGATGACACCCCAATTCAGATAATTTGACAACTTCCACACGCACACGACTTTACGCTTCAAAAGCTTAAGACAGAGTCTCTCTCATTCAAAATTACTTTCTCGCCATATTAAAAAAACGTTCCCCTCCATACAGATTCATTCAAACAAACCAATCAACCACTTTAATTTTAAAATTTCTACCCCCTTAAATTTACGATGCTATCTCGACTTCAGGCGAAGAAACTGCAATGTTTGCACTTTCCTTCGACACGATACTGAAATGTTATTGCAAAGGTACAACCAATCGCCCATCCATATTACTACATGGGTGAAAACCAACATTCCGACTCTCCAGCTGTTCCTCTACACAAATGCGACAGTACGGCACCAATGCGATAACAACGCTTCTTTATACTGAAACTAGGTAACAAAACCAAACGAATTTATCTCAATAAAACTTTACATATGATTCGGGCAATAAACTGAAGATTGTACTTAAAATTCCAGAAAAAAAACTACACTGACTTTTCTTAATGAAAATTACGTAACTAAACCAAAAAAACGAAATTCCTTAACACACTTTGCACATTCCTAAAATTCCTTCCAGAAATGTTGTACCTAACATTTATGAATTTTTTTCCCTTATTTTTCAGCTCCCGTAATATGTTTAGTGACCAGTTATACAATTTTAGTTTTTAATCGAGCCTTTCAAACGCTAAAAAGTGTTCAAATGTTCAATGGATATCAGTTCAATTCCTTATTTTTATCTAGGAATAGTAATGCAACGTAAACTTTAGACATTTTATGCAATTATATGTTAATATCTTTAAACTCATAACCATGATTTTGACTTTGTCTAAGTTTGAAAGAACTGTGAACCTTTATTATTATCAGTAATATTGTAAAGGTAAAAATGTAAAAAAGTTCCAACTGAACATATTTGCAACAATTTGAAAATATTGAACTATATACCAATTAATTACTAAACCAAGAAGTCAGCTTTGCGTATCAATTGGAACATGGCCAAATAAGGAACAGTCGCCATTATAATTTGAGTAAGCATGTACACTTTATATAAATAGTCGATTTTTTAGTTTAATGAAACGGACTTCAATTTGTTTGTGTGTCAAAAAGGACTTGATTCTATAAGTTTCATTTAAATTTGGCAGTAGAGAGGCTTTTGCTAGTACTAACCTCTTAAACCCTATACTGCTTCAATTGCGAAATAGGAAAAACCCACCTGTTTTGTGCCATAAATAAGACGTGTAATTGAGTCAAAGGTTGGTGAACTTCAAGTTCATACATATTTGGTATGACACAAACTGGATCTTTTAAAACGCAGAATGAAGTCTGCTTAGATTTCCACTATCGTTCAAGGAGCCATGTAATAAAAATAAAATAAGACCGCTAACCTTAGACCTTTTTAAAGATAATTCAATTCTAGATAAGTTATCTTAATGAAAATGTTCGGTAGCATGATAAATAGGCCTTTAAAAGCACTTTATACGACATCTAACGTAATTTTTGTTTATATCGGGAAACTCAGCTGTACGTCAAAAAGTGCTGATTTTTAAAGATAATTCAATTCTACTTTTAAAATAAAAAGTTCAATCACTTTACTTAAATTTTACAAAATTTGTGGGACCTATTTGCTTAAAATTTTTGCAATTTAACAATTGATATATTTTTGTTAAAATATGTGCATTCTAAGTGTTTAGTTGGTGTAGTTTTAAAACTGTTGAACTTTATTTACAAGAAGGTACTGTGAATCATATCATTTTGCAACATTCTCGACTTTAAACTGTCGTAAATATTTTATTTTCCAATGCTAATCAATAAAATTCGAGAATTAGGTAGTTCGATTCTTTCTGAACCTAATACCAAAAATGAATTATAACAAATTGTTTTATTTGCTTGTAAATAGCTCAAACAGGCCAACATGACCAATTCTCACTACGTTAAGTAAGTAAACTTTTTGTGATAACATTAAGGAATTGCCTAAATAACATAAATGTAAAAATATTTTCTTAAAATACATGTTTGTACCTTCAATTTAAGTCAATATATTATTTGTTAGTAAGCCAAAATATTATGTTAAGTGCAGACATATAATGATTCGAACCCAGAGCGGTATTATTGTATTTTATATACGAGTATATACGTATATCGTAGCAGCTTCTTACCAAAAAGAAAAATGCCTAATCACATGTCTGCCGCGTTTAAACAGATTGTTCTAAAAGTAAAAAGTTTTGCTCGAAGGGGAAAAAATGGCATATACGCAATTATTCTTAATCAAGTTACAGTTCGTACTGTAAAACGCTTGGGGATTAGTGAAAAAAGTGTTGTAAGGGTATCAATTGAAGAAGGGACAGGTAGTACTGGTATAGTGTCAAGGGAGATGCCAAGAAGTGGTAGACCGAAAGTAGATGCCGATAATTTTCTAAAGGTCTTTATACGAAGACAAATATGAAATTTGTATATGGAAAAAAGGTTTCCAACCACAGTCGAGTTGTATCAAAGATTGACAGAAGAGTGTCCGGATTTTCCACAAGTATGTACCACCACATTAAAAAGATGGGTAATAGAAATGAATTTTACTTATAAAAAATTAGAGAACAGGTCACATTTGATAGAAGCTACAATTGCTGCTAAAAGAGCGGAATATTTATACTCGATTAAAAGATGCAGAGAAACGGGATGAAATATTCTTTTTACTGACGAAAGACGAAGTAAATTTGGTTGTGTTACCCCAGAAATCCACGCGAGTTTTGATCAATACCGAGGGACAATTCAAGATATCCACGGATTCAGTGGGGGAATCAAGCGACCTTCTGGATCTGAACTAAAAGTGATTATATTAGATATTGGCAACTAAAACGGCTTTTCACCAGGTTGTACCAAATGCTTCGTTGGAAAAGAAGGTTCGGCTGATTACCATGACGATATGAATAAACACAATTATATAGAATGGTTGTGATATGCGTTGGGAATGATCCCCGCTATATCGGTGATTGTGCTAGATCAAGCACCGTGCCACACAATGCTAGATCCAGATTTTATAAATCCAACAACCACCTGTACAAAACAAAATATAATTGAATGGTTGATCAAACGAACAGTTTGGAACACTTTTGAGATTATCTCGTATGTACAATTATAAAAAATATATTTGCTTGAAAACGTGGTCAAATAATTACCAGAAGACAGTGTTAAAATATTACGGTTTATGTTAAAGATAGAGTTGCGAAGGAAAACACAACGTTCTGGAACTTCGCAAGTTAACGTTACAAACTATGCCAAATATCGTTGGGAGTAATTAGTTATAAATTTAGGCAACGGTAATGCTGACGATGATAACGATTTTCAGTACGATTGAGGAGGATGGCAAAGAAGATAACGATGATTGTATATAAACGTATTTATTATGTAATTTGAAAAAAATGGTTTTTGAGATCTAGAAATTTCGCTTTTTATTGCAATTTTAATATGACGTTATTACTTAAAAATGCATTATACATGAAACCATTTTTCCGCACTATATAAATTGCGATTTCTCAGTAAAGGCGACACAAGGTCGCGCGATGAATTCTCTTGTCCGGTTATCACTGGGTACGGCTAGACGTTATCCTTGTTCAACGAAATACTTAATTCTATCCCTTCAAGCAATTACATAAATTAAGAAAAAGTCGATATTTCCGTATTTATTGGTTTTAATGTACAGCATCCTGTAATATTACGTATAACGCTTAGAATAAGGGAGTTGACAAGCACGGCATTTTTCCTTTATTACACGGTTTTAAATGACAGAAAGTGATGAAGTCTACCTCAACCTCTAAGCAAAGGTCTACTTTGACACGTACCTAAAGTGAAGGAAATCCGTTAATTAGTGTTTTAATTATTAATTCATAAAGATTGGTTTTGCGCGAAGAGTGGTGAAAAATGGAGAATTCTGAAATATATTTCGCTCTAGTACTTAGCTAAATGTAACAAAAAATGTCAAATTACGTTGATATACACAGAAAAAAATACCGATTATGATGCAAGTTGTTTGATTAACATCAATCGAAAATATAAACGTTTAATGTGGGGTGACTGAACTTTTCACTTTGATAGTAGATAAGTTTTCTTGATAAAAGATTTTCGTAGAAAGTCTTAAAAATAATTTAATCAAAAAATTTGAAGAGAAAGAGAAGACCACTTGTTTGATTCCCTCTCCAAGAGGGAGGGCGGGCTGAATGAGCTTTACAAACTCCTTAAGCCACAATAATGGATTCCCAACATACATTCATTAAGTATGTATACATGGTGGGATAGGATAGGTGCGGTCAGGATAGAATCAGAACGAACGGAGTTAAGATTCTAAGGGGGGAAGATACTACCCCAGTGACCATGCCGTTATACGTGTATGAGGAAAACTCTGTGAAAAAGCCTCATACAGGGTAGACGGTAATGGGAAACGAATCTTTACCTCTCGAATGCCATGCAGATCGTGTCCCACGACTCCACTAGCTCGGTAAAAAAAATTTGATGTCTACATACATTACTGCATGTTATTCTTCGTACAAATTCGGATACTATCGTCCAAATTCTTTAACAAGTAAAAAATCAGATGACTTGTTTATCTATTAACCCATTATACATTTGTTTAAATCTACAGTCCACGGGCTGAGCTCATTATAGATGTAAATGAGCAAAAATTTTGAAATTTTAAAACGATTTTTTCAGATCAGCTATGCTACATTGGAAAATCATAGAGGAAAATTTTATTAACAAAAGCTGTTCAGAATCGAAAAATAATAATAACTGCAAAATTAAAAAATAATCGGCACAATTTCATGAAACCCTTATTTTTATTTATGAAGGCTATCATCGATTAAATCTTGGGATCTATGCATGCAATATTTCAAACAATACATTGTCATTTGTTTACAAACAATACTGAACGCCATTATTGTGAGATTTAGTAGTGGATTTTTGTTCTTCTTATTCAAACTGTTCATTATTGTAATTATCTAATTAATGACATTCCAATATTAAATAGAATATTATAGTGAAAAAAACGTTCATGAATAATTTTTTCACCAATGTTTACACAGAATCAAGCCTAATGTCATAATCACAAGCTTTTACAATCTTTGGTTTAAAGGGAATAATTTTGTTTTCTTTGAATATATTCTTTAAGTGGCTTTTGCCAAAACCAACCTCCGCTGCTCTTCTTCGTAAACAACATGGGATTTTCGAATAATGAATGCATGACTAAGGCAGTAGCTGCATCGTCGTTTTCACGGTATGCCTTTTTCGCTTTCTTTTGGTCTTCAACATATCCCGTCTCATCGAATTTCTTTATTAATCTTTTTATTCCATTAACCGTAATGTATACATCTGGATGTTTTTCATTGAATAGTTGAATTGCATACCTGTACGAAACATCCCTAATACCATAGCACTTTACAAAATAAATTTTTTCTTGAAGAGTTATCATTGTAACATAATAACACTTTGAAATATGTATTATTGAAAATTGATTATATTAGTATTGTCTGTAAACAAATGACAATGTATTGTTTGAAATGTTGTATGCATTGATTCCTGGATATAATCGATGATAGTTGTCTTAATAAATAAAAATAACCGTTGCATGAAATTAATTAATTAATGAAAATCGTTTTGAAATTCCAAAATTTGTGGTCATTTGCATTTATAAAGAGCTCAATCCGTGGACACACTGTATAGTAATGTATGATTCTTTATCATTTATCATAAAATGCTCTATGCCTTAAGCCTTAAGTGCATAAAAGAATGTTAAATACGTAGGTGCATTACTATTTTATAATGATAAGATAGATAAAAATACAGTTTTAGTGGTTTACATTGTCTGTAAATTACACTAAATTACTTTTATAAGTTACATTTTTAAATTGATTAGGTGGATATAAGTACGAAATAAAACTACACTTTGTACATTGCATGTAATCAAAAATCTTGATTAATTAAAAATGGCCTTTCCAGTAGAGACCCTCAAGTAAGAGTCTGGCCAAAGCGTTGTCAAGTTTTGATTGGTGCCGCCACTTTATATCACTATTTAAATTTTTACCGCGTCGACTAAGGCAAAAATATTTTTCCGTATAAGAAAAGAGGTTTTCATTTGCATTTTCAGTCGTATGTGTCATTACTTAACTGCAACGATACAAATACGTACCATTTTTAATTTTTTACTGTTTATTTGAATAAAACAGTGACAGTTAAGAGTGAGGTTATTTTAACACGTTGACACTAATGGCAGTCAGAGTTTTAGAAGGCGGGAGTGTATTATTGTAACCAAATTGACGGGTTGTTGGGTACACACTGTAGTAACTCTACAAGAAAGGGTTTCAAAATGAAGACGTTTCCTAGAGTTTGAACAAAACAGTGACAGTTAAGAGTGAGGTTATTTTAACACGTTGACACTAATGGCAGTCAGAGTTTTAGAAGGCGGGAGTGTATTATTGTAACCAAATTGACGGGTTGTTGGGTACACACTGTAGTAACTCTACAAGAAAGGGTTTCAAAATGAAGACGTTTCCTAGAGATCTATTTCGACGTAAAAAGTGGGCGGATACTATTGGAAGAACGAATTGGATTCCTAATGATAGTTCCAAACTTTGTGAGGTAGCTACCTACTAATTCTACAATTATGAGTGCAAAAGCTAAGCTTAATTGTTCATAGGCATATTTTGCTGATGACATGTGGGAGAAAGTCCGTGAAGGTGGCAAACGAAAATTGAAATGGAATGCTGAGCCAACAGTCTTCAGAAGTCAACCATTACAGGAAAGCAATAGAAAAGGGTTTTGCTTTACATGTAATTCAGGAAACAAACTCAAATGTTATACCGCAAAGTCTACCAGAGTAGGTTTGTTATCGAGAGTAAGGTATAATTTCTGGATATAGCATTAAATTTTGTTTTTTCTCCATTACAGTTACCACCATGTGTAATTTTAGAACACTGTGTAGATGAAAATACTCGGCACGTTACTGAAAGGAGTGTGTCTGTAAATGTAGGGGACCAAAACTGTGAAGAACCAAATCAACCAGAGCAGGTTTGTAAATAGAATGTTTTATTCAGTATTCAGTTAATTGTTTTGTTAATTACAGTTAAGGCCATCTCCAATAATAATTGGAAATGTAAAATCTAATTCTGCAGCAACAATAAATTAGAGGCAATCATAAATAAACAACGTTGTCTAATCCAATCAATGAGGCGACAAATAGAACTGGCAAAACCAAGAGAAACACATCCGTTAAAAAGGCTGGAGCAAGAAAAACAAACTGATCCCAATACTCTCCGTTCTGTTTTCAATGATGACCAAATTTCTGTCTTGCAAAAATGAAAAGTTTGGAAGTGGAGTAATAAGACCATCAAGAAGGCGCTACAAATCAAATTTGCTTGTGGGAGTAAAGGTTACGAGAAACTTTAAAAGCAGAATTTTCCCCTACCAGGTCTCAGAACCTTGAGAAGATCTCTTGATAACCTCCATTTTACCAGTGGAATATCGAATGACATGTTTGAATTCCTTAAAACTAAAGTTGAACATTTCAAAGAAGAAAGCGAGAAAGGATGTGTACTTCTCCTGGATGAGATGTCCATTACTAAAGGTACTACATATGATGTTGGTACCAACTCTTATTTAGGAGATGTAACTCTTCCAAATACCTCAGATAAAGCAACTCATGCTTTGGTGTTTGTGTTGGCTGGGCCTGCTAGTCGGTGGAAGCAAGTTGTTGACTATTATTCTACTGGTGATGGTTATGATGGTGCTAAACTAAAACCCATCATTATTGATATAATTACGAAAGCAGAATCTATTGGTTTACAGGTGAACAGTGTCACTTCAGTGTTTACTGAACAACAAAGTTTTCTACTTACCAGTAGAAATTCAGAAACTGTACAATTTACCCTGGAACAAAGTACTTGCAAAAATCATTATGTAGAACTTTGTCAAAGTCAAGAGGCGTTGCAGTTTTTGATTGCACCGAAGTTGCAAGCGGAAGACCTACAAGACAGCCATTTTTCAAAAATGCGGGTCAATCGCACAATATTTGGCAACCCAAAGAATGCATTAGGGAAAGAGAATTTGGAAATTTTTAATAATAGTATGACGTTTTTACGGGAAGTGATAAAACTTTTTGAAAATTTGAAAGTGGAGAAAAAGGATGTGTTCAAATCTATTCAAAGAGGTGTAATATTGTCAACCATTTCTGCTCTTGAATTGATAGAGTATTTATTGAATAGTCGTTTTGTTATCCTTTTAATAAATTTCCCAATCTACATTTGGTTTTTTAATTTGCATCGTAGTGAATTCGTGTGTAAATTTAAAATTAAAGGTTAAGGACTTTTCTAAATAAAGCAATTGCATTTAACGGCCGTTAAATGCAATAGTTTTATTTAGAAAAGTCCTTAACCTTGTGAAAAAAATCAAGATATCAAAATTTATGTAATTTTGATATCTTGATTTTTTTCACAATATTCACCACATAACCCAATATTTATAATTAAATTTCTCACGCTTGATTGTGATATAAAATGGCATCTTTGACCAGACTCTCATTGAAGGGTCTCTACTTTCTACGACTGACGAACGCCACCTTTTACCACGTGCATAAGTACTCCAAGACACCAGCATAAGAAGTCATGTGCTAACCCAGTAATAACTAAAACTATTGGTAATATAAGGGTTATTATTATATTTATAAGATTATTAATGTCATCCACATAAACCTTAAGCTTATTAAATTAAACAAATCTTTCAAACTAATAAACACGGCTGATGAGAAAAACGTAAAAACGACTTTATGGTTTTAAGTAGCTATTATCAGCGTTTAACGCAGCTATAAAAGAATTGTCGGTTATCTTTATAGGACAAAAAACAACTTTAAAAGGGGTAAAATAAAACGTTCTTTAAAATTACATTAAAAATGTAACAAAATGTAGTGTACACTGTTATTCCGTTTGTTAATTTCGAAATGTGAGAATACAATTACTCTTCTGTTTAGTTGTTTAAAATTAATTAATTGCATAATACGCTATTAAGTAATTTCTCGAAACAATGAAACAAACAGCAAACATTTGAAAACTAAATCCTCGCTTTTAAACATCTTGTGCTTTTAGGTGTGTTCTTTAGTGTAGAAAATGCGATATATACGGTACAGGTACTTACAATTTTCCAATTTGCTGCAACATTATTGCCTTTTGGAACCCATAAATAGTACATATTAAAAGCTGAATTGCCTCATAGAATTTCTTACTTTGTTACCTAATATTACTTGGCAAATAACAAAAATACAAATTTGCTTTACACTTTTTTTCTTTTTATTTTATTTTTATAACTTGTGAATAAATGTTTGACGGTTATATGGATATACTCAATAAATATCAACCTTTTATATTCAATATTATGTTTTTTTATGTCGGTGTTTTGCTTTTAGGAAACTACACTGAATCGGAAACTAATACATAAACCTCAGCTCAACTCATATACGTGTTTTCGTAAACTTAACAGGGTTAAATGTATCAATTTACAATGAAGTAACAAATTTGGTTTCTTTGAATCGAAAACATCAATACACCTACCAGACTTTTAATTTAAAGTTTCTTCAGACGATCTTTAGATACGATTGGCTTTTAAACATATACTGCTTTGAAACTTTTTGCGCAAATACAACCAATATAAGTACAAAAGATATATATATATATATATATATATATATATATATATATATATATATATATATATATATATATATATATATATTATATTATATGTATGTGATTGCCATACTGTATGTTATAATGAACATTTATTTTCATATTTTCAGTTTCCCTACTGTAACCCTATTTAATCTGCAAGTCAATTAATTTATTGTTTTAGTGAATGCTTCACTCTTGAAAAAAATACGTTCTTAGGTGAGATTTTTGTAACTAGCTCTTAATTTTCGCGGCATCTGTGTCAATTTAGAGTTACATATTATCGTATAATAGATATTCGGTAAAAGTTTAAATATCCATACTGAGTTTTTGTGTTTGCTAATAAGTTTGTATTCACATGGTAGGTATCAAGGTTTTTATAAGCATTATAACTTTGCTGATGAACTTTCATTCTACGGTCCAAAAACAGATCGTGTTTCTAACTTTTTCTTTGGTGACGATGGTAACTAAGAAAATATTTTGCAGTTCTCCTAGGTATATTGAGAGAGGGAGCTAAGTTTAGTTTTCATGTAGTTTACATGTAGATGAAGATATAGTTTGCTATATTGGGTGTGTTTAAGGAAACCCGATTAATAATTTGAAAAATATAGTAAAAGTTTGGTATTAGGTAGTTTTTGCTTTCGTACAGACTCGCTTTCTTGAGAAAAAGTTATTGCGTTTATAACCGTTAATATGGCTTTTAATCGACTTAGGTCGTATGTGAAGAATTTAACGCTACGCTTTCCTTACTGGTAGTTTTGCGTACATTTTACAGTCGTAAACCAAATATTTTGTTTTAAAAATCCCAAGCTTACAGTTTCGAGCAACCTTGATTGATAATTTCGGAATTATAGTTTCATAAGATTATAACTTGATTGGAACATTAAGAAAAAGATGTAGTTGGTTGAGTTATTTTAGTTTTTAGTCGATACAAAGAAACACAATTGTTACGTTGTGGTCAAAAAAAAAGTTTGTAGGATTTTCTAATAAACAGAGAGAAACTTTAGAACTGAATAGTAAATTAGTACATCTTTCAAAGGCGTGAGAGTTGCAGATATAAATTCACTTCAATTACCTCTCTTTAGAGTGACAACAAAGCCAAAAAACAAACTAACAAATGGATTAGAGCTAAATATTTGGGGTGACGATGGGTTCCCCACTATCACCCACAGTGCGCAATATATACATGGAAGACCTCGAAGACCCAGTGATATCCGAATTCACGGAAGAACCAAGGATGCGGCTTAGATACGTGGACGATATCTTCGTAGTTTGACAACACGACAAGCATAATCTAGTTGAATTCCGACATAATCTAAATAGCCGCGCACCCTCCATAAAATTCACAATGGAATAGGAGTCGGAACAAAAACTGCCATCCCTTGATGTACTTGTACACAGGAATGACAACCTCAAAACGAAACTAAAATCTCTTCGACTAATCAAAAAACGAAATCATATCTTTTAACTGACAATTCACACGGGTATTATTCAAAAAATCATGCTATAACGCAATGCGAACGGTTCTTAAAATTAACCCCAGACAAAAGATTTTCGGAATGAAAAGGTAAAATATTGTGCAGTAACTGTTTAAAAGATAATCACTTGGCAAAATATTTCAAATCAAAATTTAATTGTAAGACTTGTAACAAACGACACCACATATTACTACATTTTGAAGATGCTACTAATACTGTCCCCAATGAAAGCAGAAATATCGAAACCAACCTAATCAGTCAGTAACCGCTCATGCTTCAAATTCAACTGATCAAATATTGTTATCCACAGCAATATCAATGGTCCAGGATAAAGATGGAAAACTCCATCACTGTCGTGCATTACTTTATTGCGAGTCGCAAAGTAGTTTTATTTCAGGTGAACTTGCAACAAACTTAAATCTGAGCCAAAGTAATATAGATATTTCGGTATGCGGTATAAACGGCAGCTTAAGTGAAATCAAATATAGCATGTCAGTGCAATTAAAATCAAATATTGGTTTGTTTAATGTTGATATTAATTGTTTAGTAGTTCCAAAAATAACTGATAATTTACCAACCACATCGTTTGATAAATCTATATTAAACATTCCAGAAAATATCCTTCTAGCGGATCATGAATTTAACATTTCTTGCAAATTAGACTTTCTAATAGGTGCAGAATCATTTTGGCAGATTGTACAATCAGGTCAAATCAGTCTAGGTAAACAAAAACCGACACTTCAAAAAACAGTATTGGGATGGATCGTTTCTGCACTAATACCTCAATCGTACATTAGTAAGGATACGAAATGCAATTTAATAGCAACTAATTTACAGAGATTCTGGGAAATCGAGGAATTTGGAGAAACGAAACCGGTATCACGCGAAGATAAACAAATCGAAATTATTTTTAAAAACACTACCAAACGCGATAAAACTGGGAGATTTTATGCATTAGAGCATAAATTAAGCAAAACTCCTGGGGTTAGGTAGCCTTACGTGCAATTTATAGACGATTATAAAATTTTAAATCATATGACAGAACTAGACGTCAAGGACAATCAAATCATTATTTCTTACCCCACCATTGTGTTCGTCCGGTCTCGCCCTTAACGACTTACAGTACGTGGGACCCACCTTGCAGAATGATCTCATATCAATAATAATTCGGTTTAGAACCCACAGGTATGTTTTGGCTGGAGACATTATAAAAATGTACAGACAAATTCTAGTACACCCTGATGACAGAAAACTACAAAAAATATTTAGGAGATCTAATCCTAAGAACACGGTAACTTACGGTACTGCTAGTGTACCATATTTAAATGATGCCTACAAGAATTAGCACATGAACATTCAATGAAATTTCCTAAGTCTGGTAAAGTTATACTAGATGATTCTTATGTGGACGATCTACTGACCTGCGCAAACACGATTAGCAAATTAAACACCAATTATTCGGAAATAACGTCAATTCTAAAAACCGGATGCTTTACATTAAACAAATGGGTGTCTAATAGTTCCGAACTAGTACAGGAACTTACTAACTTAGAATCTAATGTTATTCTCAACATCGGTAAAAACAACGAAACGCGTGCATTAGGACTCCTGTAGCATTCGGATACGGATTTAGTAAATTTTAAAATTCAAAATAAAAACATATTTAATAACTAAGCCCACAATACTCTCCGAAACCCCACAAATATATGACCCACTGGGACTTTTAGGGCCCGTAACAATAATAGCAAGAATATTTGTACAAACGTTATGGCAGCTTAATATCGGTTGGGATGACGATATCCCAGTAAACCTTCAAAACGACTGACATGAATGTTATAATAGTTTACACTTTGAACTCACTAAAAATTCCTCGGTACGTAGCATGCAATAATCCTATTAAAATCGAAATTAACGGGTTTGCGGACGCGTCTAATAGGGCTTACGGCGCGTGCATTTATATTCCATCAGAAAATAAAGAAGCTGCCACACATTTAATTTGTGTGAAATCCAAGGTTTCTCCACTTAAAGTTATATCTATACCACGGATGAAACTTTGTGGTACCGTATTACGCACAAAATTAGTAACCTCGGTTAAACGCACTTTAAATATCAACATAAATCATACATATTTATGAACCAACTCAACTATTGTTCGCTCGTGGCTAAACAAGGAACCCACCATGAAGAAAATACTTGTTGCTAACCGGGTGTCGCAAATTCAAAATTGAGATGCATTTTGGTATCGTATAGGAACAGACAGCAATCTAGGTGATTTAATTTCAAGAGGTTAGAAAATTAACGGTATTGGTAGGTTCCGTTAATTTTGACTTATTGATCAACTACTCAAACTTTAGTCAACTCTAAAGAGTAATCGCATTCATTCTCAAATTTAAACAAAATTCTTTACATAAAATGAAACAATATGGACCTCTTACAACTGTAGAATTACAACAATCTGCAAACGTATTATTAAAGATGTCGCAATTACAATCGTTTTCCGAGGACATATATCATTTAAATCAGAAGGGTACCCTTAAGAAGGAAAGCAAATTATTAAATTTAAATCCGTTTGTCGATGACCATGGAATTTTACGAATGGGGGAGGGGGGAGACTTACTAAATCAATCTATAACTTTTACAAAATACACCCGGCAATACTAGTCAACAATCGCCCCCTCTCGACACTATTAGCCAAATAAGTACATATACGTTTATTGCATACCGGGCCCCAATTATTACTAGCCTCCTTACGGGAAAAATATTTGATTCTATATGGTCGCAGCCTTGTGAGGAAATTGATACATTATTGCATTAGGTGTCTCCGCACAAACCCGAAAGACACCCCTTACCTTATGGCAGACTTACCAGATATTCAAATAATTCGAACAAAACCATTTTCCAACTGCGGGGTGGATTACTGTGGGCCATCCATGTTACGAGATCGTAACACGAGAAATTTTAAACTTTCTAAAGCATATGTATGTTTCTTTGTATGCCTGGTCAGCAAAGCGGTGCACATAGAGCTAACAAGCGGCTTAACTTCCGAGAAGTTCCTGGTTTGTCTCAAACGTTTCATGTCTCGCAGAGGAGGTTCAAAATATTTACTCGGACAATGCAATAACCTTTAAAGGCGTTTAAGCCGAAATATACAAATTTTTAAGTTCCATTGAAATCGAAGTGAAAAACGTACTATGTCAACAAGGTATCAATTGGCATTTTATACCAAGCAAAGCCCCTCATATGGGCGATATATGGGAGGCAGGTATCAATAGTTTTAAACACACCTAGAAAGAGTGGTCGGTTGTAACTCCCTAACGTTTGAGGAATTTAACACAGTTGTTACGCAAATTGAAGCTTGTCTCAATTCACGTCCACTGTCTCCATTATTGAACGATCTTAATGATCACCTTCCATTAACTTCCGGTCATTTCCTAATTGTCCATAGTCTGGTCGCTCTACCAGAACCTCTGGTTTACGACAAAAGAGACAATCTACCGGCTAAATTCCAAAGACTTCAACAAATGACGCAGCACTTTTGGAAGCGCTAGCCTAAAGAATACATATCAGAAACTGTAGATTAAGAAAAGATGGAAAAAACATGGGTCAATATTAATCAAACCAGGCACGATGGTCATAATGAAAGAAGACAATCTTGCTCCGCTAAAATGGAACTTGGGCCGAGAGATAAAAGTTCATCCTGGAAGTGATAATATCATGCGTGTGGTAACAAGTAAGACAGGTATCGGTATATACAAACGACCCTGTAACAAAGATGTGTATGTATGTGTGTGTGTGTGTGTGTGTGTGTGTGTGCGTGTGTGCGTGTGTGTGTGTGTGTGTGTGCTGTGTGTGTGTGGTGTGTGTGTGCTGTGTGCGTGTGTGTGTGTGTGTGTGTGTGTGTGTGTGTGTGTGTGTGTGTGTGTCGTGCGTGCGTCGTGTGTGCGTGGTGTGTGCGTGCGTGTGTGCGTGTGTGTGCGTGTGTGCGTGTGTGGTGTGTGTGTGTGTGTGCGTGTGTGCGTGTGTGCTGTGTGTGGTGTGCGGTGTGCTGTGTGTGTGTGTGTGTGTGTGCGTGTGTGCGTGTGTGCGTGTGTGCGTGTCGTGTGTGTGTGTGCGTGTGTGTGTGTGCGTGCGTGTGGTGTGTGCGTGTGTGCGTGTGTGCGTGCGTGCGTGGCGCGTCGCTGTGCGTGCGTCCGTGCGTGCGTGTTTGTGTTACCATGTGAGTGATAATTTAAGGTGCTGTACATATCATGCTGTAATCATGAACTAAAATTATTTACGTGTACGTTTTAATTGTATTACGTTAATTTTATACACATACTGTAATTATCACATAATTGCAAGAGGTGGCGGCATGTTGAAGCCAACTTCATTTTTTTTTGTTTCTCGTTTATGTATTTGAAACATTTGTAATTTGTAAATTGAATTGTGTTAGTCAGAAACACTAGTATTCAAATTTCTGCATGGACAAGTTAACATTGGAGTAAATTGAAGTTCCTAGAAAGATCTACACCTGCTCGTTGGCAGATAAGAACCACTTCATTGTTTTTAACCTAACGGTAAACAACAATTATCCCTATCTTAAATAAGCCTTTACAAAATGTATAAGTTAGATATAATAATGTAGTTCGACTGTTAAGTACTAAAATATAAATCAATAAACGGTTGTTAAATTATGTCGTAATTATTAATAAATACGAATTACGCAACAATTAGTAGTAGGAACTACGACTTACATCACTAAGCTACACTGAACCATGTGAATTTATGTTCCATGGCTGTTATAATGAGGAGTTTGTCTAAAACAAACAGATTAGATACGTGTAACGCATTTTTGAAAGTATCACTTGGTAATTTGAGGATAAAATTGAGCAAACTAATTTTTAAAGTCCAAAATTAGACTCTAAATATACAATGATTTAATGAAATTCATTTTCTATAAAAGCAAATATGAAATATTAATCTTAACAATCAAAACCTTAGAACTAAGGTCTATTGCATAATGCTTACAACTTCGAATTATATAGTCGTAAGACTTCTTTCACAAAGTAGAGAAAAATACAAGAAAAAATTAGTTTGAACAATAAATCGACATTGTTTAGCCTTAACGAGAACCTTGGCTTAACTAACCACCAAATTTATATTTGTTTTTGTAATTATAAAAAGTAAAGAATATGCTCGACTATCCATTATTGTAATACACGCTTTTTTAATCAGCACAATTTACAGTAAGCACGAGAATACCTGTTAAAAATCCAAATTCAACTTTTGTTACAATTCTATCATGTAGATAGTAAGACAAAATCACGATAATCTTATAATATAAAAAGAGTACTAAAAGGACAGGAACACACGCGTAAATACTTCAACTCTAATGAGATAAAGGTACCTTATTTCTAGAGTCTCCTGTAAAATGTAAGATATAGAAGGATACTTAAATCTGCCAGTTTCAGTGCACTTCAAAATTCCACAGTTCTACACATCTCTCCGTTACAAAAGTATGAGAAAGAAAAATACGCAACAGTTATTGATGCCAATATTAGGCAACAAAAAAGAGTCTAAGAAAGTTTTAGTACATAATTATTATTCTGTAAGTAAATTACAAAACTAATAAATGCTTTGAATCTAGGATAGCAAAAATATATAAAGCTTCCATTAGAAAAAAAAATAAAGCAGGACTTTATTTGTGACTGTTTGCATAAGTCGGTTATTTTCTATTACACAGACTCAATACTATTATGCACAAAACCGTTTGAAACTAAACTAAACCTATCTATATTATATTCCATACTTAATACATGCAAGTACATAATAACAATAATAATGTATATTTGTGCTTTATACATTAAGTATTTACACACGTCAAACAAAGTAATATAATACGTATACATAAATCGTTTAACAATAACTTATTAATAAATATAATTAGACTACTCATATATATATATATATATATATATATATATATATATATATATATATATATATATATATATATATACATACGTATACACACACACACATACACATACATTTACATATACATATAATTATGTTTTTATTGCAAATAAGATCTATTTAAAAATAAATTATTACAATTAAAAACTGAGACCTCACTAACTATAAGTTAATATGAACTCTGACTATTGTTATCAATGCAGCGTCTTTCATAACAATCATTAATTTACTTAAGATAACTCACATCTCTAAGAATTGCTAAATTACAATAATAACAAATATGAAAGTTTCCATGTGATAATATTTGAAGAAGTAATTAATATTTGATGTTTGACTATTGTTTACAGAATGATATGTTATACTAGCTATTTATATAATGATATATATTATACAAAAATACGGAGAATATAACTCCTTTCCCCTTAAGACAGAATGTCCTCACTCTGGGAAGTTATCTGTTTTAAAGGAATCACTTCTTTATCCTGTCTTTGTTTCCTAATTCTATTACGTATCTTATTCTTAAATACATAGATCAAAATACAATACATGACTAATAAAATAATTACAATAGTAGTTATAGATAAATGTATAACATGCACTAAAAGAT
Organism: Vesta saturnalis; assembly: GCA_036346205.1. Taxonomy (NCBI): domain Eukaryota; kingdom Metazoa; phylum Arthropoda; class Insecta; order Coleoptera; family Lampyridae; genus Vesta; species Vesta saturnalis. The sequence continues at coordinate 79,277 of JARFJB010000068.1, forward strand.
TAATTTTGAAATCAGTATTTAACATTTCAGCTTCTTCTTTTTAGGTTTTCAAGTTTTCTAAATGTTTTGGTTCTAGTTTTACAGTCAAGTCAGCTTTATAATTATTAATTTCTATAGGATTCTTGTAAGTAAAATTAACAAATGTGTTTTCAAAAGTTTGATCATCTATTGTTAATTTGCAATTGCTTCCGGATGATACAAAAGCATTAAAAATTACTTTAAAGTTATTAATTTCGTTGTGACATTCTTCAATTATTTCTAAATCTTGTTTAACTGATACTAAAATTTTTCCGTTGTCTAATTGAGCATATAACTTATAATTGTTATTGACTACGGCGTATATACAATCTTTGTTATAAGTTATGGAACACTTACTCGTTTCTGTTCTTTCAAAACACACAATTTGTTTTTCTATAACTTTACACTTTTCATTAGTCCATAGTTCTTTTCTTACACCTTGAAGATGATATTGGAACGGCGGTATTAGCACCTTGTTTTGCTGATCAGGTATCGGGTAGATTGTTTTGTATCGGAATATTGAAGGATTGATGATGGGTATATACAATATACATGTAATTGAATCTTCTGTTGACAAAATTCTAAACTTGGAAAATTCCAGTATTTTAAAAATATGGATTTTATCTAATTCAGGCAACTCCGTCTTTTTATAAATTAATTTTAAATGGTCGATAATTATTTCTATATCAGACATAATTTCGAGATTTGTTGTTTCAGAAAAAGCTAAAGAAATTGTTCTTTCAATAGTTTGAAGGATGTCCAATAATTTGGAACTTAAATAATAATTATATTGAATAATTAACTGTGTATCAAGAATACTGTTCACCTTGTTTAATTCATTAACAAATAAATCAGTGTTGTTCTGGATTGTTTCCAAGCCTTTGGAGTACCTTTCAGTGATGTGATTAGCAAATGAAGTGTATTTATCTACCTGTTGAATAATTTTATCTTGATTTTTATATAGTGAATTGAGATTTTTATTAATTTCAGTTAAATCGTTGTTGTCAGAGTTGCCAGTCATATATTTTATTACTGTACCAATAATATTAGCAAGACCACGTGTTCTTTTATGTTTAAGTTCAGATAATTGGTTTTCTATTAACTTACAATTTTCTTTTCGCTGGTCTACTTCAACTTTCTCTGAGCCCTTTTATTTTATTTTTATTAACGGATGTTATATTTACTTCATCAAAGTACGGATCTGTTATTCTAATTCTTTGTCGTGTAAAATAGGCTACCGGTTAATTCATTTCAATGGTTGATTCTTTATCTCTATTTTTCTTTTCTAGAGTTTTAGTGCCCTTTTCTAATTGTTCGTAGAAGGGTAACAATTCGGTTTTTCGATTTTTGTTGTAGTTTTCGTACACAGTTTTGTTTAAATCAATATCATGTACATTTAAGTTTTAGTAAGGCCCGTACAGTAGAGTAAAAGGTGTATAACCCGTTGTAAAGTGTATAGACTGATTATACATTAATACGGCCGATATCATTGAATTTTGGGGACTTTCGTTTTTATTTTCAATCTTGATAATTCTTAATCTTTCTAAAATGGTGGAGTGTACTCCTTCTATTGGAGAGTTACTGTTACTGTTATAGTTAGTAGTGAATTGCAACTCGATTTTGAATAAAGCGCAATACTCTTGGAAGACCTTGTTCTTGAACTCCTTTCCTTCGTCGCAAACAATTTTCTTTGGGTAACCGTGGTCCAAAAAATAGTGTCTTAACTTATTTAACACTGTTAATCCTGATGCGTCTGTTATATAATAGGCTTGTGTATATCGTGAAAAGTGGTCTATTATAGGTAAAACCTTGTTTCCTTCGAAACTAAATGTATCAATGTATGCTACATCGAAAGGTTTCCTTGCGAGTTTATATGGATTTATATCGTACTTACTAACGTTACAAGTTGTGCATTCGTTAATTACTTTGTTTATCGTGGTTTTTAAGTTAATCCAGTAATATTTAGTTTCTAAGTGATTATAGGTTTCTTGTATGCCATTGTGATTATTAGAATGATATTTACCTATTACTTCGAATTGTTCATTCGATTATTTTATATCTTTTGTTAAAAGGTTGCTTTTAACAAATTTTATTTTGTTATTGAATAAATTACTTGTTATTTCCAAAAATTTAGATTCTAATTCCTTATAAGTATATTCCGTATAAGTTTTTGGATCTATGATTTCCTTTAACATTCGCGAAATGTTTTCCAGTTCGTTACCTTGCCTAATTGTAACAACATAGTTATGTTTTAAGAATGGTTTTTGATATTATATTTTATATTGATCTCCTAGTTTTAAGATTACTCGATACATGAAATGATTTACTGGATTCTCAGAGATTTGTACTGAGAATATTGGATTTTCAGTAGACGTATGTTGTGTATTGTTCGATTGATCATCTTGTTGTCTGTTCAATGATTCTTCTAAATCATCGGGCGAAGGGTTTTCGTCGACATTTGGGATTATTGACGTAAGGTCTAGTTCCGTATCGTTTGAGGTTTCCTTTGTATTTATTTCGATTCGCGATAGCGCATCGGCTACTAAATTTTCTTTGCCTTTCTTGTATTGTATTTTGTAGTCAAACTCTTCGAGTCTCAATCTCCATTTAACTGGTCTGGAATTTGGAACCTTAAGAGAAAATAACCAAACTAGCGGCTTATGATCTGTTTCTATTATAAATTGTTTTCCGTAAATGTATGGCCTAAAATGTTTCGTGGTTACTACTATACTTAGCAATTCACGTTCGATAGGTGAATAATTGCTTTCAGCACTATTTAAAGTCCTCGAGTAAAATGCAATTGGTTTATTATTTTGCGATAAAGCTCCTCCTATGGCTACATTGGGTGCATCGGTTGAAACATGAAAAGTTTTTTCAAAGTCTGGATACGTTAATACTGGTGCATTGGTTAGTAATTCCTTGCATTGATAAAATGTTTTCAAATAATTTTGATATGTGACATCAATCTTTGAATTCTTTTTAAGACATTTAGAGAATGGTTGTGCAAGTTTAGCAAACTTTTTTATAAATCTTCTGTAATATCCTAGAAGTCCAAAGAAAGCTCTTATTTCTCTTACTGTTTTCGGAAGTGGGTATCCTTCTAAAGCTTTAATTTTCGCGGGGTTAGGTTTTATACCTTGTGGTGTAATTACGTGTCCTATGAAGGCTCCTTCTTTACACAAAAATTCCGACTTATTTAGTTGAACTTTTAAATTACATTCTCTTAATTTTTCAAATATCTGTCTAATGTGTACTGAGTGTTCGTGAAGTGATTTTGAGAATCATTACAATATCGTATATGTATACAAAACAGAATTTATACATTACTCTTTGGAACGTACTCGGGGCGTTTTTAAGTCCGAACGGCATTCGAACGTATCCGAAATGACCATTGTTTACCGAGAAAGCAGTTTTTTCGATAGAATCATGATCCATTTCTATCTGATGGAATCCTTGGGCAAGATCTAAAGTATAAAAGTACACGCATTTTCCTAGATTGTCCAATATTTCGTCAATTCGTGGGAGTGAATATTTGTCTTCAACCATTTTTTTATTTAGTTTCCTATAGTCCATAACCAGTCGCCATTTTTTTTTTCGCTCGCATCTGGTTTTTTCGGTACAATCCAAACTGGTAAAGTATAAAGTGAAATGCTTGGTCTAATGATTTTGTTATCAAGCAGTTATTGAATTTGATTTAGGATTTCATGTTTCAATTGATGTGGGTATCGGAATAATTCACAATAAACTGGTTCGTTATCATTTGTTCTGACGTTGTGTTTTACAACGTTGGTAAAAGTTAAGTCATAATTTTCGTTGTAAAAGGTGTCTATATTTCTTGCAAAAAGATATAATTTCTGTTTTTTCTTCTAGATTAAGGTGACTAGTTCGAATAACTTTTGGAATATCAATCTTAAAATTTTGAATGTTTGGGTTTACTAAATCAACATTGGTAATAGGTTCTACCTCGTATTCTTGTTGAAAATTTATTTCTATTTCACGTTCTTCTTTAAAATGAATACTGCAAATGCCATTTTCTGCAACAGCAATTGATTCTGCAATAATGTAATCGTCTAATTTAATTTCTGGGGTTATAACTTCTAATACTATTTTTAACAATTTGTTTTACTGGTTTAAAATTCTTGGGATTTAGCTACATAAAAACGGTATTTTAGAATTACATGCCTGTCTCTAATGTTTGATTATTATAATTAATCGTAGCTTTAAGTTTTTGGAAATTTTCACTTCCTATTAATGCGTCAAATCTATCATGCATTGTATTATATGAAAATTAATTTTATTATCAAGTCCAAATTCTTTTAAAATCGGATATGATACATTCTGATTCCCTTTCTCCCTTTCGCATGACCCTATTCTAGAATACCATATGAAATAATTGAATGAACAATAGCGTGATAAGCACACAAAAGTGTTGCTGAGGAAACATTATTTACCAAATTTCTTAATAGGTATAGGCTTTTGACAGCCTCGTGTTAACAAAAACAGTGTGGTTCATCCATGATAGTTTGGTATTTATGTATAAACCAAGAAACTTTACGGAAGTGGTATTAATGGTGTTGTGATTTTTTAATGTAAAGACATTTGCGGTTTTTGCAAGATTCAAGGTCAAATTATTTGCAAGGAACCTATCGCTTATAACTGATTGTGTTTTTTCACATTTTGAAAATAGAGAGTCGAGATTATCACGCGTCTGTGAGAAAACTGCCATCCGCAAAAAGAATAAATTTTGATTTTGTCACAGAAAGGCAAGTCTTTTACGTACATTCGAAATAGATCGAGACCTAATACCGATCCCTGTGGTACCCCTAAACTAACCATAGCTTTTTTAGAAATACAATGTTGATAAGAAACAAATTGAGAACGATTGTGCAGGTAAGATTTTATTAGCTTGCTGTTATTGTAATCAATCGAATAAATCGAATCGATCGGATTGATCGGATCGATCAAATCGATCAAATCGATCAAATCGATCAAATCGATCAAATCGATCAAATCGATCAAATCGATCAAATCGATCAAACGATCAAATCGATCAAACGATCAAATCGATCAAATCGATCAAATCGATCAAATCGATCAAATCGATCAAATCGATCAAATCGATCAAATCGATCAAATCGATCAAATCGATCAAATCGATCAAATCGATCAAATCGATCAAATCGATCAAATCGATCAAATCGATCAAATCGATCAAATCGATCAAATCGATCAAATCGATCAAATCGATCAAATCGATCAAATCGATCAAATCGATCAAATCGATCAAATCGATCAAATCGATCAAATCGATCAAATCGATCAAATCGATCAAATCGATCAAATCGATCAAATCGATCAAATCGATCAAATCGATCAAATCGATCAAATCGATCAAATCGATCAAATCGATCAAATCGATCAAATCGATCAAATCGATCAAATCGATCAAATCGATCAAATCGATCAAATCGATCAAACGATCAAATCGATCAAATCGATCAAATCGATCAAATCGATCAAATCGATCAAATCGATCAAACGATCAAATCGATCAAATCGATCAAATCGATCAAATCGATCAAATCGATCAAATCGATCAAATCGATCAAATCGATCAAATCGATCAAATCGATCAAATCGATCAAATCGATCAAATCGATCAAATCGATCAAATCGATCAAATCGATCAAATCGATCAAATCGATCAAATCGATCAAATCGATCAAATCGATCAAATCGATCAAATCGATCAAATCGATCAAATCGATCAAATCGATCAAATCGATCAAATCGATCAAATCGATCAAATCGATCAAATCGATCAAATCGATCAAATCGATCAAATCGATCAAATCGATCAAATCGATCAAATCGATCAAATCGATCAAATCGATCAAATCGATCAAATCGATCAAATCGATCAAATCGATCAAATCGATCAAATCGATCAAATCGATCAAATCGATCAAATCGATCAAATCGATCAAATCGATCAAATCGATCAAATCGATCAAATCGATCAAATCGATCAAATCGATCAAATCGATCAAATCGATCAAATCGATCAAATCGATCAAATCGATCAAATCGATCAAATCGATCAAATCGATCAAATCGATCAAATCGATCAAATCGATCAAATCGATCAAATCGATCAAATCGATCAAATCGATCAAATCGATCAAATCGATCAAATCGATCAAATCGATCAAATCGATCAAATCGATCAAATCGATCAAATCGATCAAATCGATCAAATCGATCAAATCGATCAAATCGATCAAATCGATCAAATCGATCAAATCGATCAAATCGATCAAATCGATCAAATCGATCAAATCGATCAAATCGATCAAATCGATCAAATCGATCAAATCGATCAAATCGATCAAATCGATCAAATCGATCAAATCGATCAAATCGATCAAATCGATCAAATCGATCAAATCGATCAAATCGATCAAATCGATCAAATCGATCAAATCGATCAAATCGATCAAATCGATCAAATCGATCAAATCGATCAAATCGATCAAATCGGTCAAATCGATCAAATCGATCAAATCGATCAAATCGAACAAATCGAGCAAATCGATCAAATCGATCAAATCGATCAAATCGATCAAATCGATCAAATTGATCAAATCGATCAAATCGATCGAATCGATCAAGTCGATCAAGTCGATCAAATCGATCAAATCGATCAAATCGATCAAATCGATCATTTGAGCGAAGTGTAAGGAATGTAATTTATGTATACATAAAAATCATTAATATACGTACCAAATTAAATAGAAACATAAATTTTATAAAAATAAATAAAATGGGTGCTTAAAGATTAGCACGCGCTAGACACATTTTAGATTTTAAACTGATCACGAGCATAGCCCAAAAACATTGAGTTACGGAAAATATGGCAATTTCAACGTCATTATCAGGCCTTTTTTGGTCTAAAGAATCATATTTGGCTGCGGATTGCCAAATCGAATTATGGTACAGTAACTTAAATTCTAAAAGAGTGGACTGCATGCATATGTTTTTATCATTAGCAGTAATTATATGGAGTATCACAAGTAAACTTTTTAAATTTAGATAAATAGGTAAATAAATTGTTACAGTGTTATTATTATTCAGTATCAATAGACTTTTAACATCAGTTAATCTAAAATATTACTAAAAGCTACTGAGTTGTTGAAGTAGTTAGATCTCTAGTAAGGTTATGGTAGGTTTTATCACATTATTCAACAATCATGTTCAATTCGATTGAGAAAACTAAATTTTGCAATATGCATAAACTGCTTTCAAAACTTACATAATATTACTTTTAAATTTCATATATACGTTAATTCATCTGGAAATACTTCACTCCATACTCTAAAACCGACTGATACTAACGAAATTTTAGAAATAATTCCAGAATTATAAATTCAAAATTCGTATTTACGAACTAGCTTTGTCCAAGAAAACACGTCGAATTTTAGTTAAAAACATAAAAATTTTCGGTTGATATATTCGGAAACCATACTGAAAACCCAAACCTAAGGTCCAATTTTGTGCAAAAAAAGCCTAATTTAAAGTAATTTTCAAGGTAAACATATTTTAGCCACCACAATCCGCTTCTCTCGATCACACATCTTGTGTGTATATAGGTTTTCTAGACATGAAACTGTCTGCGGTGTGGTTGTCTTAATGGTAACATTTTGTGTAGTGAACAAGTTACATGAAAATTGAGACGTTTAATCATTTTTAGTGTGAAACGCTCTTTACAGATCTATTTGGTACGATCATCTCGTTTAATGTCTAATTCAAACCTGATAAATACATTTTGCAGCTTTTGGATTTCAAGGTTCTCAACGGAGAGAAAGAGCACAATACAAATCTCAGTAATCGAACTGAGAAAGAATTAAAGAGTGTACTAACGATATTTACATAATCGAGGAAAAATGTTTCTGAACTAGTAAAAAAATCCTAATTTGTGCGCCAATCAAATTAATTGACCGGCATGATTTGTAAATTTTAACTGAACGTCAATATTTCATACGGCAGCGTTAGACTATAACTTCAGGAATAAGTTTCATTTATTCATTGTTACGTGCACAAAGGTACTGATGCCTAAAACTAGGTGGTGTGCCATAACCCCTATTAGGATAACCAGAAGCTCAGTCATTTTGGGAAACCACCTGGATGCGTGAGCGTGTTATTGGCGTAGAAATACAAAATTAAAAGGGGCACCACTTCGTTTGTACTTGTATAGCCCTCAAACCAAGTAAAGGACCAAGAGACACTAAAGACTATAGACACAATTAAAATAAAGGCAAACGTTGACCAGGAAGAGGACAGGTTAGTTTAGGATTCCAGATCCTAATACCCCGAAAAAACAGACATACTGGTGTTTTAACACAATTCTTTGTTTGATATCGAAATCCAACCCCAATTGAACAAAACACGTTTTATTCCCCTGAAACAAAACTTGTTAAAGTACTTACAAATTTTAAATTTAACTGTAAGTGTAAAGCAAAATACACCATCCAAATGAATTACTAAATTCTAATAATCATAAACCCCACATAAAATAAGACGTCGAATAAACTTATAGTAAATCGTTTATAATAATAAAAGCATCAATTCGTTACAATAGGAAACCACTTATCTTTTCAGTGCTCAATAAAAAATTATTACAAAACTACTAAAATAAATAAAACAACCAAAAATATACCAGCACTGTAAGACATCCAGTGTTGAACCGGGTGGCTAGAAAAAAACACACAAAAATAATTCTTAAACCGTGGTTCTAGGAAGAGCTCTCCTCAAAACTTGATTAAACCAGTATGACCAGCTAGGCATTTATTGCGTTTCATTTAGATCAAAAAAATATAATTAACCAAATTATATACTAGCCAGATGTTCACCAGTGAGGTTACGTAATTTGATAACATAAAACAAGCGATTGAAGTCCGTAACACTTACAGATATATTACTATATAGTAACTTTATAAAGTAGTAAGCACAAAAAAAACAACTACACTAGCATGTATTAAAAGTTTAACATGGATCACCCTGTATAAAGAAATAAATTTACAGAAGCAAAGTCCATGTACAAATAACGGCAACTTCAGAGATATATTGCATAGACTGTAACAGCTGTTTGCAATACAGTTAATGTTTTTAATAATAGTTAGCACATGTATAATTGAGGCACAAACGAAACTGATTAGAAAATTCCAAAGTGAACATCTTACGAGAGTGGTATATTGACCAATTTTTTAGGATTCCAAAGTAACAACTAAAATTTTAGGTACATAACATTGTTATCGGAATCGTCAAACCATGCATATCGTTTAAGGTTGTATCGAATATCTGTAAGTAACTGAAAGAAGTTTTACACCTTTGTTTATAACTCGTCGGACTAGATGAGAGCAACACCCACTGTAATTATGATAGTCGTAGGTGACTGTTTGTTGCTCAATGGCTCCGTCACGAAATAAACAAAATAGAACTCACCAGTAGGTTGGTAGTGTCGGGAATACCCAAGCGTCTTACAGTGCAGAGACGAGAGAGCATGCTAATTTTAAATCCGTATAAACGAAAGACTAAACCGTTAATTTAGTATAGTATTAAGTAAATGTTTGGATATTAAAACCAGCACAATACTGAATGCAACTTACAATGTTAATTTTTGTAAAAATTACAGGAAATAACCAAGCGGGTAATTTCCTAAAGACAAAATAGTGTTCTTAAAAGAAAATCAGATCAGCTGTTCTAAATTTTCTTTTTTCCACCAATTGTAATGCTAAAATTTATCACAAACTTTTTAAATTTGGTATAAATCTTGAGTATACTTTACGCGGAGTTTCCTTTTGTAACTAGAAATCGAGTCGAAGTAAAGTGTGTTGCCTAATAACCGGTACGAAAAGCTCTCAAAGATGAGACAAAAGTACGGTTACTAACTGAACCCATAACATCATTTTGAATGAAACTTATGGGAAATGGTTAGTGTAGGAAGGGTGTGGTCGATTAAATCGTCTATAACTATCTTGGTCAGTATGGGATTTAGAAATAAGCTTATCGGTGCAAGTGTGTGAGGAGAAGAATATGAAGATTGAAAATAAGCAACACAACCCAGTATCTAAAGAATAGGTTAAAGCAACATCTGTACATGCTAAATAGAAACTGAAAATTACTACCCTTTGTACACACTATCTTAATGAAGGACATAATTTGGATTTCAACCCCAGAATTTTGAATCAAAAACGTTGCAAGTCTAAGCTATAGTTTTCGAAAATATTTTACATCAATCTATTAACTCGGGCAATTCAGATCAGACGCTCATAAACGTTAATCGTCTTACGGTTATACCTTACACTTTGATTTAAAAAAACACACGAATGCTAGCAATCAATTTTAAGTTTTTTTAACAATTTTACCTCCATTATATCAGTTGTATATTAGAGGTTAACCTTGTAACCTTAGTAACTTATTGTCGTTATTGTAGAGTTGTCCCACTTCTGACTTACAGGGTTTCCATTCGATTTATTTAGTTATTGAAACACATCGTTAATAGAATTCCCTCAAAACCAATAAGCGGTTGAAATAGTTCAATAAAAAGAAATGATTAACTGAAGCTAAGGAGTATGGCGTTTAATTACCGTTAGGTGTTGCTAGCACGAAAGATACCAAACTAATCACTAAAATTCCCGCTCGCGTTTCGGTGTATTTTAAACCTTTATTAAAACTTCTATATTATCGAAATTGCGGCTGTAAAATGTACATTACGGAACTAGGGAGTAAAACTTTCCCGTAATCATACCTAAATTTGATCTATTAGACTGCTTCACAATCTTAGTAGGCAAACTGGTACATTATTTATTTTCTAAAAGCTTCATCATTTTTCAATTTAAAAATTTCTTATACTTTATGTTTCATATTTTAGAATGTATATGGTATTATCTTTTGTTTTAATGTGTGTATTTTCATATCTGTTTTCTCTAGTATACACCTCTATTCCTCTTTACCACCACGAATCTCTTTTACGGTGTTTTTTGTGTCAATGTTTATATCTTGAGTTACTTGTTAAGAGGCTCACTCTGTATATTAATTAGTTTATGGATTTGAGGTACTACTTTTTTTTGGTTAGTAGATATCCTACTATTTGACTTTGTTGTGGGACCCTTGAACTTAAAGTTAATTAAATTATATGTGTAGTTTATCCGTGTATGTTATATCGTTGTCTCTAATTTTGTTACTTGATTAAACGACGCATAATAAAAGCGTTTATTTCATAAGTTTATTTCGTGTTTCTACTGCCATCAATTCTGAGCAGTCGACTTGTAGGTTAGATACTTACATATCTTTCGAGAGTATTTTTTTCGCCGGATTTGGGCATAATAAACAACTTCTAACGCTTCTTAACACACCTATGTACTTCTCGGACTCAACAATAGTCATACGTTTACATAATTCAGCTGCCGCGTTGCTATATCCCTACTATTTTGAGCAAAAATTTTTGTATTTTGTTAATGTAATTTGCAGTTTATTTTTGTCTTTCCTTGTTTTGTATGATATTTGACATATCTCATCTACTATTGTAGGCAATGAAGATGAATAAACATTGTTATTATTAAACATTATTATAATTGTTTCGGAATGGATATCTCGATTTTCCTGGACTCCGTACTTTACTCTTGCCAATATCTCGTTACCTATCGCCAATCTCCAATTAAAGTGTTTCTGAACGTTGTATCGTACCTGTGATCTTTGTGATCCAACTTTAAATCGACTAACTTTACTTTAGTGGAATATTTTGTTTCTAATTATTATTAGTCTTATAAAAAGAACATACGCGTGTCTTTATTAATTAAAAAAACTTTCGAGGATGGCGTTTACCCGTACGACAGTCGTATTGAAGTAAATTTTTATTTTACAATTTTAACAAATGAGTTGAATTTTTACATTGCAAAATTATTTACAAAGCAAATAGAAAGATTTCACCGTTACATTGTTTTTTATATATTATACAAAACTCATCCTGAAATTAACTGAGAACGAATTATTACATAAAACTCTGCAAGTTAAGTTAGCAAGCTGTAAAAACTAAGTTGGTAAAAAGTTGGGTAAAAAGAAAGATTTAAATCGATATTTTCTAACCATTCTGTATTGTAAACGGAGAAATGTAATTTCAGAAGGACTTGCACATTAAAAAATCGTTGATATTTTACACCTTTAATTGATCGTTTTATACATTATTAAGTTACGCATTTAGAGACTTTCAAATTAAATTATAATTAAAAATATTGAAGAATACTATAGTAATTTTTAAAATTAAATTTAAGTGTCTTTCTTTGGAAAAGCTGATGGAAAAATGTATCTATTGTAGATAACTGCTTTTCACTTTAAAACTTTTTAATTTACTTGAGTGAGTTGATTTTCTTTCGAAAGAACTATTGTATGATTTACTTATCTTGGGTCTTTTAGAAAACGTTTTAACCTTTCAGCAGTTTACAAGTGTTTTGATTCTCATAACAATCACTCATTTACAAAAGTTTCTCAGCCAATCACTTTGTACAAGATTTACCTGAAATTAATATAAACTGAGATTAGCTTACATTGAACGTGACTCGTAGTAAAATATAAAGTCCCCTACACAAAATAGCAATTTCTTTACAAAACTGTCAACACATGCGTACAGAAAAACAATAAAGATACCCTCATCTGTGATTGTACCTATTTCTATATTTCATAATACTAGTTTTTTAAGGTGCACTTAAAGTAACACACTGTAAGTTTTGAAAGAACATATTGTAAGACATCTTAATAATAACAAAAAAAAATAATAACAATAATAATAATAATAATAATAATAATAATAATAATAATTATGGTCCTAGAACCCAAACTTTACTGGAAACGCCATATAGATGAGCTCACATTAAAATGTAAGAAATCCTTGAACATTCTCCGTTGTGTAAGCCATATATTATAGGGTGCAGATAAGAAGATCTTACTCAGGCTTTATAAAGGAACTGTCCTGGCTATAATAAACTACGGTTCTGTGGTTTTCTCGAGAGCCAGGAAAACTTGGATTAAGAAACTGAACAGAGTTCACTGTCAAGGACTGCGTTTGTGCTCAGGAGCTTTTCGCACTAGTCCTCTATACGACATATGTAGCGAAGCGGGACTATTACCACTGCACCACCATTTCGTCAAAAATACTTTCAATTATGGAACAAAAATGAAAGCTCTGCCTAACCATCCAGACAACAAAACGATATTTGAAAACCCATGCGTAAACATGTACGAATCTCGAAGAACGATTATGCTCCCCAAATATAACACGACGGGAAGTCCTAAGGAATACACACATACCAACAACGTATGCAGCTGTTGCCAGCACACCTGTAAATCCCAATTTAATAAAATCTACACTAAATGAGCTAGTAACCTGCTTAGTACCCCTACTAGTCACTGAATTAAAAGACAAGGCTCCACAAGAAGGTCTAGACAAACCAATTAGCGACACAAAAAATCAGTCCGATAGCAAAGGTACACAAGAAACCTTTGAAAATACAAATCAATGTATGGATACAGATACTATCGACGACAAGAGAAAACGATCAAGTTCAGCAGCGTCATCTTCGAATATAGACAGTGATGAGTTAGAAGAAGCAACGAAAGCTCTTCTACAAAGAAAAAGAAAGGTTGGGTGGCAAAAAGGAAGGCCACGTAAAATCGATTTGAGCAACCTCGCAAGCTCATCAAAGAAAAAACTGTGATAAATGTGTAATACCCTCTATACAGGTAAACACATTATTTTGTTGTATTTACTTATTTGTTTATTTATTACTTATTTATATATTTGTTAATTTATTCCATTTTAACTGTTTTGTCGCCAGATTATTTATTTTACATATCATATATTTTTACTCGTATATGTTTGTCCCTCTACTATTTATTTATTTAAAAAGAAAAAACATATCATGGCTTCCATAATACAATGGAATTGTAATGGGTGCAAAACACATTATCCAGAAATACAACTTATTGTATTAGAACACAACGCTTATTGTGTTTGCTTACAAGAGTCGCGCCTAAAAGGCCAAGATACATTTTCCTTGAAAGGATACAAATGCTTTAGAAGTGACGACGAAATACACTTAAGAGCAAAAGGGGGTGTTCTCACTCTAATTAAAGAAAATGTTCCTACCACTTTTATCAAAATTGATACCAGACTACAAGTAATAGCGATTCAAATAGAATACCCACTAAAAGTCACGGTTTGTAATATTTACCTTCCCCACTTTACTTGGACTAAGCACGAACTACAGAACGTCATACGACAGTTACCAAAACCCTACCTAATTATTGGTGACTTTAATTGTCACAACACGCTGTGGGGTTCTGAAGAAACAGACCCTCGTGGGCGAATAATTGAAACAATCATAAACGAATTCGATTTGGTAATCTTAAATACGGGCGAAGGAACGGTTATAAACTCGCGAGCAAACAAGTTGTCAGCAATTGACATAGCCATGTGTTCACCACATCTGGCATACTTGTTTACGTGGAAAACTCTTGAGGGTAACGTACATTCCGATCATACTCCAATTTCCGTCAATTGTAATTTACAACAACCACAAATAGCTACCCTAAAAAAATGGAATCTACAAAAAGCTGATTGGTCAGCGTTTCGTATAAACTTGGAAAATCCTCCCGATTCCGAAAACATTAGTGCAACTGTCCGTGATTTCTCAAATATGCTTGTTAATGCAGCCTTACAGAGTGTTCCCAAATCCGGAGGAACCTTTACGAAACCGTGCGTTCCATGGTGGAATGTTACTATAAAAAAGGCTATACAAGAAAAAAAAAGCTTTTAATAAATTTAAAAAGCACCCTTTCCATATCAATACGCTGATATTTAAACAAAGACGCGCTGAAGCGCGAAGATTGATCTTAGAAGGTAAACGGAACTCTTGGATGGAATATGCATCTACAATAAAAACAACAACCGCTTCAGCAGCGGTATGGAAAAAGATAAAATCTATAAAGAGAAAAGAGACCAACTTACCTATAATACTAAAGCTCAACCAACATATCCATACTATCCAAAGAGAAGTAGCAAATATTCTAGCACAATTTTTTCAAAACGCAAGTAAAACCTCAAACTATGAACCTGAATTTCTGCAACTAATACACCAACAAAAATTACCGTTTGATAGTACAGAAACAGAAATAGCATGCTACAATCTTCCTATACTTATTGATGAACTGGAAGAAGCGTTAAAAAATTCTCAAAAATCAGCACCTGGTCCGGATGACATCCTATATGAATTCCTAAAACAATTACCTCATACCCAAAAGTTAAATTACTAAGCATATTTAACCAAATTTGGCAGCAAAACGCCTACCCTGAATCCTGGAGAGAGGCAATTGTCATTCCAATTCCCAAAACCGCCAAAAACAAAAATAACCCGTCAAATTTCCGTCCAATTTCCCTTACGAGTTGTATGGCTAAAACGCTAGAACAAATAGTAAACTCAAGTTTAACCTGGCTTCTGGAAACTCACAAATTCCTACCTAGCAACCAAATGGGTTGCCGAAAATTTCGGTCTTCCATCGACAACTTGATGAAAATTGAACACCACATCCAAACTGCTTTTGCGAATAGACACCATTCCGTAGCAATATTTTTCGACTTACAAAAAGCTTACGACGTGACTTGGAGACACGGCATACTATGCCAATTACAATCTTGGAGAATTAAAGGAAACATTTTCAACTTCGTAAGAAATTTTCTAGAAAGTAGTAACTTTAAGGTACGGATTGGTACTGAATACTAAAACGTTTTAACGCTAGAAAATGGAATCCCCCAAGGGTCAGTTTTAAGCGTAACTTTATTTGCCATCGCTGTTAGCAATATAACTGCAAACACTAATAAACGAATCCAAAGTAATTGGTATGTCGACGACTTAGCTATGATATATTCATCTAATGAGTAATGACATCACTGAAATTGAAAGAGAACTACAAATAGCAGTAAATACTGTGACACGTAATGCTAGTTCGATTGGATTCAAGTTTTCCAGTGAAAAAACACGCTGCGTTCTTTTTTGCCGCCTAAGACATGTGCATGCGGAACCTATTATCACTATGTACGGAAATGCAATTCATATAGTGTCAGATGTAAAGTTCTTAGGCCTCACAATCGACAAAGGACTAAGTTCCATTTTTGGAACGCTTAATGTTCACTATGAATAATTTGATTTTCTTTTAGATATTTATTAACATATTTGACTACGTAAATTTCGAAAACCTTTTCTATTGCTGGTAGTAAGCTTATTGGCCTGCAATTATTGTAATCTGTGCTTCTATCTCTTTAGTAAATAGGCCTAATGCTGGACACTTTTAGCAGTTCTGGAAAGATGTCTTACTTTAAAGAAACATTGATTAGATCCGATACTAATGTTTTAAAGATGTTTGCAATGTTCTTTATGTCGACACTTCGTATGCGGTCTACTCTTGGAGACTTTTTAACTGATGGATTTTTTATCAATTTTTCTACATCTTCTGTGTTGGACAGTGGAATGTAAGAATTGCTTTTCGGGTTTTGTTACTTATGGTAGGAATTACAGCTTGGTTACAGCTTCTAGCCAAGTTTTCTATTTGTGCTGTGAACGTTTGAGAAAAATTTTCTGCTATTTCTTTTTGGTCATGATCACATCCAAAAGCATTTAGAATCTTTAATTCTACACTTTTGCTCATGTTCTTGGTACGGATGTAATTTATTTGCTTCCATATGTTATTCGAGTCCCTACTATTTTCTTTTAATCTTTTATCGATGTATTCATTTTTAGCATCTCGTATCTCATTGTTTAGTCTGTTTCGAAATTTTTGATATGTGTCCTTGTACAAGTCGTTTGTAACGGACTAAATTGTAAAAGTAAATTGATGAAACTTGATTGTACGAAAAGTATATATTTACGCCCTCTATACTCCAATGGCAAAATCTAACATTGGTATTTAACTATTTAAAGAATATAATTGTCAGTGTATGAAACTCTCGCTAGATGACGGAATAGTAGAACGATAAAAGTACAATAACTTGAAATTTTAAGATTCTGCTGGAAAATTTCTCGAAACGATAGTACGGATGTAATTCAGAAGAAGTAATTACAACAAAGCATATTTGATCTTTCCACATTTTCTCTACCAGTTTTGCTGATCGCAGTAACTGCGGTTTTAAAGAAATTTTCATCGTAAAATTTGGGTAAGCTAACGTAGATTTTTTCTTCCTTATTTGTAAATCATAACTTTCTGTATTAGCGATTGAAGGAGTACAATCTATACACAACCACTGAATCTTTTGATCGACTACTCTAAAACATTCCGTACCATTTTCATGTGCTCGTCTACAATCAAAGGGCTATTTAAATAAATTCTCGCTTTATGTAATATTTACCTACTTTTTTCTTTTAGCACTTAATAGTTTAGTATTTACTGGTTAGCTCTCAGTGCTGTAATTTAATGGTTTAGTATTTACTGGTTAGCTCTTAATGCTGACAATTTAATGGTTAGTACTGGAAGACGTTAAATCACGTTCTGTTCTATACTCTTTCTTCGTGGACGTTCCACTAATAATTCATGCTGCTTTGGATTCGTTTACACCAACTTTAGTACTGTAACTACATTAAGGTAACTCTTTACACCTTATAAGCAACGGTGAGAGTGTTATCGTTATCTACCGCATATACTTAAATACATGCCTTATCGTCTCTTTATGCGAAATTACTGGACAGTGATTTCATTAAAGCACTACTCAGCGTAAGATAATTTTATATAAACTAGTATAATTCCAATATTGTCATAATTACTTTATGTGAAGTCCACACTGTGCAGGTCAATGTAATTGATTAAGATTATATCTGTTGGTATTTAACAACATTTCACAAAATGCTATAATTGTTGCTGAAGTTATATTTAAGTGTTCTTCGAAGCGTTTCAACTGATAATAATCACTGCTAATTTTAATATTTGATAAATTTGAAACCATACCCTTAAGCCCGTAAAATGAATAATTGCGAATTTCAACATTTTTGGCGTGACACGTAGTTATCTATTTGTTCTAACACACAATATTTGGAAATAGAGAGGATGGAGTGCTACATTGTCGTCGCTGCGGGTGGTGAACTAAGACGGAAATTATACGTTTAAATCATCTATATTTGTGTCAGGTGTGTAAGAAGGAGATAGAAATACTTGTTTTAGGCGCCTTTTTAAAGACTAAATTGTCTGTTGTAATCCTTTGACAGTGGTATTCAAAAGTTCATTTCTCATGTTTGTAACTAACAAATACTGAAATATGTTCCTTCAATTTATAAAAAAAAAATTAAAACGTAATTGAAATATAATTTATTTTTATAAACATAATTGGAATTCAATTATAATATAGGGTCATTAATATATCATATTTTACACAAATTTCAAATTTGCGTTAGTACTGTTTGTATACTATTGTAACGACCGTAAAATGCCAGGAAAGTTTTTAAACGAACGTCGCCGTGAACTTGTGTTTAATGTGTATGAGTATTTTTGTCGTCAAAAGGATAATGTCGGTCCTCTGTGTAATGTTGACGCCGTGAACAAAAGAACCGCAGAAGCTTTAAAAATTAGCCTCAATACGTTACACTAAATCGTCGAGAGTTAAAAGCGGAACATTTCATTGCCAAAAACTATCAGAAAATCAGGAACTAAGTGTAAAAGTGATGATATACAAGAAGAGCAACAACTTACCATAGGAGACATAATTTATGACATTTAATTTTAAGTTTACGTACACTTCTTTTTAATTCTCAATAAAACCTTGTTTTTATTAACAACACAGTGTTACAAATTAAGATGTAAATTAGAGCCTTTTCGTTAATTTCTCCTACTCTAAAAAAAGCTGTTCTATGTAAATATTACATTCTTCTAATTAAAACTGCATATTGAACTAAATTCTTATTTACAGTTATTGCTTGTAGTTTTTATTTATTGGTTTGAAGAAAATTAAATTATTTGCATACATATTTGTAGACTTTGCTACATTGTGTAAAATAATGATATATTAATAACCCACATTCTTTAATTTACTTATTTAGAAAGTAGTTCATTGTAAGGTAATTTTGTTTATAAGAATAAATTATATTATTATATTTTCAATTACATTTTAGTTTTTTTTTATAAATTGAAGGAATATAACATATTCAGTTGTTAGCTACAAACACGCGAAATGAACTTTTGAATACCACTGTCAAAGAATTACAACACAATTAAGTCTTTAAAGAAGCGCCTAAAACAAAGATTACTATCTCCTTCTAACACACGTGACACAAATACAGGTGTTTTAAACGTATAGTGTCCCTTCAGTTCACCAGCAGCGCTAATGGCATATTCTCTATTTCAATTTTAGAACGAAATAATTACAACTAGTGAGCACGAAATAAAGCGCTGAGAAATTGCAATCATTCATTAGGTTTCAACTACCGTTTTGTTTTCTTTTGACGAGTAGCACGCTGCGCACAAGCCATTCTCGATTGTTGAGTTGCGCGATAGAACTAACGTCATAACAGCTTCTGTTTTATAAATCCTCTCTCCTTTTTCTTTAATTACACGTGGTTTCAGCTACTGCCTATTTCAAGGGTTATTTACATGGATTTATTTAATACATACAGGGTGATTCCTAAAATATTGGAAAGAAGTGCAGTTCCTTTTGCGATTGATTGTTTTTTTATCTTACTGCTTATATTTAACCTTTTGAGGGAAAGTTCAGTTAGTGTTACTTTTCTTTATGTTGCTTTGCTTTTTATTAGATACCTAATTTGGGCAAACTGAACTGTTCTTCCAAAGACAATTTGTAAATGAATTTAGTATATTTTAAAGGTATTACGGCTTCTCTGAATGTTGTACAACTACAGCAAGTAAATTTTATTAAAGGTTGAGTATTGTCAAACTCTGTGTGAGCGTTATTTGTGTATGTCTTTCTTTCAGTTCAACACAAAGAAAGGTCTTTCATTGTAGAAAGAGAAACATTTAACTTTTACGTTTAGATTAAAAATTAATTACTGCTTGGGTTCAAAGTTAATGAACCTGCTTAACTTGCGAAAGTTATCAATTATTTTTTTTTGTGTGGGTAATAACCGTAGTAACAAACGTTTTATTTATTTAAAGTCAGATTTTCATTTGTAGGTTTTACCGAAGATTTTGTTTGAATATTGTAGCTAAAAAATACCTTTTCCTTTTTTAATGTACCTTTTTGAGTGGACTAAACAGGTCCACACTCATAATTATTGTTGTTTTTGGTTCGATCATTATACTTTGTTGTTTACACTACAGCAGTCTCTTATTTCATTGGTGTCACCTTCCTGTTTTCCTACTGCCTGTTTCGCCATCACTGTCCAGTAGTCGGATAGTTTCTAATAAAGAGCTTGACCTCTTTATCATCTATCTTCTATCCACGCCAACAGTTGGTGACTTGACTACATTATCTACAGTGAGTAGAAATTGCTAATAATTGCCAATTAGTAAATTATCGTATTCGCATGTATTAATGTCTTGATTAACATTAATGTTCGTAGTAGTAATGACCACCTTTTCTTTATGAGCTTCACCCACCTATTTTTATATGCCCACGTGAGGCGGATTTTCCACCCTTATTTTTACCGCTTACGTGTAGGACGTTTTTCATCTATTTTTACACATCCACGTGTGAGACCGTATTTTCAACCCTTTCTTCATCCTTTTCACCCTAATTATTTTTATATACCCTCGTGTGAGACCGTATTTTCAACCTTTTTATCTAATTATTTTTTACATACACCCACGTGTGGGACCGTATTTTCAACCTTTCTTTTATCCCTAATTATTTTACTCGCTTACGTATAGGACGGTATTTTCATCCCTTATTTTTAATAAACTTATGACCGGTTAAAGTTGTCACCCTAAACATATGGCAACACTGTTTTGGATTTTGACGTCACGGTTTTACACGCCCACGTGGGGACGTACATTTCAACCCTGACAGTATTTTCAACCTTTTGTCTGTATTAAGAGCCCTTTTGGTGGGAGCCCCTAAAGGATAGGCAAATGGATGCGCACGTAGGATCGTATTTTTTTACCTATTTTTAAGGGTTAATAAACGGTAGGATATTTTTTGGTATTAATAGAAGCTAATCAAGGTAAAGGTAACGTATACGTTGATTTAAATACACTATTAAATTCTATAACGATAACAAACAGTTAATGATATTGCATAATCAGTTAATTACCCTGTTGTCATACAATGTGAATGTACGGTCTAACGACTATTTAATATGTGTTTTATTAAATTTAGTATTATTGAATTTTATCAAAGGAGATTGCATAATTGTTGTTATTAAATTATTAGGTTCCTTTTAATCCCCATCTATAGATTGTGGTCCTCTACCTGTTTGAAAATTCATTTGAATATATTTTAAAATGAAATTGTTTTAAAAATAAAACGTGTAATTAACTAATTGATTAACCTGCTTACAGCAATAGTAATATCGAAAATTAAGGAATGTCGCTTTTATTTATTTACCTTTTAATACGTATCATTTACATGCAATATATTTTGGTTTTAAATATGAGTCACAATGTGTCGCAATCCTTTTTGCTTTAATTATGGGTCATAATTAAATCTAGTTGTCGCTCAAGGTAATCACTACCAAATTAATCTCAGTACAACAAGAAACAATATCAATAATGTATAACAAAGTATTTTTATAATGCCATTTTTCGCATAAATGTCCGAATGGGTCGTAAGCCTTGGGAGATCGGATTTGGTCAGACTAGGGTTGGTCCGATCGGAGATTGTACTAAATTGTCTCCAGTGAAAGTTACTTTACAAAACACAAACACAAACAAGACAAACACAAGCACAATCACAAGTAAAAAGCAAACCAAGCACAAACATAAAAATACAAACAGAAAAAAACAAACACAAAATGCAGATACGAAAAAGAAAACAAAAAAAAGACACCGAAACAAAACGAAAAATATCAAAAAGGAAAAATTCAAGACACAAAAAACACCGAAAAAAAAAAAAAAAAAAAAAAAAAAAAAAAAAAAAAAAAAAAAAAAAAAAAAAAAAAAAAAAAAAAAAAAAAAAAAAAAAAAAAAAAAAAAAAAAAAAAAAAAAAAAAAAAAAAAAAAAAAAAAAAAAAAAAAAAAAAAAAAAAAAAAAAAAAAAAAAAAAAAAAAAAAAAAAAAAAAAAAAAAAAAAAAAAAAAAAAAAAAAAAAAAAAAAAAAAAAAAAAAAAAAAAAAAAAAAAAAAAAAAAAAAAAAAAGAAAAAAAAAGAAAAAAAAAAAAGAAAAAAAAAAAAAAAAAAAAGAAAAAAAAAAAAAAAAAGAAAAAAGAAAAAAAAAAAAAAAAAAAGAAAAAAAAGGGAAAGAAAAAAAAGAAGAAGAAAGAAAGAAGAAGAAAAAGAAGAAGAGGGAAAAAGAAGAAAAGAAGAAAAGAAGAAGAAAAAAAAAAAAAGAAGAAAAAAGAAAAGAAAAGAAGAAAAGAAGAAAAGAAAAAAGGGAAAGGGGAAGAAGAGGGAAAAGGGAAGAAGAAAAAGAAAAAAGGGAGAGAGAGAGAGAGAGAGAGAGAGAGAGAGAGGGGAAAAATTTTGTTTGTTGTTTTTTGTGAATTTTGTTTCCGACTTTCGTGTTTAGTTTGTGTTTTCGGGTTTTGTGCGTATTTTTTGTTTTTCGTCAAGACTTTTTTTTTGAAATAAAAATTTTTGGTAAATAGTTGTGTGTTTGTGTTTGTTATTTTCGTGTTTGCGATTTTCGTTTTCGTTTTTTGTTTGTGAATTTTGTGTTTACGAATTTTCGTGTTTGAATTTTCGTTTTCGTTTTTTCGTATTTGGATTTTTTTTCGTGTTTGCGGATTTTCGTTTTCATTTTCATGTTTTCCGATTTTCGTTTTGCGAAATTTTCGTTTTCATTTTGGTGTTTGCGATTTTCGTATGCGAATTTTGTTTTTCATTTTCGTGCGATTTTTTCGTGTTGCGTTTTTTCGTACTTTGCGCGTTTGTGTGTTTGTTATTTTTCGTGTCTGCAATTTTCGTTTTGTTTTTTGTTTTGAATTTGTGTTTTACGATTTTTCGTGTTTGGAATTTTCGTTTTCGTTTTTCGTGTTTGGATTTTTCGTTTTTCGTATTTTGAATTTTGTTTTCATTTTTCGTTTTGGATTTTCGTGTTTGAATTTTTGTACTTTGTGGTTTGTGTTTTTATTTTTCGGTTTTATTTTTCGTTTGTTGTGTTTGTGAATTTGTGTTTACGATTTTTCCGTTGCAATTTTCGTTTTTCGTATTTTGGTTTTCGTTTTCATTTTTCGTGTTTGCGATTTTCGTTTTGAATTTTTCGTTTTGTGCATTTTGTGTTTGTTATTTTTTCGTGTTTGCGGTTTTCGTTTTTTTGTGTTTTGAATTTGTGTTTTTTTCGTGTTTGTTTTTTCGTTTGCGTTTTGTGGTTATTTTCGTGTTTGCAATTTCGTTTTCATTTTCTTTTGCGATTTTTCGTATGCGAATTTTCCTTTTCATTTTTCGTGTTTGGATTTTTCGTGTTGTGTTTTTCGTATTTTGCGGTTTGTGTTTGTTATTTTTCGTGTTTGGTTTTGTTTCGTTTTTCGTGTTTGCGATTTTCGTTTTCTTTTGGAATTTTTTTCATTTTTCTGTTTTTCGTGTTTAATTTTTCGTTTTTTTGTGTGTTTATTTTTTTGTTTTTTTTCGTTTTTTTTGTTTGTGAATTTTGTGTTTCGATTTTCGGTTTACGTTTTGGGGCGGTTTTGTTTTCGGTTTAATTTTCGTTTTCATTCTTTTTTTTTCGTGTTTAATTTTGTTTTTTTTGCAATTTTTTTTCGTTTGTTTTGATTTTCGTTTCGTTTTTCTGTTTAGTTTTTTTTCAATTTTTTTCGTTTTTCTTAATGTTAAATATATTAACTTTTGTTATCTTTAGAATTTAAAGGTTTTAAACAACAAAGTTACCTTTCATTGATTAGCTTCTTTTAAACCAAAAAATCCACCGTTTTTAACCCTTAAAAATAGGTAAAAAAATACTATCCTACATGCGCATCCATTTGCCTATCCTTTAGGGACTCCCCACCAAAAGGGCTCTTAATACAGACAAAAAGGTTGAAAATACTGTCAGGGTTGAAATGTACGTCCCCCACGTGGGCGTGTAAAACCAGAAGTGACGTCAAAATCCAAAACAGTGTTGCCATATGTTTAGGTGACAACTTTAACCGGTGTCATAAGTTTTATTAAAAATAAGGGATGAAAATACACGTCCTATACGTAAGCGAGTAAACATAATTAGGGATAAAAAGAAAGGTTGAAAATACGGTCCCACACGTGGGTGTATGTAAAAAATAATTAGGGATAAAAAGAAAGGGTTGAAAATATGGTCTCACACGAGGGTATATAAAAAATAATTAGAGTTGAAAAAGGACCTTCGAGAAGAAAGGGTTGAAAATACGGTCTCACACGTGGATGTGTAAAAATAGAGGTGAAAAAATACGTCCTACACGTAAGCGCGTAAAAATAAGGGTGCAAAATCCGGGCATATAAAATAGGGTGTGGGTGGCGGGGGAGCTTGCACCGTAAAAAGAGGGGAGGGGAAGGTGCCTCATTACTACTTTCGTATCTCCAATCAGTACTAAATTTTTTAAAGTAGAGTGGGTTAATATTTGGTCCAATTCCGTTATAAAATTTTTAGCATTGGTGTTAGGTGGTTTTTAGACAAATATGATTAGAGTCTCATTGATTTTATCTGGACACCTAAGTTGGAAGATAATGATCTCAAAATTAGTTGTTTCTCTTTAAACATATCAGTTTTTATACATAAGGCTAGTCCATCCTCTCCTTTCTCATCCCTCAGCTTAAACTTAGATTTATAGTTTTCAATATTAAAGGGGTAGACCTCTTTCTGTTATGTTTATCTCTGAGAGTAGGATTACGTCGTACTCCATCCATCCCAGTAATACCAACAATTCATGAAAATGTTTTCCCAAAGATCTAATGTTTAAATGAAATACTTTTACATTTTCTGGATTCGTCACATTCATTGAATATTTTCCATTCTTTTTTAAATTTAACTAATTTAAAAATACATAATTCCAGATTTTTTTCTGCTTTCTTTATAAATTTATATTTACAAAAAATAATGTAAACTTAAAACTCGATTGAGTATGTAAATGTAGAGAAAATTAGGAAATGAATACCGTTTATATTCGCAGGTAATAAAAGTGATTGACCCTACTTGTTATTGTCAATGTTTATAACATCACTGGTAAATAATATTCATGTTATCATTTAAAATAAAGTAGCATTCTAGAATTAAAATTAAAAAATAAACCAAAGAATTCTGTGTTTAGCCATAAGAACCATTATAGATTACCAATATCACTAGGCGCACTCACCTTAATGGTTTTATCACTTTCACTTTTTCGCACCCAGATATTACCATTCTTACTCCACACCAATCTATAATTTAGAGAGGCAGCTTTTTAATTCTTGTTTGGCGATAAAGTTAACGATTTATATAGGTCAGGTGGTCGTTAAAAAATAAGCGGCGATTATTGGATAGTCTTTCTTCTTCCGGTAACTCACGCTACCATGTGTGCCCTTTTTTAAAAAGTTTTGCTTGTCAACTTCATTTTCAAGTTTCAGAACTAAAATACTGGATTCTTTTAACTCAATCTTATTTACAAATTTATAATTTATATCTGAGCATCCAAATTTTTCTGCAACTACTTTGTATTGACCTTCCGGTGTTAGTTCATTTTTTTTGTCCAAACCATGGTTCTCCATAAGTTTCTTTCTTTTTTGTTGCTTCAATACATTGATTCTGGAGGACAAAGCTTTAATTTCTTTATCTTTGCTCTCAATTGTTTTTCGTAACGCTTTTATTTCGTCCTTCACGATCTCGTTGTATCCTTTTAGGATTATACTATCATTTTTAATTTCCTTTATACCATTACTTACCTTATTGATGCCGACAATTTTATTAACATTTTTCTTCAGTTTGGCTTAATTTCTTCACTGTTTTCCTCTTGATCACTATCAATATCTCCGCCTTCCGCTTCCGTATTTTCCAATTGAGTTTGCGACAACGATTTGCCTACACGGCAGAATTGGAATGTCCAAGAACGTTTGCTGACCTTTGACTTCGCACGACACGTGTTTTCTGATACCGAACACATAAAATGGTAATATTTATTTCAGTTAAAGCATTTAACTTCTTCTAAATCTCATGATTTCACCACAACGATTACACTTCATTTTAATAATTTGTAGTTAATTTAGTGAAACACATCAAGAACTATAATCTGTTAAAGTATTATTTAATACACACTTTTAAATTCAAGGAATATTAGCGAGCACCGTAAGAACACGTCTATACAGCTTGAGCGCTGAACGAATAATAAATAATAATAATAATAATAATAATAATAATAATAATAATAATAATAAAACAAAAAATAAACAAATGTCCCACGTTTAAAACTGAACTCGCAATTCAGGAAATTAAAGTAAAAGATAAGCTTACTTATGCCGAGGCCAAAAAAAAGGTAAGCAATCAAACGCCTCTTCCAGGTGTAAGTTACGCAAAGGCAGCAGCGTCGAACTTCCAAACATTGGATGTTGCATCACTGGCAAAGGAACTAATACCTATGATGGTAGAAGCCATTAAGCCTCTGTTAATGAAGGATAAACCAGGAAACTTCATGCAATCTCTGCAAATTCCCTCAATTATAACACCATCGAGTAGTCGCCCCATAACTCAATCATCGGCCATACTCTCTGACGCAAAAAAGCGGCCAGCAGATACCTCCAGTGATGCAGGTGATTCCTGATCGGACCTATCCACTAAAATTGAAAGCTTGAAGAAAAAGGGAAGAGGTCGGCCTAGAGGAAAACCTCGAAAGCCTACTATCTAATTATTATCTGTGATAAAATATCTTAGATAGATATAGATATACTTACTGAACTATTCTGTGATATTTTATAGTGTACGTTAGAATTATTTTACTTGTTGTTCTACCTAGTCTATATATCTTTATTTATACATTATGTGTTCTTGCTGTCATTATTTATTTTGTTCGTGTCTTTTTACATAAATTTAATTTAAAAATGGAAAGTATTCTTCAATGGAACTGTAACGGATGTCAAAAAAATTCGAGCGAGTTGAGACTAATCGCAAATGGACGCACACCATTAGTTATTTGCCTTCAAGAGACACATTTTAAAACACAAGATAAATTTAAAATACCCAATTATGTGAGCATTAGACGTGACATGCCCCACGAAAGGCGTGCAAAAGGTGGTGTTGCAATTTTTGTCCACAATGATTGTGTCTACAAAGAAACACAATTGCGTACTCATTTGCAAGAAATTGCAGTACACGTGTCGCACCCATTTAAAATGACAATTTGCAATATCTACTTGTCAGACAACACGTGGACACCGCTTGACTTAGAAAATCTTATCTCGCAACTTCCAGAGCCAATTCTGTTGTTGGGTGACTTTAACTCCCATAGTCCTTTGTGGGGTTCTGATAAATATGATAGAAGGGGAAAAGCAATAGAGGACTTACTGGATACAACAGGGCTCATTTTACTTAATAATTCCCAACAACCAACGTTCTTTAACGCCAGATCCAATAACTTTTCCACGATCGATCTGACTTTGTGTTCCCATCGGATAGCTCCGAACCTCACATGGGAAGTAGCTAACGATCTACATGGAAGTGATCACAGTCCCATTCTCATCAGTACGTTATAATCTAAAGGTTAATGTTGGTGTAGGTAATGTTACCCGTGAAATGGAAGTTAATAAGAGCTGATTGGGACAATTTTAAGAACAAGGTACGTCCTATTAATAGAACGCTGGAAATCGATGATATGGTAAGCGACCTCAACGAATCGATTCTCCAAGCTGCCGAAATATCAATTCCTAGGACAAGTCACAAAGTAAACCACATACCTGTACCTTGGTGGAACCCAAAAATCGGTGAAGCTATTAAGGCCAGAAAAGTCGCTCTGAAGAAGTTTTCAAAAAACTCCACTACAGAAAACCTTATTAATTTAAAAAAAACTCAGAGCAATAGCACGACGAGAGATTAAAACCTCACAAGGGTCCTCATGGCGAAGTTACGTCAGCACATTACAAACAACAATGCCTACTACAGAGTTGTGGACTAAAATCCGTGCCATCTCCGGGAAACGTTACAATAAAATCCTCCCAAAATTGAAAATTAATGACAATCTATTTACCGAACCCGCAGCAGTAGCTGAGCAACTAGCTAATCATTACCAACAAGTTAGCAGCACAAATAGCTACAGTGCAGATTTTAAATCTAAGATGACGACACAGTAGCCACCCCTAGATCTTACTGAAATAACCTATCAAAGCTACAACGAGCCAATTACTATGGAAGAACTCCGTATAGCTCTACACGAAGCTAAGGAAGGTGCGACGGGAATTGATGATATCCCAAACGGAATGCTGAAAAACCTACCATACTCATGTTTGCTGGATTTACTTTATACTTTCAACAAAATTTGGAACGAAGGCAAGCATCCAGAATTGTGGAAGACTGCAATGGTGGTACCTGTCTTAAAAACCAGTAAGGATCCGTTAGAACCGGACAGCTACCGTCAGATTTCTTTATGTTGCTGTATGGGAAAACTCTTAGAAAAGGTTATCAATAAAAGTCTGGTCAATTTAATGGAAGAAAATAACTGGACAATTCACTATCAGGGGGGATTTCGGAAAAATTACAGCACAAATAATAACTTGGTGCAATTGTCAACGGCCATCTATGAAAGCTTCGTAAGAAGAGAACACCTAACAGCTGTATTTTTCGACATAGAGAAGGCTTATGATACAGTTTGGAGATATGCCGTATTGGAAAAGCTACATAAATGGGGGGTAAAGGGAAAATTAGCCTATACCATAAAGTCATTTCTGTATGATAGACGTTTTAAAGTGCGGGTAGGGAAAGCAGTGTCCGACGAACATGTTTTAGAAAATGGAATACCTCAAGGCTCTCCACTTAGTGTAACTTGGTTTGCTATTGCGGTAAATGATATCACAACTACACTAAAACCAACAATTAGCCGCTCTATATACGTAGACGATATCACGATTTATAGGTCCGAGAAAAGAGGTGCTGCAATGAATAACGAGCTACAGCTAGCAATTAACACCATAGTTGACCAGGCTCAAAAAGTAGGATTCCGGTTTTCTCACTCAAAGACAGTGTCTATGCATTTCTGCAAGTTAAGAACACCGCATTACGAGCCTAAACTTTACCTTGGAAACAAACGAATCAGGGTTGTCTCAAACAAAATTTCTTGGCATAATTCTTAACCCTACCCTCTCGTGGAGAAACCACATAGAATATATATACACAGTATCCAAACAAGTCTTGAATGTAATAAAGTGCCTATCAAACACAAACTGGGGTGCAAACCGGGAAATTCTATTACAGATTTATAAAACAATGATTCTTTCAAGGATAGATTATGGATGCAATGCATACGGATCTGCGTACAAATCTCTCTTGAAGAAACTAGACACAATCCAAAATGTCTCACTAAGATACTGCATGGGGGCTTTTCCCACAACCCCTTCATATGGTTTATGCGCTGAAGCTGGTATTCTACCCTTAAAGTTCAGGCGCATGTGGCTGTTACAAAAATATGCTTGCAAAATCAGCATGAAGTCAACACATTTTAACTACGAGATCATCACTAAGAATGAAAATACGTGCAGAACATTAAATACGCTCATATATGTACAATTAACAAAACAAAGGGTCACATTACAGATCCCATCACAAGAAGCGACCAAAAAGGAGTACATTAGAGATAAAATATTAGACCAATGGCAAAATACTTGGAATCAACAAAATAGCGCCCTTAAAGAACATCTACCTTCGATCAAAAATCGAAAAAAATACCCAGCATTCTCAAGAAGGAACAGTATAGTCATTACAAGGCTTCACATAGGTCATACAAAGTTGACACACGAACACATACCTACAGGATCACCCCGAGGAATATGCCAAACATGCAACGTACAATTAACGATCCGACATCTCTTCACTGATTGTCAAGCAGTGCAAGCACAACGAGAAATCTGTGATATAAGAGGTCCATTTCCAAAAATGCTAGAAGTAAACGAAAGAAAAATGAAAAAGGTGCTTGAATTTTTACATTTATCAGAATTATACGGAAAAATTTAACCAACAAATATGCAAATATTCATAATACGTTTTGGAACAAGTAAATAATTCATAACAGGCTATAGGCAAAATAACCCTTGAAGTTGATGCCTAATAAATAATTAAAAAAATAATAATAATAACATAATAGGGGAGTAAAGTTGAACCAGCACCTCCACGTGGTACTCTCCGGGTGACGCTAATGCTGGTCACATGTGGTTGTCTTCGTCTGTTTTGGTCGTCTTGGTCCTTGTCTATTGTTCGTTGTCCCCTGTGGGTCCGGGGGAATAATTGGTTCACGCCCGTCCTGGTGTTCGTAGGAGGCGAACAATGGACCCACGCGTTTGCCGTGCGTGGCGTCAGTAAGGGGTAAAAGAGGATCTTGGCAGTTGAGCGTGAGGAGTGTCCACCCAACACGCTGCTTTGGCCTCGGCGTCACTGTAGACGGGTGGTCTCCTGCTAGCCACAGGAGATTAATCTGCTTGTTTTATTCTCATACTTCTTTCTATCTTTGTCTGTCTTCTCTACCCCTTATCTTGTACAACTATACCTTCTTTCAACCTTCCTTCTTCGAATCAACGCTGGAAAGACATTTCAGATAGGATTAGGGCTCGCTTTTCTTAACTGGGGTGACAATACCTTCCAAGTAGCTCTGGCGACAAATTGTACTTTTTCTACGGTCACTGTCGTCCCATTTGAGGCTCCGTGGAGGATGGCGAGCTTGGGGGGTGAATAATATTTTTTGTTTACATGGATTATGAAAACATTGAGGACTCATCCTCTAAAATGGGCGCTGACCGAGGTCAGCGTAAAAAAGCCTCGATGGTTGAAGGTGAGCTTTTGGCGTCACCAAGAGCAAGCAAGGAAAAGATGGTTGACCTACCTCGGTTCCTTCTTGTTAAGAAAGTTGAAGGCGATTTCTTTAAAGTTTCGCCGTTTTTAGTTACTAGAACAATGTTTGGTATAGTTGGAAATACGAAAAGTATCAGAAAAGTTAAAGATGGTTTATTGGTAGAAACATTATCGAACCCTCAGTCCAAAAGGCTACTATCCATTAAACGCTTTGCTGACATGGAAGTAACAGTGTCGCCACACCAGACCCTAAACTACTCACAAGGTGTTGTTTATTGTCCGGACTTTTTGAACAGTAGTATAGAAGAAATAGTAGAAGGCCTGCAGAACGAGAAGGTAATTACAATCAAGCGTATTAAAACCCGTAAAAATGGTCAATTGACAGATACTCCTAATCATATTTTAACGTTTGATACACCTATACTACCCCAGAAAATTGGAGGTGCAATATACCCACTTCGAGTGAGAGGTTATATTCCTCCTCCGGTGCGTTGTTTCCGTTGACAAAAGTTTGGGCACACTGCAATGAGATGTACGGCAGAACAAGTATGTGCATGTGGTAAAAGTCCGCACGGAGACAGTCTATGAGAACCCAATCAAATCTGAGCCACATTTAGCACGCTCTAAAAATTGCACCATTTATCAGAAAGATGTGACAATACAAGAGCTTAGAATTATAAAGAAAATCTCGTACTTTGAAGCAAAGAGGAACTTAAGCTCGCGCCGGTAACTCCGTGTAAAACATTTGCCCAAGTAGCAGCAAGTACGGAATCTCAAACAAAAAACGTGATGAGAGAAATCATTCCAGAGTTAAAAGCTTTGATTTCAGACACGGTGAAACAAGAACTAAAATTATTCAGTCCGAAAAATGCACACACTATAAGTGTAGAAATACAAAATTTGGAACAAGAGCCGAATACAAGGTCTAAAAAGAGGGAATTGTCAGTTACTCCACCAATAGGTGAAGAGCCAGAACCGACCTTCATACACCCTCCGTAGACGGCTCAGAAAAAGAAAGGTTGGCAACTAGGTAGACCTAGGAAGCCACGTCAGGATAGTCAATCCTCAAACGAGAATTTGACAATTTGACGTAAACGTGATAGATTTCTGTGATATATTTCTGTGATACATTTCTGTGATATTGTTTGCCCTTTTCGTGTATAAGGTTTGTCTTTTTTGAATTTATTTATTAACTTTATTTATTTATAGTTTTATATATTATTTATTATGTTATAATAACTAAAACCAAACCATCCATGGATACTATAATCCAATGGAATTGTAATGGGTGTCGGAAAAGTTCTGCAGAAATAAAGTTAATGTTGAGAGAATTTTCGCCATTAACAGTGACTTTGCAAGAAACTCATTTCAGACTAAGTGACGAATTTGAATTGAATCAAATACAGTTGTTGTCGCTACGACGTAGAACACGCCAAAAGGGCTAGTGGCGGCGTAGCTATTTTATCCACCGGGAATGCGTATTTAAGCAAATAGTTCTTAATTCTCGATTGCAAGCTGTGGCTGTGACAGTTGAGTACCCTATTAATATTACTCTATGCAACGTATACTTTCCTGACGGTAACTGGTCGCGACAAGGTCTTGACGATCTTATCGGTCAACTTCGAGGACCATTCTTATTGATAGGGGACATCAACGTACACAGTCTGTTGTGGGGTTCAAAAAAACGAGATGCCAAAGGGAGAATAGCAGAACAGTTCCTCGATCAGGAAGAACTGACCCTGTTGAATGATGGTAGACCAACATACCTTAATTCTAGATCCAATGAACTCTCCGCCATTGATTTATCTGTATGTTCATCGAAAATAGAATTAAACTATTCGTGAACTACTATCGTGGATCTCCATGGAAGCGACCATTATCCTATACTCATACAAACAATAAAGCAAAATGTGCCTCCACTACGTTTTAATAAATGGCACCTCGAACGAGGAAATTGGGATACACCTAACCAAAAAATTATTCCAATCAATAGAGAATTGGATTTAGAGTCAATGGTGCAGGAGTTTAACAGTTAAATCCTGAATGCTGCTTTAAAAGCTATCCCAAAGTATAGCAGGAAAACACATAAAAATACCGTTCCTTGGTGGAACCCCAGCATCGGGGCTGCCATCAATACCAGAAAAATAGCATTGAAAAAGTTTACGTCAAATCCAACAATAGAAAAGATGGTAGAGTTTAAAATGTTACGCGCTTTGGCACGGAGAAAAATAAGAGAGGCCCAGAAAAGGACCTGGGAAATCTTTGTAAATACCATTACCTCAAATACACCACCCTCGATAATATGGAAAAAGATAAAAGAAATCTCAGGCAAATTCAAGGACAGGACTCCGCTAAGGCTACGTGAAGGTGGCAAGATAGTAACTGAACACTTTGATGTAGCAGAACTGTTTGCCAAACATTATGAACAAGTGAGCAGCACAAACAACTACCAGCAAGATTTCATTGACAATAAGGAAAGACGTGAAGAACCTCTTGACTTTTCTGAAAAACTTGAACACTCATATAATAGAAAAATAATGACAGAATTAATAAATGAAGTAAAGGAACTTAAAAATACAGCAGCAGGTATAGGTGATATCTGTAGTGCACTGCTGAAGAACTTACCTCAGGCAGGTCTAAAAGACCTTTTGCTTATTTTTAACAAAATACGGAAAGAAAGTCACTATCCACAAAGTGGAAAACCGTCATCACAATACCTCTTCCAAAGAAAGATCAGGATACCTTAGAACCGGCCCATTACAGGACAATATCCCTAACAAGTTGTGTAGGCAAGATCCTTGAAGGATAATTATTAATAAAACGCTTGTCCATCTGCTGGAAGAGAACAAGTGGATAAACTACTTTCAAACCGGGTTTAGCAAAAATTACTCGACAAACGATAACCTAGTAAACATTGCTACCAAAATTCAAGAAAGTTTTATTAATAGAGAGCACCTTACAGCAGTATTTTTTGACGCCGTAAAGGCTTATGATACGGTTTGGCGGTACTCTGTAGTAAAAATAATACACGAATGGGGAATCACTGGAAATATGGCGTATTTAATTCGGTCATTCTTAAGTGATAGACACTTTAAAGTGAGGATAGGGAGTAGTTTGTCTTCTACATATATCGTAGAAAACGGTATCCCTCAGGGTTCACCAATTTGTGTCACCCTATTTATTATCGCGGTGAACAATGTAACATATACGTTGAACCCAGACATCGGCCGCTGTTTATATGTGGACGACATAGCGATATATATGTCGTCTAAAAGAGAGTACTCCTCAAACACCATAATCCAAGATGGAATAAATGAAATTGAGTGACAAGCG
This sequence comes from Vesta saturnalis, assembly GCA_036346205.1. Taxonomy (NCBI): domain Eukaryota; kingdom Metazoa; phylum Arthropoda; class Insecta; order Coleoptera; family Lampyridae; genus Vesta; species Vesta saturnalis. The sequence goes on from JARFJB010000068.1 coordinate 113,748, forward strand.
GAAGACGCAGGATTTCACGTATCTACACAGAAAACCGTATATTTACACTTTTGCAAGCTACGAATCCAGCATTATCCACCAAACCTACTTCTAAAATGCAATCCGATTTTATGCGTAGAAAAAGTCAAGTTCTTAGGAATGGTGTTACATCCAACACTTACGTTGGAGTATCACCTTGAAGAATTAGAAATGAAAACAAGAAGAACGCTGTATGTTTTAAATGCTTAGCTAACACCAAATTGGGTGCAAATAGAGAAGTTTTAATTCGATTATATTGTAACAACCCATTTTGAGTTGTATTAAAATATACCGTAATTTAGGTTCTTCGTTCGTTTAATGGTAAATATAAGAAAATTTTATTTATTAATGATTTGTAGGATGTGGTAGGCAACTTAATTTGCATTTTGGTGTAACTTAAGTGTATATACTCCTTAATGGTTTATACTCCCCCTTTAAAATATTTTTCTGCGCAAATATTTTCGCGCACGGCTACATCGTCTGATATTCTAGGCGGCCATGTTTGCTCACTTTTTGTGGTACGCTGTTAGATACAGAAAGCTTTTTTTTGGATTTCCCCCTAAATTTTGTGGAAAGTGTCATTGATTTGATGGTAAGATAATTTAACTCGTAATACTAAAAATTAAAACATTTGCACTTTTCAGGCACTTTTCTTTTTTTTTACTTTGATTTACACTTTTATTAATTTTACTTTTCTACTTTAATTAGATTTTAAGTACGCATTTAATTTTACTGTTGCGTACGCTTTCATTTTATGATTGCAATTTTTATTTGAAAATTTCAAGAAAATGCATTAAAGGGATTATTCAATTTCATGGACATAAATTTATAAGAAGGAAAATTTCATTTATGGGTGTGGTTTACAACGTAAAGCATTATTTCGAGATATTGCGCAATATTGATGCAAAGATGACATCACCTTGTTTGACAGTTCCGTAATCATTTAGATACCAGAGGTTATTAAAAAGTTTGTGTACAAAAATTTTACGAACAGGTATTTAAAATTTTAATGATGTTTAGTATAAGGCTATTCCAACTAGTTTTTAAGATATATTTTATAACCATAATTTAACTGTTAATAAACATTGTGGTAATTAAGCAAATCAAAAGATTGAACCACCCTACGTTAATCTACCGATTGAGTCAAAGGCATTATTTGTAGTGAACGGGTTGGATCTCCAGTTAGTTTAACGATTTGTGTTCGGAGAACATTTTTACTTATTTCTTTATTATATTATTAAAACACTTTTTATACCTGAAACCACTTATTTTTATACTTGTTTATTTATTTATCATTAAATTTTATAGGATTACCATTACCACATATTTATAATGTAAAACATTCATCCTCTCTAGGTTAGATTATGGGTGCATAATATACAGATCGGCATGTAAAACTCGTTTAAACAAATTAGACGTTATACAAAATCTCTCACTTAGGTACGCTATAGGAGCATTTCCAACTAGCCCAACCAGTAGTCTTTACGTCAAAGCAGGAGTATTACCTTCAATATTAAGGAGAAAGTGGCTACTTTTAAAGTATTTCTCCAAAATACGATCAAATGAGAGACATTTTAACCACCAGCTACTACGAAAAGAACAAAAGCACACAAAACTTAATGTATCAATATACTCGGCTATATCATATACTTGTAAACTGGCAAAAATTAACGAAAATGATTTAGAAAATATCTCCCAAATAAGTATAAAAATTAACCATTTGTGGCAAGACATGTGGAATAAAGAAAATTGTGAGCTAAAACAATATGTCCCATTGGTAAATGCTCGTAAACGGTATACATTAATATCACGAAAAGAGGCAATCGTGTTAACGCGTTTCGTAATAGGGCATACCAAAGTAACTCATTCACATTTACTGACAAATAACCCTAACAATATGTGGAATTCGTGTAAATATCCGATTACGGTTAAACACCTGCTGAATGTGACGAACTTAACCAACACAGGCAAAGATACAACTTACCAGAAACAGTACCAGAAATATTGGCAATTAAAAGATGCACCTGAAAGAAGTTATTTCAATTCTTGCATGTATCAAACTTATTTGAAAAAATATAAGAAAAGAAAACTAAGTAGCGAAGATTGAGCTGTTAAACACTAAAGTGTAACTAATGGCAATAACCTTGTAGTTGACGCCACCCCCCCCCCTCCCATAATAATAATAAAAATAATCCCTGCAGGGATGTGCATAGCACATTTGGTGATTTGCGACCCCACAGACCCGAGAACAGGGTACCATTGCGAGTATAAACCCCCATAGGTCAGCACTACCACGAACAAGTAATAGTACGGCAGGGCTTTATTGAAGTGTTATTAAACACCCTGCAAGCTGGCAGAAGCTTAGAAATGCAAAATCCATCTAAAAATGGTGCAAGAAGGGACAATATTAGCCTCAGACCAGCGACGTAATGGTCAAGAACGTCGAGGGACCAATATGCTCGACCAAAAAGATGACGACCAGGCATATCTAAGTGGATAAGCCAAACGTGTTTTACCCGGGCAACCAGCAACCACCAAATCTGGAAAACCCGGGCAGTGCTTAAAATGGGATTCTGAGATGAACCGCAATGTTATGAGCTGCTATCATACAGCTACCAAACTAGATACCATGCGAACCGGGTATAGAATAGGATTTCATAAGATTTTTACAGAAACATCCAAAGCTACCTGAAAAAAATCACACCACAAAGACTTATAGATCAAAATAGAGTAATATCAAGAAACAAGCGACTCACAGAGAAATGCAGATCATTAAAGAAGAAATAGCGAAAGAATTGAAAAATCGCAACAGAAAAGCATAAACAGCAACGACCAACAAGACCAAAATACAACAACGCCGGAACCTGAAATACGACTCCCTGAAGCAAAAAACGACCAAAAAATAGAACAACCAAAAAAAATTACAAAACCACTCACAACGAACAGAGACCATCAATATGGAAGACGAAATAGACAGGGAGATACAAATAAACATCAAGTGGAAAGGAACTAATCCAACAAACAGGATACCGCTACCAAAATTAATATATAGCAAACACACTTAACCCAAATAGAAAATTAGACTCGAAAATAACATCGATATAATAAGAAAGATCTTAGGAAGAATGACACAATATATTAAAGGAAACCGCTCAAAACGAGTCATGAAACATAAAAAATATTAGCCACAGCAACAAAGAAATACCAACTGAGGTACTAGATACACTAAAACAAAAACTAGCAGTGTACACCACAAGACTCAGAAGATACAAATAATAAAAAGATAAAAGAATACAAAACATACAATACAATAGAAGTGAAAAACAATTCTACCAAAACCTAAAAGAAAAAGGAGAGCTACAAATCACACTACCAAGTTCAGACGAAGTTAAGCCATTCTAGGAGAACATATAGTCACAACCGAAAACATACAATCATACAGCTACGGGTAGACACAGAAGAAGAGAGACACATAAATATAACATAACAAACAAACCACACAACTACAGCAGAAGAACTCACAAAGACTATCCAAAAGACTCAAAACTGGAAAGCACCGGGGATGGACTATATGCATAACTTTTGGTACAAAAAATTCACTACACTACATTCATATCTAACAGATCAGATCAATAAAGTGCTACTAGAACCACACAAAATGCCACAGTTCCTCACACGAGGGAAAACATATATCAAACTAAGTCAGTAGATAAAAATGTGCCGTATTGATAACGTGTATTTATTATCTCAGCAAGCCAGGTCTTATGAATGATGAAAAACGCTCATAATCTTCTGCGTTTTAGTCTCGATTTTAGTTACCTGCTTGATTTGTTAGCATCCACATTAGTAAATTACAATATTGTCTGTTCCTTGTATTTTTCTTTGCTCGTTTAAGTAAATTATTCCTCTAGTGTAGTTCTCACATCTGCACGTCGTAGTAAATTATTTAGCTTGGCTTATTTAACGGAAGCCCTTCGCATTGAGATATTAATGATGATCGGATATGGTGACCGAAGTCGCACTCAAGCTGAGGTAGCTGAATTATTTCAAGCAAATCATACCGATTTACCGCGGCTTTGTCAAGGCACAATTACCAAAATAGAAAGGCGCTATAGAGAATTGGGTCATGTCGGGACAAAGAAGCGAGGCAGTTGACGAAAATACAAAGCTTAACGTTCTGTTGGCTATTCAAGAAAACCCCATCATTTCGGCAGGGTAATTAGAGCGCGATAATGAGCTCAGTCATAGAACTGTTTTAAAGGTTTTAAAAACTGCAAAGATGCACCCGTACAAGCTGCAAATGCTACAAGAATTGACTGATGAAGATCTGGACCGACGAATTGAGTTTTGTGAACGAATAATGGACTTCATTGACCATGGTCACATACAGTTGGAATGGATTCTCTTTACGGATGAATGTACTTTCTCTTTGCATGGTGAAGTGAATTATCACAGTTGTCGTTATTGGTCTGATCACAACCCCCATTGGATGCGGGAAACTCACACGCAACATCCACAAAAATTAAACGTATGGGATGGGATTGTTGGAGATCGAGTGGTAGGGCCATTTTTTCTGAATGGTAATCTTGGTGGGCAGTTATATCTTTCTATGCTCACAGATGACCTGCTCCCAAATTTAAAAGGTCTATTTCCAAATAACAATCCAAATGACTTGGATGAGAGAATTTGGTTTCAGCAAGATGGCGCTCCACCGCACTATGCATTGCCAGTATATGTTTCATAACGTGAGAAATGGTTTTTGTCACCGATTGGGTCTTTGTAAAAAAACAAATGGACACCATTTTCAACATATTTAAAGTTATGAGTGTACCCCATAAGAAAAGATTTTTTTGCTGAGAGATCGTTAACTCGTAGTTTAGTTTAAGAAAGTTCTCAAATGAAATGTCCTTTGTTAAGAGAGTGCGTTTATTTGTTTATTATTTTTTATTTTGATTTTTTTGTTCAACAAAATAATGTTTAAAATTTTGAGAAAATAAATACCGCGTTGTATTCTTCTTAATACAAGCTTTCACGCGGTGTATCACTTGACCTACCTTTACATTTGAAAAAAAAGTTAGGGGTGGCTTCACCCCCGGGGGTGGATATATGGAGAAACTGTAACCACCAGATGGAGGGCTGGAAACAATTATAAAGAATGCCTATCATGATTTTTCTCCGGGACTTCACCTCTTTGAGTTACAGAATTTATTCCACTTAAGAGTATCCACCCTGTATATAAAATGTGTGTATGTTACATTATTTATTGACAAAAATTCAAATTTCGTCACATATTTGGTGTATTTTTACATTGAATTTTACATTTAAATATTATTTTACATGTAAAATTGAAATAGGTTTGGTTCTGTTCATGAAGATCACTGTTAATATCTTCTAGTTTTGTGTCCATTTTACGTGTACAGTTTGAATGATGGGATTACAACTACTAATAGTATAAATTAATACCACCAGATTCATAAAATATTTTGATTAGAAATAACCGATTTTTGAAGAATATCAATTATTCCCATCATTACAATTATCAATTAAATTATCTTTTAAGTAGAACAAATTTTTAGTATAATAAACTAAGCAGTTTCACCTTGTTAAAAAGAAGCATACCCTGGTTTCCAAAATTAGCTTTTAAGATGCACCATATCACCAGAAACATGTGATCAGAATTGAGGTATCTGAAGTTAGCTTAGGATTCAATTTTTTACAGTAAACCAAAGAAATATTAGAATAAAATTTTGTTAAAGTTAAAGACATTAAATTCAAACTACCAAAATGAAGGCTGTTTTACGATATGTGAACATTATTGGAATGATAGGGTGAGCCTCTGATCGGGAATTAATAAAAATAGGTATGCCCTTCTTAATATCCAACTGCAAAATGCTATTAAATTATCTGTTACTTAAATTAGGTATATAAGCTTACGTCGGTTTTAAATAAATAATCTTGTAAAAGAGCAACTTGGAAAATATTTTAGACAATAAGTAATAAAACCTGCTGGCTGTAACATAATTGTGAGACTAATTTAGGTGCACGAACTTCTCAGATTGTGTTTTATTTTGCTGTGAAAGTATCCTTTCGAAAATGTGAGTCAGCTGACCCAAAAAACCTTCCCTACCTTCGGTAATTTTAGCCAATTCAATAAAAAGCGAGTAAATGAAAAATAAAATATAAAATTAAATTTATATTTATGTATCATAATAATTATGCAAAATTTTAAATTGCTAATTTACTTAAAGAGATTTCTTTGAAGAAGGACAAAGTTTACAACAAACCTTACAACTATTTACTAAAATCAGTTAAGAATGAAATTAAGAAAAATAATCTAATTTCTGGTAAAGCAGGTAGTAATTTTTTCAAAAGATAATTATATGCAGAAAGTTAATGGTTCTATCACTAATTTAGAAATGTTAAATAGAGATTCTACAACGAAATCCAAGCACCTAATCATACCTTAGCAAACAACCTGTTAAGAATTTTTCAGAACTAAAACTACAAAACACAATACCTATTACCACTACATAATAAACTTGTAAGTTTCGATCATACTAGTACATTTTCTAAAATGCCTTCTCAAGCCTGTATGCGTTTATTAAATAATCTTAATTTAATAATAATGAAAATATTTACAAGAATGGGTTTATTCAAGTATTTTACCTCTGTGTTAATCAACATTATTTCATATTCAATAATATGATTTATTTACAAATAATATCATTTATTCACCAAAAAGGGTTTACCTATGGGCAGTCCAATTTCTCCAATTTTAGTTAATATCTTTATGGATGATTCAGAAGATCAAATTTTTTCATAAGTTGTTACTGATAAAATTGTATTTTGCTTTCGTTAAATTGATGATATTTTGGCTTGTTTTGATAGTTCATCATATTTTATTGATGAATACGTAATCAATATTTGCATATAATGTTTACACCAGAGAAAGAGTAAAATAGAGCTATTAATTTTCTAGATTTAAAAAAAAAATTAATAGACAGTACAAGTTTGATTTTTCCATATTCAGAACACCTACACATACAGACATTACAATTCCACACTGTTCATATCACCATACACAACACAGGATAGCTGGATGTAGATCATTGGTACATAGAGCAATGTCATTACCTTAAACCAAACAAACGTCAATAAATAAATATCAAGTATAAAACAAAGTGTACAAGCAAATAACTTAACTTAACTTAATCTTCACGCCATTCCCTTGCGGGGTAGTAATTATTTTTCATTCACAACCTTTATCCATGCTTTCCTATCTCCGCATACCTCCCTAGCTTCCCCAAGATTCATACATTGTCTCTGACATTCCCTTTTATTTTTAAAACTCCTTATCTTTCTTTCTTTTATCATAGATTCTACTACATTCAGCCAAGGTTTATGCGGCCTACCAGGCACGACCTTACCTCTAACTTCACCCACATATGTTTGCTTCGTTAATCTTGCGTTATTCATTCTCTCAATGTAACCAAACCAACGTAATGTACTACTTTTATATCTATCCATCATCGTTTTACCACATGCGCTTCACAGGAATCTCATACCCACCGCATTTATTTTTCTTTCGTGGTTTTTTTGACATACCCATGTCTCAATTCCATATAGTACTGACGGGACAAACACGCCATTATAGATCGCTCGTTTCGCAGCTAAACTCATGCTTTCGTTTTTCATTATCGTCCACATACTTCCAATCACTTTCTTCCAGCATTGACCCTTTGTCCAATCTCGCTCTCCATTGTGCCACCTGGAGTAAACATTCTACCCAGATATACCAACTCGTCCACTTGTTCCACAATTTCATCTTGCAGAGTAAATACTCCTCCTTTCCACCTTCCCGATTGAACACCATAATCTTATCTTTGTTCACGTTTACCTGTAGGTCCATGCTCTCACAGACTGTATCAAACTTCCTCAGAGCCTTTTATAGCTCATCCGCACTGTCACTAAATAAGACTGTCATCTACATACACCAGAACTCGCACATTTACGTCACCAACCATTACACCATTTGTATCGGTATCTGCTTGCCTAACACATTTATCCATGTATACATTTAACAACCACGGTGACATCACAGCCTTGTCGCACTCCTTGCTCAATATTGAAGTATTCACTCACACCTCATCTCACCCTAACACATGTCCAGTTACCGTTGTATACTGCCCTTATTCCGTTTATTAGACCTTTATTTACGCCACATTCATTTAATATCTCCCACGGCTTCCTCCTATTCACTACGTCGTATGCTGTCTCCAGATCTACAAACGCACAGTACAGCTTCCTTTATATACTTAAACACTTTTCGATCACCTGCTGGAGAGCAACCATCTGATCGACACATCCTCTCCTGGCATGAAGCCACCTTGCACATCCCAAATCTTAGTTTTTGTAGTTTGTCATACTCTATCAGTCAGTATTCTTCCAAATACTTTACCTGGCACGCTGAGCAAACTTATTCCTCTATAGTTCTTGCCATCACTCTTGCTCCCCTTACCCTTATTCAATGGTGCAATGATTGGACTTTTCCAATCCCTCGGCACTTTTCCACACATAAAGCATACGTTGAATAATTCACGCAATCTGCGTATAAGCTTTGCAACCTCATACTTTAGCATTTCACCAGTGATTTTATCTACGCCTGCTCCCTTGCCGTTTTTCCATATTCCTACCGTTTCCTCTACCTCATTTATCCTAATATCCTTCTCAGTTTTATTTACCATTCCTTCTACATTCTCCTTACTTAACCCTTCAGTCTTGCTTTCATCACTACTGTACAGCATTCCGAAATATTCTTGCCAGCATTTCCTCACTTCACAATCGTCCCATACTATTTCGTTGCTCATATTCATCACTCCTGCAGCGTTCTGTTTTGGGCCACGTTTTTTTATTTTTGACCCATTTCTAGAAGAGTTTTTTGTTTCCCTCAAAATCATTCTGCATTTTCTCTCCTTTCACAACCATCACTTCCTCTTTACTTATTCTCACTGCCCCCTTCGCGTCTTTGTTTCTTAATCTGTACATACCATACAAACGCTTTTTCTGTCTCATGTTTTGCCAAGCACATTTTTCAGTCTACCTACAGTCGCTCTTCCACATATCCGCACGGCACAATTGACAACACAGTTTTTCAAGCTTATCCATGCGCTTTCAACGTCAGTGTCTACCCGAATTCTGGACGTTCGCTCCACGTTTGCTTTCCTTATCCAGGTCCACTTTTGTGCTACACACACTCTCGATACAACCAAAAAGTGGTCCGATCCACACTCCGATCCGCGTATTACATTTTTGTCTTTCACCAGGTTTCTAAGGCGTTCATCATACACTATCAAGTTAATTATATTTTTAGATTCACCTCTTTGCCATGTATACATATGCACACTTTTATGTTTAAACATACAAACAGGCTTTTCTCCACAGATGTTCACCAGGCGTTCACCATTCTCATTGATTCTTGGTCTCCGAACTTTCCTAGAACGCGTTCAGTATGTTCTCTCTGTACACCCACCCATCCGTTCATATCCCCCACTATCATCACTCTTTCGTTTGGCTTACATACGTTCAACACGTTCTCTACTTCATTCCAGAAGTTCTCACGCTCCTGGTCTCTTTCTCCATTCACCGGTGCATAGCATGCAATAAGAAAAATTCTTCGAAACTCCACTTTCATTCTAACCCACATTACCCGGGAGATACCAATTCGTACTGTTTAACACATCTTTTCGCTCTTTCACTTACGATCACCCCAACTCCTTTTGCGCCATGCACTTCAGTCTCAACTCCTGACCATAGTGCTAGGCTGCCATCCTCCATCTCCACAGCATCCTTTCCTTTGCGCTTTGTCTCCGATACACAGAATATCAAGGTGTCTTTCGTACATTACATTCGCAATTTCAAATTCTTTACCATGCGTACCTCTCACATTCCACGTACCGTCTCACCATTCATTCCTTGCACAGTCGTCAGCAACGACGACTGTCTGTTTCGAACTTGACCGCCACAAGCAAATGGTTAAATCTCAAATACGACCGATACTTTAGTTAAAAATAAGAGTACAAATTACCTATCAAAAACATTTACCTGGTTAACACAGAACCGAGAGAAAATAAATACATATCAATTTCATGTTTTGAAAAATATTAGAAAAAGTTGCTCACATATTGCAGAAGAACCACAAAGCAGCTTTAAACACTAACACTAATTTTCTTAAATATTTCCAAAGATTTAACTAAGGACATTTTGAAAGTCGGCTATTTAAAATTTGTACTGCACATCCTGTTGATCTGTTTATATTAGACAAACACTTAGGAACTTTGATATTAGATACAAAGAACACTTTAGATGTTGCACATATAAACACACAACTAAATTAAATTATGCCAAACGTTTAATAGTAAATAATCACCACGTGATTTCTCAAAACAGTATTAAATTTTTGCAGTTTTGCAATAACAAAGACAAATTAGATGTTTTGGAAACATTCGAAATGCACTAACATAAATAGAATGTACCTTTAAGGAACAAAATGATTGATCTTGTAGACTCACCATTAACAGATATTATAAACATAGAATTATAATTTGCATCAAGTTTGATTTTTTGCCTTTATGATTTGTTACCATAACTACTTGTTATTACTTTACTTATATATTTTCCATTGATAATCATACATGTTGTATTGAAACCCGTTGAGAAATAAATATTTACATAAGACGATTATGGAATTATATTAATTACATTTAAAACGTTAGTACTATTAAAATATAAAATACTTTGATAGATTTATTAAATTCGAATTACAACCCTGAACAAGCAAAACGTAGTATTCTAAGAATTGTGCACGCACCTAATGACGGGTTGCTTTAACTGCTAATGGCAGGTAGTATTCCATTAAACGGGAGAAAGGTTGATGCGAAAGAATTGAAATCACAAAAGAATAAAGGTAGATAACATCGTAATATGTAAATTAAATAACGAAAGAAAAAAGAAAATATTTATTTCTGAAAAATTAATTTATGGAATTCATAGAAGATGTGGTCATATTGGCCCTACTAAAATGATGGACACAATCCGTCATTTGTATTATGCTATGAATTTGAACGAAAAAGTAACAGACTACTATAACAAGTGTACTATTTGTGTAAAAAACAAAACTAGGTCCAGATGGGACTTTTATCTAATTTAGGTCCACCAAAGGAACTGTTTGAATTAATGAGTTTAGATACAATAGGTTGATTGGCAAAATCAGGACCAAAATATTTACACCGTTTGATTGGCCGCTGTTCCAGATATTGCTAGTACAGAGTTTCAAATTCGCAAAATTCGAATGACTTTAAAGAGTTACTTACAAAAGTCACTCGGAATTATGACATACAGACGTTGGTAGCAGATAGATACCCAGCGATACATTCAACCGAATTAAAAAAGTTTTTAAATGAAGAACATATTAGTTTAACATTTACTGCCGCCGATTGCGCATGGTTAAACGGAATGGTAGAAGGACTAAACCAGAGGTTGTGAATAATATCACATGTTTAATCAATACACCTGGAGAGAATAGAATATGGCAAACCATTGCTAGAGAAGTGATTAACACTTATAATGAAATCCTACATTCAATCGATACGATAGAACAATATTTACAAGAAGATAGAAGAAGGGCATATAAACGAACGGTTAATTAAAAACAAACTGATATTTGATCGAAATAAGAAAGATAAAAATTTAAATATTGGAAATGAGGTTTTTGTTGAGGTTGGCAACAAGTTGAATAGAGAAAAATTGGATGAAATTAAAAGTGGTCCATTTAAAATTGTAGAAAAAATTTATCCACTAATGTATCGGTTGGTGAATGAAAGAAAACCTTATAAAGTTATAAAAGCAGTATTAAAAAAATAAAATTCCTTATTTAAATAGAAACAACCATTACTGTGAATTATTCTGTAGCCTTTGAATTTATGTTTTTTCAAACTTTAATTATGATACACATGCCTCTGTTACATATTTAATTATATTTACTTATGGATCCTCTGAACAAAAGACATTGTTTAATAATGTTAATAATGTTAATATGCATAAAACTTTTGATTCATGATTATTATGTATGTATGGCTGTGAATTTTACTTTGTGTAATTTATGTACATTATGTAGCAGTTTTGGTAAATGAATTTATTCTTCCTCTTTTTTCTCGTGCTCCCTTAAATTAACCATTAATACATAAAGGGTTCTTATAATAATAATAATAACTTATTCATGCAGAGTATGTTACAGATATTTACACATGTCAAAATAAACAGTAAATTAGTAAACAGGTACTAACGTAAACATTTAAAACAAGTAAAATTTATATTTAAAACTCATTTAAGCTGTACACTAGATTATCAATTAAAAACTTCTACTACTTTTTTAAAAGTTGCAATGGGTAAGTTCCTAATACTCTAAGGCAACGCAGTAAAATATTTAACCGACCAGAGGTTAGGGCCGTTTAAAGATAGTGATAATCTAAATCATTCGTCTTTGTAACGAATGTCATGAGGGCGTGTCTCACTTTGGGTGTCGAAGCCTCTATAGTTAGATTTAACGCAACATAGGCAATAATATTCATATATAGGGTAAAAGGACATTAAACGAAGGTCCTTAAACGACTGCTTACAATCAGCAGTATAAGGTAGATTGGCTAAAATGCGTATGGCTCTTCTATGAAAGGCACGGTGTATGCCCCCATGTAATGATGCCATATAAGGTATGTGCTTGACATAGAGAAAAATACGCAATCCTTAAGACATTGGAAGAAACAGAATTAGCTAAATTGCGTAAAGCGTAAATGATTGCTAGCCTACGAGTTAGGTGATCAATGTGAACATTAAATTTTAGTTTAGTATCCATACCAATACCTAAAAACTTGTCAACATCAGAATAGTTATAAAAACCGGTATGTGGTCTTAAGGTATAAATACACTGCTGAGTTTTATCCCTGTTCAAAACCATATCATTTCAATTAAACCATATTTCAGCTTGATTAACAAGTTCATTACAGAAATTAATAGCAGCATTTATTTCAACGTGGTATGCAGTAAGCGTCTTGTCGTCGGCGAACAAGATTAATACAAATAATTTCCATTACCTAATTAATGTGGCAAATCATTAATATACACTAAAACAGTAAGGGTCCCACGATAGATTCTTGAGGCACCTCACGTTCTAGATAGAATTTAGAGGTATCATTGCCAATTGTATCTGCCTGGGTTCTATTAGTTAGGTATGACTTAATGAGATTGAAACTTGTACTATCTAGATCACACTTTTCTAATTTTGATAATAACACGTTGTAAGTGACGCAGTCAAACGCCTTACTATTACCACAGAAGGCTGAAACTGAAAATTTGCCTTCCTCAAAGCAGGTAATAGTATTATCTATAATCTATCTATAAGCTTGACGATCACGTGGAGTGGACTACGTAATTTGACCTTGTGCCTGGCGTTGGAATTGGAATTGGTAGCCAACTTCAGAACTTAATCTACTCGGCACGAAATTTGAATATGAATAAGGGGACCCTACTGCTAACTTGTAAGACAGGTATAGGAACTTGTTCCCTTGCCTTCACGCCCCTTGCCGTGTCCCCCATGGCTGGAAATAGTATTATAATAAGGGAGCCCTAATGCTAACTTGTAAGACAGGTATAGAAACCTGTGCTATGCTCTTCGCCCTCCTGTCGTGGCCCCCTTTGTGCGAAATTTGGATTTGTTTGTGTCGCCATCTAGTGCTGTATTTCTAGGACTAACGAGTGTTTCCTGTAAAAGAGGTGGCTCCACTTAAAGGTGTATTTTTGCGCGAAATTTTGTGTTTGTAGCGCCAACAAGTTGTGTATGAAGTAATGAATATTTTCTGTAGTAAGGGTGGCTCCAGCTAGTGGTATACTTCAAAAATACATACAGGGAATCGTTATGGAGGGAAATTTGAAATAGTGTTTCTGTAGTAGAGTTCGATTATCGATAATAAAAAGATTTTTTTATTGTAATTATGAGTCTCGTTTCTCTCGCGTCTCTTTCTTCCTCTCTCTCGTCTCTCTCGGCTCTTTCTCAAACAAACAGATCAATTAATCAAATCAAATCAATTAAGCAAATCAACCTCAAATAAATCACGCCCCGATCAAATCAATAAATCAGATCAATCTCAATCAATCAACCAAATCAATATCAATCAATCAAATCAAAACTTACAGCTTACGAAAACCAGCTTACAGCTCGAAAATACTGATTTGGTTTAACTTACAGCTTGCTAAAACCAACCACAATTCAAAAATAACAGCCTGATTCAACATACAGCGTGCGAAAAACCAGTCTTCAAAAAACATTGCTGTGAATATACGAACATCAAATTAGCGTGTAACACTATTGCCACTTTTTGCATATAATGATAAAAATATGTTTCCGTTTAAATTAGTGAAACTTGCGGTCAGACCACTATATTATCTTACGTAAAAGAACTGTCTTAACGGAAATACCTCTCACATAAAGAGCTCTAGCTTTGTAAACAAGACTGGACGTCCTAAGTCGTTATTGAAAATGCTCAACTACCAAAATACTTATACTGATGTAATGATCCTGCGAATCCTTTACAAATTTTCCTATCCTAGAAAATTCCTATCAAACCTGATTTCGCAGTTATTTCCACGACTGCATTATCATTATTTATAAATCTTATCAGTTGCCATTCAATTCCTGTTCAGATTTGCAATAAATACAACCAAGTAGTGATGTACGGTTCTGATCACATTATACGAATTTTTAATCAATACGTTAGTCAGGAAGATTCGAATCAAGGATTGAAAAAAGATATGTGCCATGCAAAAGTGTGTGAAGGAGAAATGCCACTGCTCTATGTAATAATTTATGAGTGGTCGAAATCATTTACAATTTAGAAATCTTTTCAGGTTATGGTTGTGCGTTTATTATAAAGGCTGTGCGTTGGTGTGGTGTGGTGTGTGTGCTGTGCGTTGCGTGCGTTTGTGCGTGTGCGTTGTGCGTGCGTGTGCGTGTGTGTGCGTGTGTGTGTGCTGTGTGTGTTGTTTTTTTTTGTGTGTGTTGTTGTGCGTGGTGTTCTGTGCGCGTTGTGTGTTCGGTACGTGCTCAGTGTGCGTTGTGTATGTATTCAGTAAACGGAAATGACTAAACGTGTGATGCGAGAAGTATGTAAAGGAAATGAAAAGACAACAAGAATTATTGAAAGATAAATAAAAAACTCGATTTAGACTGTTTTGAAATGAAAAAAATGTTCAGCTTAACGTGAATTTAAATGCGCACGGACTCATTTATTTTGCCGTGATTTTAAGCGAGTATTTTATAGTAAATCATCCGCTAATTTAAATTATTGAGTGTTGATGGAAAAATATTAGCGCAGCAAGGAAGCGAAATAAACCGTTGTTTTATAATGATATGTAATAATAATAATGTTTGTAATATTAAAAAATGTAGAAAACATTATATTCCTTAGAGAAGAAAAATGATTGGGCTTCGGCTTAGCAAGTGAATGTTAAATGCGGCTGCGGACTCATTTATTTTGTCGATTTTAAGCAGAGTTTTATGTTATAGTGATAAGTATCCGCTAATTTAAGTAATCGGTGTTGATTGAAAGATATTAGCACATCAAAGAAGGGAAATAAACCATTATTTTATGGTGGTATGTAATAATAATAATGTTTAATAAATAGTTATATGTAATAATAATGTTATCTAATTTATATTCCCAAAAGTTTTATATGTGTTAATATATCATGAATATATGTGCAAATGCAAGACTGTTAATCTGCTGAAGCTAAAAATACTTTATGTGTAAGTGTGAGAAACGAAGAAGAGACGTACGTTATTCGGAAGTGAAACAAACAGACAAAACACGAGAGAAATATGGTTGAGTGTTGAACATTTCCCTATTCTGCATTTTTGGCATGAATGCATTTTACAAGAGACTATCCATTGACCAAAAAAACTGGTGATATTCAAATTTTGAAATTACTTACAGTACTCACAAAATAATGACATTCAAATTTTAAAACTAAGTACTATGCAGAATTTGTCAACATCATTTTGAAAAAATGATTGGAAATTATGCAAATTTCAAATTTAAATGCACAGTACAATTTTAAACTGCACAATTCAAACATAATCTAATTTCTTTAAGGTGTCAGACAAGATAATTCAGCATTTTGCAAGCTGATAGTCGTATTTTGAGTAATTTTACAGTCAATCATTTTTTATGTAATTGAAAAGAAAGTTTTTCAAATTTTAATTTGTTTCATATTAAATGTAGAAAAACCCTATTACTAATGAATAAATTGAAACGTTAATTTTTTTTCTGATTACAATTTTATAATTCATGTATATTTCTTTAGAGGAGGCGCGCGTCCAAATCCTCGAATACTTGCTCTCTCACACAGCGTATATCTACCTTGCTTGCACACTGACCATCTATCTATCTGACCACGAATCCTCTTGTCTCAGTTATTATATTTTCCCCCTTTTCACATCACATGAGGTAGATTGAACAAAATATTGTTTATCGTTGCAATGCAAAGGCGTTGCAATGAAAATATGATTTATTACAATACATTTGGTGTGTTGTATATAAAACTAAATTACTTTTCCCCTTCTCCGTCTTAAAAGTTACAATTTAGTTTGTATTAATGTAAAAGTACAGGTAGTCTATTATTAATTAAATAACTGCACTTAAAAACTATTAAATAGATTCAATGTATATGAACTATTTTCGCTAAAACTAGACATATGTATGTATATTTCCAATAATAATAATAACGCGCAGATACATATTTATATAACATTTTTAGGAATGGAAATGTTCTACAAGGAAAAAATATTTCACTTTTAAATAAAGCGATGAATAAATAAAGCGTTACAATGAGCAATAGTTTACAATATAAAACTATAAATTATGCATATATTTATCTTTAAAAAAATGTTAAAAAGTTTTTGAAATGTTTGCACTGCTTTACACAAAAATTTAAGATATATAAGATTATATGTTTTAAATAAAAATTTCACAGTTAAGCCTTTTTCTTCACTTGTAACTAATCTAAATACAGAAATTTCCTAAAAACTATACACGCTAATTTAAATCGGTAGGTCCTCTAAAGTTCGTTACAGGTTTTCACTATTTATTTTATTGCGTCTAATTTCTTGCTTAGCCTCAGCTAAATCAACAGTTAAGAACTCGACATGGTCCACCCCCGACACTTCACTGCTAATATATTCCGCAAGAATATTGCTTAACCACTACACACTTTTAGTCTTAAAGTCGCTCGATGTTTTAGGGGCTTGCGTAAGCCGTGTGGGTGGTTCTGCTGCAAGGCCTTCTTGATAATTATCATGCTGTATTAATGCAAGATTTTTCCCACCATATTGAATGGGTCGAAGTTTTGGTGAAAGCGGCTCTGGTGCGGTAGCAACAACAATTGGTGTAATACTAGAGAAATAATAACAAATTACATTAATAATGTGTTAATCAATACAGAAGTCGGTACTCACTTTTTAAAAAATCTAGCAGTCATCCTCTAGATCACTATCTCTGATGGAAATAGGATGTATCGAGGGCTGTGCTGTGGTGAGTGGAGGTATCGGGGCTGTTGAAGGTTACAGCAAGGTACCCTGCAGGTTATTAACTTCCTTCTTCTCCTTCAGCGATGATTTAGTAGGTGGAGGCATCATCATAAGCACTACTAGGTAATGAATGAGTATTCGCATTAACTCTAACCCCTATATACATGTAAATCTGCTAACGTTAACTAAATTGGGCAAAAGTGCTATGGACACAGCATAATACATGAGAAAAGTATTGATGTCATTAAATGCTACAAAGTGCAATGTATGCATCTGTCTGGAGCGATTGCAGCGTAATCTAAAGCGTACGACAATCACGAGTAGCAGACGTGATATCGGCAATAGATATTATCAGCAGCGAAAGTACAATGTATGCGTCTAAGGCTCTTGCATCGTAATCTAAAGCGTGTGAAAGGTATACCACAATCATGAGTAGCAAACGTGATATCAGCAATAAATAATCTCAGTAAAGAAAGTGCAATATTTGCATATGTCTGAGGCTCTTGCAACAAGTTATAACCATTTTTGACCATGAATGCGGGTTTACGTGACTATATAAGCAGATAAAGAGCAGTTTTATACCAATTAGTATATTGCACTCGTCACAAGAGTTCTAATTGTAAACCTAAAGTACTTCTATAGTTATAATAAATATTTGCTATTACTGCATAATCGATAGTGTGTGTGCGCTTCATGTTTTCACATTGTTGGATACCGAATAGTGGTGATACTGTGAATTTAACAAGACGTGTTATTCCATTGTTGAAAATAAAGGTGAATCTGTAAAACACCCGTATAATTAGCACTAATATTAAGCTGTTGCAAGATATAATTCAAAATTTATGTCTAGACAAATGAGAATTTGCTTAAGCTCGAAAGCAATTTATCATTTTTAAAGTGTTATCTTGTGAGACTTAAACAGTTGAAGAACGCTTCTGAGAAAACAGGCAGTGGAATTATCACTAAAAGACGTATACGCAAATTATGTTGGTTCTCTCTAGATTCATGCTTTAGTGGTAGATTACTTACGGGAATTATAGTCAACACAGCAAACATCAAGGACCCTATTATTTTTTATTTGTCATACGGAAAGTGTTCAAAGTTATCCTCATTTTACAGATGTTTTGAATTATGATTCTATTCAACTCCCCATTAAACTAGATGATGTAAAAAAATTCGAAAAATTAAACGACCTCTCCATTAATTTGTTTTACATTCGAGGAAAACGTATATTACCATTTGTATTAAGTGAAAACCAAAATAGTGTTAGGGAACCTATAAATATTTTAGTGCTTTCTGCTAATAATCAAGCTGCTGATGATATTAATACAAAAAATACTACTGTTTATCATATCACGTGGATTAAATATATGTCTGCTCTTTTTTCTAAACAACTATCGAATAGGAAACACATGAGACATATTTGCTAAAGAACAGATAGCTGTTTACACCCACACAATATCGATTCGTATCGAATATTTTTATGTGAGTGTAGGCTTCCAGCTTTGTATGACTATCGACGACATCTTTGGGCTTCATTCCTGTAGTTCTGTGCTTACGATTGTTATAATCCATCGTTATGGTATCAATTGCATCAATCGATTTGTATTCATTTTGTTGACTAAACGACTTATATAGAGCAGACTTAATGGTTCTGATAACACGTTCCGTAATTGCTGCCTTCTTTGTGCTATAGGTGGATTAATTATTGACTCCATAATGCTGCATTAGTTTAGTAAAATGTTCATTGTAGAATTCTTTTCCTGTATCCGTCTGCAAATTGGTAGGTTTCCGACCTTTTTTGAAGATTGTGTGCATGGTCTTGGTAACTTCTATGCCCGTTTTTGTTTTTAATCCTTTAGTTCACAAGTATTTCGAAAAACAGACCATAACCACTAATATATACTTGTAGCCCTTATTTTGTTTGGCATATGTGTTAAATTCGTCTAAATCTGCTTGTCAAAGCTCATTAAAACCTTCAGTTATTGTTCGCCTTCGTTTAAATTTTTTTCTTGCGAGTTCGTGCAATTCGTTGACGAGTTGTAATCTAGACATGGCACTAATTTATCTACAATTTCTATAATTTTATGTAGTTTTTGCTCCAACACTAGATAAGCGTTCAAGCTTCCTTAAAAGCTTTCTGAACTGCCTGCAGATAAATATCAAGGTATCCTTTGCTTATAGCATCACCATCTTCTTCCGGCTCCGCCAAATGGGTCATATGGTTTCCATCCAAATTGAATCAAGTTGATAAATAGTGTTGCTTACTGATGAATCTTGAGAATCTACGGGATTGGCAACATTACTGAGTCTCTTGTTCTCGATATCAAATTGATTATCATCAATCAGTTTAAACAGAGGGGTTAATTTCTTGAATTGATACTGGGCATGTGAACGTCCAAATTTGTCAAGGGGAAGTTTAGTTATGATATGTTGACATTAATTCATTCTCATTTATACTGTTCAGAAAACGATTGTTTGGTTTTTCAATGTATCCATCTTGATATAGTTCTTCTACAATCGATATTATGTTATTTACGACACCTATGTTTCCAGCCAATTTTTCAGCCCACAATACCTCTAGATCACGAATTAGTTCATGTATATCATTTCAATATTTATATTCAATCGACCTGTTTGTTAATTCCTGAAAAAACATAGTTCCACCTCCCTTGGTTGTGGGCGATTATGATAGTAAGGGTTTGATTATTTGTGTATACTTTTTGCTGCGGCTTCCTCGAATCTGTCCACTTACATCATAATCCCGCCTTGCGACATTCGTAGCTTCTAAAATACTTTTATAATTCTTTCTATCTTTTGAATTTACTAGATTTAAATCTGGTCCATTCATAATAAGCAGATCATATAAACCTCGAGTCCCTTTATATGTGGCATCTTTAATAATCATATCGTTTTCTTAATCTCTCCTATGACAGATGTATCTAAGAAAGACGATGTACGAAGGCCTGGAGGAGGATTTCCTTGAAAAAAAACGGAAGCTGAGCTAGTGGGCTAGCAGCACCTATTGACTGTGAAGTGAAGCTTGGAACTAGCGAGCTAGTGCGGGTAGAATCATGCTTTCTTGGAAATATGAATAAGGGTAGTTTTTTGGGTTTAACGTCAATGGACTCCTTTTTGGGTGTTTTAATTTTTTTATTAGGATCAATTTTGTTTACTATTACAGTTAGAGGTTCTATTACGGGCTTATAAGTACTTTCAAATATTCTTTAATTATCAATGCGAGCAGTTTTAAGACTGTTGTACTTCTGCTGTATTATTTTACGAACCTGAATAATTTTTTTTTAATATCATCTCCTTGTTATCCATTGTAGCAAAACGGGAGTTTACTGAGCAGGCACCCGTTTACCTTTAACAGGTAGCTGTTTACACAGACCAGGTAACTGTTTACCCTAAACAGATAGCTGTTTACACTAAACATGTGTCTGTTTACCCTGAACAGATAGCTGTTTACCCTAAACAGAAAGCTGTTAATACCTAAACGGAGCAGTAACCACTAAACTACTGAAAGTAGTTTAATGTATTATATGTATATTCATTAAACGTATGTAGCAAAACGTGTTCACGGCACAGGTGCCAGTTTACCCTGAACTGATAGCTGTTAGTACCTAATACCTGCTGAATGCAGTTTAAGGCATTATATGTTCAACAAATCTTTCGCGGCCATTATTGACTTCAGCATCCTAATTTATGACCATGAAACCAAACGGATCTGTCCAGTACATTGAGCACATGCCCCGAAACAATTTCATGCTTATGGTGGGGCTTATATGATCCTCATACACGTGTTTTAGGTTTAATTCATCTTGCTCAAATAATATAATTAGATTCGCATTATCACGAATTAATTGCTTTGGAATTTTACTATACGTTTGACCCAAATAAAAACAGTCAATATCGTTATGCCTACCCATAGAACAATATGCCGTTATGTTATTTTGCTTTTCACAGCGATATCATCGTAGATAAAGATAGAGTGTGATTTTGCACAATTAGATTCAATCACGTCATGATTATCACTGAAGGTGAAGTAACCAATATCATTCATTGGAAGTAAGATTTCCTGTAAAAGTTTGTACTTTTTATGATTCAATGACTTAGAGTATACGTATACATGTTTAAATTTTAAACCATTTTTCTCAGTAAGCAGACTGATCATTGCATTTGTTTTGCCGCAGTTGGAGGGACCATATAATGCCACGTATACTATTAGGAAGTAAATCTCCGTGTTTTGGCGTACTAGACTTTTCATCAATCTCATGACTTTGAATTAAAAGTTCTTGTTTCTGAGAAATTGCTTTTATCTTTGGCGGGATGAAATAAAACTAATCGAATAATTACAACATTTTATACACTAGTCATACAGAGTGTATATTATAATTTTTTCAATTCTCCAGTGAGTGGACTGTACTGCACAATAGCATCGTGGAGAATAAGACCATAGACAACGATTCCATTATCGAAAGGTGTTGGAGACTCCATTTCCAATTTGATGTCTACAGTTGAGTTTTTTTAAGGACACGTTTTGTTTAGAGCAGTCCATTACAAATGCTGGACATGATTTGAATTCGGAGTAGTTGAATAATGCATCTGTATCATCTTCACCATAATAGTCACATCTGAATTTCAAAAAAATGTGATAGGCAGGTATGTATTGGTTAGCACAAGTTCAAATGAATTGCTTCATATGGATAATACTCAGAATTTAGATGTACTTTAAGGTTTCTGATGTTAATGTGATCAAAATTTCTGGCTCTTGCTGACTTTGTGTACCTTTTACCTTGTTGGAATGCAACAACTATCCAATATGGTTTTTCCAGTTGCGTTGATGTTTTCATTGGCCGTATGTCTGAGGTTGCTTGTTTTAAAGCAGGTAATTCATATAACTCCCATTGATGGAATGGAACAGTAATAATAGAATTCTTATTGATTCCTTCAAACAAGTTCAGTTTCGCGGCAGCACTAAGTGTTAAGTGTGGTACCTTCCATTGAATTTTATTTAGGATTATTTCCGCATCAACGTCACAATAATAGCAGCTTGTATCGCTTCTAGATCGAATTAAATCAACTCAAATCAACATCAGACACAGACACAGACACAGACACAGACACAGACACAGACACAGACACAGACACAGACACAGACACAGACACAGACACAGACACAGACAAAGACACAGACGCAGACGCAGTCGCAGAAGCAGACACAGACACAGATACAGAAACAGACGCAGACACAGACACAGACATAGGCACAGACAAATGCACTGACGCAGAGACAGATACAGACACAGACACAGACAAAGACAAAGACACAGACACAGACCCAGACACATATACAGACACAGACACAGACACAGACACAGACACAGACACAGACAGACACGGACACAGACACAGACACAGACACAGACACAGACACAGACACAGACACAGACACAGACACAGACACAGACACAGACACAGACACAGACACAGACACAGACACAGACACAGACACAGACACAGACACAGACACAGACACAGACACAGACACAGACACAGACACAGGCACAGACAGAGACGCAGACACAGACACAGACACAGACACAGACACAGACACAGACACAGACACAGACACAGACACAGACACAGACACAGACACAGACACAGATGCAGACACAGACACAGACACGGACACAGACACCGACACAGACACAGACCTAAACACGGACACGGACACAGGCACGGAACAGGCACAGGCACAGACAAATACAAACACAGACACAGACACAGACACAGACACAGACACAGACACAGACACAGACACAGACACAGACACAGACACAGACACAGGCACAGATACAGACACAGACACAGACACAGACACAGACACAGACACAGACACAGACACAGACACAGACACAGACACAGACACAGACACAGACACAGACACAGACACAGACTCAGACACAGACACGGACACGGACACGGACACGGACACGGACACGGACACGGACACGGACACGGACACGGACACGGACACGGACACGGACACGGACACGGACACGGGCACGGACACGGACACGAACACGGACACGGACACGAACACGGACACGGACACGGACGTGGACACGGACACGGACACGGACACAGACACAGACACTGACGCAGACACAGACACAGACAAAGACACAGACACAGACACACGCACAGACACAGACACAGACGTAGACACCGACACAGACACAGACACAGACACAGACACAGACACAGACACAGACACAGACACAGACACAGACACAGACACAGACACAGACACAGACACAGACACAGACACAGACACAGACACAGACACAGACACAGACACAGACACAGACACAGACACAGACACAGACACAGACACAGACACAGACACAGACACAGACACAGACACAGACACAGACACAGACGCAGACACAGAAACAGACACAGACACAGACATAGACACAGCCACAGACACACACAGACACAAACACAGACACACACACAGACACAAACACAGACACAGTCACAGGGACATACAGCCATAGACACAGAACCAGGCACAGACACAGATGAAGACACAGACAGACACAGACACAGACACAGACACAGACACAGACACAGACACAGACACAGACACAGACACAGACACAGACACAGACACAGACACAGACACAGACACAGACACAGTCACAGACACAGACACAGACACAGACACAGACGCAGACACAGAAACAGACACAGACACAGACATAGACACAGCCACAGACACACACAGACACAAACACAGACACACACAGACACAAACACAGACACAGTCACAGGGACATACAGCCATAGACACAGAACCAGGCACAGACACAGATGAAGACACAGACAGACACAGACACAGACACAGACACAGACACAGACACAGACACAGACACAGACACAGACAAGGACGCAGACACAGACACAGGCATGGACACAAACACACACACAGACACAGACACAGACACAGACACAGACACAGACACAGACACAGACACAGACACAGACACAGACACAGACACAGACACAGACACAGCAGACACAGACACAGACACAGACACAGACACAGACACAGACACAGACAAAGACACAGACGCAGACGCAGTCGCAGAAGCAGACACAGACACAGATACAGAAACAGACGCAGACACAGACACAGACATAGGCACAGACAAATGCACTGACGCAGAGACAGATACAGACACAGACACAGACACAGACACAGACACAGGCACAGACATACACAGGCACAGACTCAGACACAGACACACACAGACACAGACACAGACAGACACAGACACAGACACAGACACAGACACAGACACACACAGACACAGACACAGAACAGGCACATACACAGACACAGACACAGACACAGACAGAGACACAGACACAGACACAGACACAGACACAGACACAGACACATACATAGACACAGACACAGACACAGACACAGACACAGACACAGACAGAGACACAGACACAGACACAGACACATACACAGACACAGACACATACATAGACACAGACACAGACACAGACACAGACACAGACACAGACACAGACACAGACACGGACACAGACACAGACACAAACACAGACATAGACACATACACAGACACAGACACAGACACAGACACAGATACAGACACAGACACAGACATAGGCACAGACACAGACACAGACAGACACAGGCACGGACACAGACACAGACACAGACGCAGACAGACACAGACACAGACACAGACACAGACACAGACACAGACACAGACACAGACACAGCACAGAACGACACAGACACAGACACAGACACAGACACAGACACAGAACAGACCAGACACAGACACAGACACAGAGCACAGACACAGACACAGACAGACACACACAGACACAAACACAGACACACACAGACACAAACACAGACACAGTCACAGGGACAGACAGCCATAGACACAGACACAGACAAAGACACAGACACAGACACAGACACAGGCACAGACACAGACACAGAAGCACAGACACAGACACAGAGACAGACACAGACACAGACACAGACACAGACACAGGCACAACAAGACACAGACACAGACACAGACACAGACACAGACACAGAACAGACACAGACACAGACACAGACACAGACAAGACACAGACACAGGCACAGACACAGACACAGACACAGACACAGACACAGACACAGACACAGACACAGACACAGACACAGACTCAGACACAGACACAGACACAACAAAGACACAGTCACAGACACAGGCACAGACACAGACACAGACACAGACACAGACATACACAGACACAGACACAGACACAGACACAGACACAGACACAGACACAGACACAGACACAGAAACAGACGCAGACACAGACACAGAAATAGACGCAGACACAGACACAGATATGGGCACAGGCACAGAATACAAACAAACACACACTGACACAGGCCCAGACAAACACCAACACACAGGACACAGGACGAATAGGACAGCAAACACATACACAGACACAGACACAGACACAGACACAGACACAGACACAGACAACAGACACAGACACAGACACAGACACAGACACAGACACAGACACAGACACAGACACAGACACAGACACAGACACAGACACAGACACAGACACAGACACAGACACAGACACAGACACAGACACAGACACAGACACAGACACAGACACAGACACAGACACAGACACAGACAGACACAGACAGAGACACAGACACAGACACAGACACAGACACAGATACAGACACAGACACAGAGACACAGGCACAGACACAGACACAGACACAGACACAGACCCAGACACAGACACAGATACAGACACAGACACAGACACAGACACAGACACAGACACAGACACAGACACAGACACAGACACAGACACAGACAAAGACACAGACACAGACACAGACACAGACTCAGACACAGACACAGACACAGACACAGACACAGACACAGACACAGACACAGACACAGACACAGACACAGACACAGACACAGACACTGATACAGAGAGAGACAGAGACACAGACACAGACACAGACACAGACACAGATACAGACACAGACAGACACAGACACAGACACAGACACAGACACAGACACAGACACAGACACAGACACAGACACAGACACAGACACAGACACAGACACAGACACAGACACAGACACAGACACAGACACAGACACAGACACAGACACAGACACAGACACAGACACAGACACAGACACAGACAAAGACACAGACACAGACACACGCACAGACACAGACACAGACACAGACACAGACACAGACACAGACACAGACACAGACACAGACACAGACACAGACACAAAAACAGACAAACACAGACACAGACACAGATATAGACACAGACACAGACACAGACAGAGACGCAGACAGACACAGACACAGACACAGACACAGACACAGACACAGACACAGACACAGACACAGACACAGACACAGATACAGACCTAAACACGTACACGGACACAGGCACGGAACAGGCACAGGCACAGACAAATACAAACACAGACACAGACACAGACACAGACACAGACACAGACACAGACACAGACACAGACACAGACACAGACACAGACACAGACACAGACACAGACACAGACACAGACACAGACACAGACACAGACACAGACACAGACACAGACACAGACACAGACACAGACACAGACACAGACACAGACACAGACACAAACACAGACACAGACACAGACACAGACACAGACACAGACACAGACACAGACACAGACACAGACACAGACACAGATACAGACACAGACACAGACACAGACACAGACACAGACACAGACACAGACACAGACACAGACACAGACACAGACACAGACACAGACACAGACACAGACACAGACACAGACACAGACACAGACACAGACACAGACACAGACACAGACACACAGACACAGACACAGACACAGACACAGACACAGACACAGACACATACGCAGACACAGACACAGGCACATACACAGACACAGAGGCAGGCGCAGTCTCAGAAGCAGACACAGACACAGACACAGACACAGACACAGACACAGACATACGTACAGACACAACCCACAGACACAGGCGCAAATACAAGCATAGTCACAGACATAAGCGAAAAAACGCAACCACGCTAACACACCAACCCTTATACGTGCTAACGGGAAAAAATTCAAACACGCAAAAACGAAAACACACAAACGCGTAAACACGAAAACAAAAATACAGTCAAACGGGAAAACGCGCAAACTCGCAAACTCTTAAACACGCTAACGGGAAAACGGGAAAAACAAAAAGGTAAAAACCCGAAAAACCGTAAACGCTAAATCATGCAAACACGAATACAAGCAGAAACGAAATTACGCAAACACGCAAATGGGAAAACACGAAAACACGAAAATAGGAAGACATTTAAAAACGAAAAAACACAGAAACTAGCGAAAGCTTTTATAATCCTCCCTCATACATTTCCACCCTCTCGTACTTTTCTCTCTTTTCTTTCGCTTCTCTCGCTATTCTCATCATCACTCTCCCATCTGTATGGCTTCTCTCTCACTTCCCTGTCCACTCTGCCGTCTCTCTCGTTTCTCTAGACGTCCATCATCTTAGGTTGGGTCAATACAAGTGCAGTATTAGGTTAGACTAATAAACGCACAGCTTACATCAATGCACGCAGCCTGGTATTAACCTAACCCAAACCGTATGTTTATTAAGACGAGAGAGGAAAGAGAGGAGAGAGACGAGACGAGCTAGACAGGAGAGACGAGAGAGACGAGAGAGACGAGAGAGACGAGAGAGACGAGAGGAGAGAGAGACGAGAGAGGACGAGAGAGACAGAGAGACAGGAGACGGAGAGGAGAGGAGAGACGAGGAGAGAGAGAGACAGGAGAGAGACAGGAGAGACGAGAGAGAGAGGAGACGAGAGAGAGACGAGAGAGAGAGAGAGAGAGGACAGAGAGGACGAGAGAGAGACAGAGAGAGACGAGGAGGAGAGAGAGGACGAGAGAGAGACAGAGAGGACAGAGAGAGACAGGAGAGAGACGAGAGAGAGAGAGAGACAGGAGGACAGGAGGACAGGAGGACAGAGAGACGGAGAGACGAGGAGAGACAGGAGGACGGAGGACAGAGAGGACAGAGGAGGACGAGAGAGAGACAGAGGACAGGAGGACGAGAGAGAGAGAGAAGAGAGAAGAGACAGAGAGAGACGAGGAGAGACAGGAGAGAGAGAGAGAGAGACGAGAGAGAGAAGAGAGGAGAGACGAGAGAGACAGGAGGACGAGGAGACGAGAGACGAGAGGACGAGAGAGACAGAGAGACGAGGAGAGACGAGAGGAGACGAGAGAGAGAGAGAGAGAGAGACGAGGAGAGAGGACAGAGAGGACGAGAAGACGAGAGAGACGAGAGAGACGAGAGAGAAGAGAGAGAGAGACGAGAGAGACAGAGAGAGACGAGGAGAGACAGAGAGACGAGAGAGACGAGAAGGAGAGACGAGAGAAGAGAGAGAGAGAGAGAGAGACGAGAGCAGAGACGAGAGAGACGAGAGCAGAGAGACGAGAGACGAGAGAGACAGAGAGAGACGAGTGTGACGAGAGAGACGAGAGACGAGAGAGGGAGAGAGACGAGGAGGACGGAGAGACAGAGAGACAGAGAGACGAGAGAGAGACGAGAGAGAGAGGACGAGAGAGACGAGAGAGACAGAGACAGAGAGAGAGACGAGAGAGAGACAAGAGAGGGAGAGAGAGAGACGAGGAGAGACGAGGAGAGACGAGAGAGCGAGAGAGACGGAGAGAGAGAGACGAGAGAGACGAGAGAGACAGGAGGACAGAGAGACAGGAGAGACGAGAGGACGAGGAGACGAGAGAGACGAGAGAGAGGACGAGAGAACGAGGACGAGGCAGAGAGACGAGAGAGACGAGAGAGACAAGAGAGACGAGGAGAGACGAGAGAGACAGGAGAGAAGAGAGAGAGAGACGAGAGACGAGAGAGACGAGGAGAAGAGAGACGAGAGGAGAGAGGACGAGAGAGACGAGAGAGACGAGAGAGACGAGAGAGGAGAGGCGAGAGAGAGAGAGCGAGAGAGGACGAGGAGAAGGGGACGAGAGACGAGGACGAGAGAGGACGAGAAGACGAGGAGACGAGGAGAAGAGACGAGAGACGAAGGAGACAGAGACGAGAGAGGAGGAGAGAGACGAGGAGGAGAGAGAGACGAGAGAGACGAGAGGACGAGAGAAAGAGAGAGAGCTAAGAGAGAGACGAGAGAGAGAGAGAGAGGACGAGAAGACGAGAGACGAGAGACGAGAAGACGAGAAGAAGGAGACGAGACGAGAGAGAGGACAAGAAGAGACAAGAGAGACGAGGAGAGCGAGAGAAGAGACGAGAGAGAGACGAGGAGACTGAGAGAGACGAGAGAGAGAGGAAGAGAGAGACGATAGAGACGAGGTGAGGGGAGGACGAGAGGAGAGAGAGGAGGACGGAGAGAGACGAGGAGACAGGAGGACGAGAGACGAGGAGGACGAGGAGGACGAGAGAGAGACGAAGAGAGACGAGAGAGACGAGAGAGACGGAGACAGAGACGAGAGAGCGAGAGACGAGAGAGACGAGAGAGACGAGAGAGAGAGAGAGACGAGAGAGAGCGAGAGAGACGAGAGAGAGAGAGAGACGAGAGAGACGAGAGAGACGAGAGAGACGAGAGGAGAGCGAGAGAGAGACGAAGAGAGAGAGAGAGAGAGAGAGACGAGAGGACGAGAGGAGAGAGAGAGAGAGAGAGAGCGAGAGAGAGAGAGGACGAGAGGACGAGAAAGACGAGAGAGACGAGAGAGACGAGAGAGACGAGAGACGAGAGGACGAGAGAGGACGAAGAGAGGACGGAGAGACGTAGAGAGAACGATGAGAAGAGCGAGAGAGACGAGACTAAGAGCGAGAGAGACGAGAGAGACGAGAGAAGACGAGAGAGACGAGACAGAGAGACGAGAAGGACGTAGAGACGAGAGAGACAGAGAGAGAGAGGAGAGAGACGAGAGGACGAGAAAGAGAGAGCGAGAGAGACGAGAGACGAGAGAGAGGACGAGAGAGACGAGAGAAAGAGAGGACGAGAGAGACAGAGAGACGAGAGAGACGAGAGAGACGAGAGAGACAGAAGAGAGACAGGAGGAACGAGAAAGACGAGAGGGAAGAGAGAAGAGAGAGAGGAGACGAGGAGAACGAGAGAGAGAGACGAGAGAGAGACGAGCGAGAGAGAC
Source organism: Vesta saturnalis (assembly GCA_036346205.1). Taxonomy (NCBI): domain Eukaryota; kingdom Metazoa; phylum Arthropoda; class Insecta; order Coleoptera; family Lampyridae; genus Vesta; species Vesta saturnalis. The sequence continues at coordinate 144,743 of JARFJB010000068.1, forward strand.
GAGAGAGAGACGAGAGAGACGAGAGAGGAGAGGAGAGAGACGAGAGACGAGAGATGACGAGAGAGACGAGAGAGACGAGAGAGACGAGAGGACGAGAGAGAGACGAGAGAGACGACGAGAGAGAGAGAGAGACGAGAGAGAGAGAGAGAGAGAGACGAGAGGAGGACGAGAGAGAGACGAGAGGGATGAGAGAGACGGAGAGGCGAGAGAGACGAGGAGAGACGAGAGAGACGAGAGAGGAGAGACGAGAGGAGAGACACGAGAGGCGAGAGAGAGACGAGAGAGACGAGAGAGACGAGAGACGAGAGAGACAGAAGAGAGACTACAGAGAGAGAGAGCGAGAGAGACGAGAGACGAGAGAGAGAGCGGAGAGAGAGAGAGAGACGAGAGAGGACGAGAGAGGAGAGAGACGAGAGGAGGAGAGAGGCGAGAGAGACAGAGAGACGAGAGAGACGAGAGAGACGAGAGACGGACGAGGAGAGAGACCAGGAGACGAGAGAGACGAGAGGAACGAGAAAGACGAGAGAGAAGAGAGTGAAGAGAGAGACGATAGAGACGAGAGAAACGAGAGACGAGAGTGACGAGCGAGACGAGGAAGGCGAGAGATACGAGAGAGACGAGGGAGACGTGCAAGACGAGAGAGACGAGAGAGGCGAGAGAGACGAGAGAGACGAGAGAGACGAGAGAGACGAGAGAGACGAGAGAGACGAGAGAGACGAGAGAGGCGAGAGAGGCGAGAGAGACTAGAGAGACGAGAGAGACGATAGAGACGAGAGAGACGAGAGACACGAGAGAGACGAGAGAGATGAGAGAGACGAGAGAGACGAGAGTGACGAGAGAGACGAGAGAGACGGAGGATAAAAGTGGCAACGCCGTCTTTTTTAGGATAGAACAACATTTAGAAAAAAGTTTAAGAGAATGTATTGAAGTAAACGGTGGCCACTTTCAACACTTAATGAAGTAAATGTAATTATTGTTTTTTATTTGTTTTATTTTCCAATTAAATTGTATTTTTTTATAAAACCAGTGTGTTATTTACTAATATTCTCAAAGTTTATTAGAATATTGTGGTTAAAATCAAAGGTTTTTAAAGGAAACACGTCAATCGTAATTTAAAGTATTAGCGTTTTAGAGACGGCGCGGCGCGTCGTGCAATATTAAAATAGTAATATCTCGAAAACGCCTTAAGATATGGGAGTCGAGCATGTATTCCTTTTTTATTTTAAAATAATGAAATCTTTATTATTTAGCATTAAAATGTACATAAATACAGGGAGTAAAAAAATAACGTGGATTTATCTCATTGGAACTGTGTAACTAGCGCCTTCTAGGAGTATCATAAAAAATTATGACAGATTCGTGTTTATCACCCTTAAAAAGCTAAAGTATACAAAATTTAAGTTCAATACATTCAGCTGTTTTCTAACTATTACCAGTTTTCAAAAATAATATGCCAACTTTAACGCCCTATATCTTGTCTGCTATTAACATTTTGCTAACGCATGTTTTTGTTAAACGACCTATTTTGATCACCTCTTTCTACAGTTGCCGTATTGTCCATTAGTTATGAGACACCCTGTAAGTAAAGTCAGCATTTTCAAGAGCATAATGAAAGGACATGGAACCCTTTTCGGTAATAGGCCTAATCAATGTAGTTTCAATTACGTTAACAGTCAAACTAATATAATTCGGTGTTACAAAAGCCAGTATCTGTGCGTTATGTTCAGAAACAAAATTGGTAATTGTTTTATTGTCAATAACATCTTCTAAATTAATATTGGTGAAGATGTTATTAATAAGTGGTTTGATTCACCTTGAATCCGTTAGTATTCAAAAAACATTTGACTTAGACCATGACAGAAAATTAAGCTTTTTACATCGGATGACATATTGTTAACATACAAAGTTACAGTTATATAATCTCTCCAAAAGAACTTAATACTTTTCTTATCTTTAAAATTATTCAATAAATTTTCTAATTTATCGATAAAGGTCGTTTGTGGAGTATTTGGTGGTTTGTATAAACAAGTAACATTAATAGACACACTTCCAACGTTCACATTTACATTCATGAAGTACAAAATAAATAAATAAAATATAATCAATCATAGAACATTTTTTGTTTGTACAATTGGTTTTTCGCATTTTGCATTTTTGAATGAATGAATGGCGTTCTGGGTATGATTTCCACACTGTTTAATAATATTTAATTTATTAAAGATCTAGTAATTACTCGTAACTGTGGTAATACCAAATGTTATAGGTTTTACTCACCTTTGACAACGATATACCCAAACTGGTGGAGTAGTATTAAAATATAGATATGGTTTAATTTAGTATATAATTCCCTTTAATTTATAAATTATAATGGACATAGAATTCTACAAAATAAGTTAACCAAATCTGATAAATTTAATAGTAATGAATTGTTCTACCTAGATGACAGATATGTATGTTATATATCATGTGCTTTACACATTTACTAATTAATCGGTCTTTATCTCTCTTTACACACCTATAAGTGTTTAAAAATGTACATTTACTCGCAAAACCTATAAACAACTAGATGCGTTTTTATAACGGCAAATAGAGTATAATCGTACATCTATGTGACATTATCTCTAACAATCATAAAAGGTTAAAGGTTAAAATCCCGTTAGAGCCGATGAGATATCTTCTTTAAAGTGTGCATGTTTCTGATTGTCCAGTTAACGACTATGGCACTCAGCGCTCGTTAAACCCTTCTAAAATATTAACGACCATATCACTTCATGCTGCGAGGAATAAAATTAAACTTATTTACCAGATTCGTTTAGCAACTTATAACTCTTCTATTATATTACAATATCATATTAATGCAAAAAAAGTATAATAAATATTAGGTTTATTAACTACGTAATTCAAATAGAAATTCAAATTATTGCCATTAAATAAGGTATAAATTCATAAATTCCTAAATTTACATTTTAAATCGTAATATATTTATTCAATTCGCGGAACCTACAGCGAATTAATTATCAGAAACATAGTGTTCGAGAATTTATAAAGAAGGAAGTAATATTAAATCTCATATAAATGTTTATCAAAGTATGTTTGAGATACAAAGTCAAACTTCATAAAAACCAATGTTTTGTCCAATTATAAGATGTTACTAAAAAGCAAGTGCACAAAACACTGTGCTACGAAGCATACTACATACCACGTTGCTCTTGCAAGAATTTACCTGACAGGTAATATTAAATTATGTTAAAACAGAAAATTATAATTATCTAAATCATTTAAAGCTAGTGAACAGTGACATTAGCTTATTTTGATTTAAAAATAGGACATTACAACTCAAAATTTGGAAAGCGTGTTCAATAAATCATATCATAGACTAATAAAAAAGTTGACCCAGCCGACTCGAAAAATTTCACACCGTCTATTATTTAAGTGAAATCAATCAAATGTTTATGTCAAATTTGAATGCACTTTTTGGGTTAAGCGCACCTCAAAGCGGGTATTTTTTATCTCAGTTCAATTTCGAATTTTTTTACGAGCCACAACAACTTTCCCTTTAGGTGGGAAAGTGAAAAACACTTATCATTGAATGGGAAATCGTATAATATATAAATGTAAATATAACCACAACATTTACATGTTTCGAGAGCAATTCAAGCTGTACTCTTCAGGAAATAGTGTTAATAACCGTGAAGTTTCATTTCCACATTCCATGTACTGTTATTGTAAAAAACTGAATTAACAATAATAGCGTCGTATTTAGAATAGTATTTATTAAATTAACTTTTTTGAATAAAAGATACGAAATGGGAATTATAGCGAATATCAACGCAAAACAAGGGTGAGTTAGAGTCCGTTTAATTAACCCACTTTCCAACCGCTACTTAATGTATATCAGGTTTCCTAATTAATTACTTATTAATGATTCATTTTCCCAAACTAATCGAGTTCAGAAATCAGAAATCATCATTATTTATCCCCCTCTCTCGTTATAACAAAAACAATTAAAGCTTCTCAACGTTAGAGCTCAACCTATTCCGCGATATTAATATTGTATCTTGTTTCATAATGATGAAACAAGGACGTCCGATCCCGATTCTGCTAGTCCAGCTGCCCCCAGAAGAGAACTTAAGGAAAATCCGATAGAATGCGTGGTTCGCCTACGTATCTCCATCTAAGACTTAAGGCGGAATTGCGGTGACAGGAATTTCGACACGAAGATGGTTACCGTAGAGCGGCGGTACGCTGTGTGAATGGGGCAGGATATCATCATTCCAGTAAATCTACTAAACCCCATATCGACCGGGGTAATACGTAAACTGAGATGGTGATCACCCGGCCAACTTCCGAGGATGTCCGAGGTTTCCACGTTAGTAGATATATAGGGCCGATTCTGGCTCAGTTCAAGTTCACTCCTCCTCTGGTGGTTAGAAATCTAAGCTCAAAATTTCAATGTCAGACTTTTGGCGGGAAATTTAAATTTCAAATTCTTATAGGTCAAAATTTAAATACAAGAATAGAATTTTCAAGGCCAAATATTATTGACCTATAGGGTATCATATTACAATTCTTAGAAATATAAATTCGCTATAGCTTCCCAGAAGGATAGATTGTTGTCTATGGTGAAAATTAAGTCAAGGTTAAATGGTTAATGTATTCGCTAAGTTGAGTCAAGGTCAAATAGTTGTGTAAACTAAAAGTAGGTCAAGATGAGTATTTCACAAGTTGCAACATCTTCTGATAGGTACTCAAGTCAAAGGCACATTTTTATAATACACGGTGCATAATATAACAGGTGAGCACACGCGCTGCCAAGAGAGGTTCCAATTTACTCACACCCGGAGCGCGATAGAGACAGAGCATCGCGTTCGACAAACCACTCAGCTCATTTATACGAATTTAGAGACGGGAAACAGGATTTTTGAACAAAAGTTAAACCTCAAGTTCGGTGAAAAAATGTATTATGTTGTTTCATGTTTTAACGTTATTTTGTTAAATTCATAAAACTCCCATGACACAATTTTCTATTTAAACGCCAAACTGACAAATTAACTATGTTTTACTAAATTGTTGTTAATATTGAATGTTAAAACTGAGTACTATCAAAACTATTCAATTAGAAATATTGGCAGTTTTCTGTGTATACTACTATAAGACATATGCTAGAAAACAAAAACGGAATTCTTATACAATAATTATAAAAACATTTTTAATACTTATATTAAGAAATTTGTAAACGGGGTTCCTTTTTTTTGTCTGCATAATTTGTTTTGTTTTTCTTCTTCTTGTTTGTAATATTGTTTAATTCTAATAGAAATGTAAAAGAAAATTGCTTTTGAAAGAACTTCAAAGCTATGAGAAGTGCATTCAAAAGGGAATGTAATCCCAAAAGAATTTTCTGATGAAAACAATTCATCTAAAGCATTTTCGAAGACATCCACTGAATGAATATGTTTAATTACCACATTTTCAACTTTCTTTAAAGTATTAAACGAGTATGCATCCGGATGATTCAATCAACCTCTAGATCTTAAAACAGTAAATTTAGACAAATAACTAAAACTAGGGTTTCTTTTATAAAGTTGTTCTTTGCAAGCAACACATTTTGAAAGGCAAAAAATTTTTTTGCTATAAATCCACGAAGATAATAAATAATATTATCAACAATTTTATATGTAATATTTTCAAATATTTCTTCCTCCGGGTCTAAAACATTTTTTGAAAGTACCCCAGTTTCAGTTATTTTTGATTTTATTTTCCCAATATAGAATTGTTGGCATTCTTTTTGTGGTTCAAAAATTACTTTAAAATCATCTAAAGACAATGCATTGCCTTCTGCTTCTGAAGGTTGTAAAATGGTGCAGTTTCCAAAAGTTTATACACTGAAAGCATACGGTGAAGTTGTAAAAATGTAACAAATGTCGGATGTGTATCTGCACAACTGTCTTGACGTATCGTGCCAACAACTCTTAGCAACAAATGTTTTATCAATCAGTGATGATCTAAATATATACGAAAGCTTCCTAAACAAAAAAAAACACATATTTCTTGACATAACATTTTTAGAATAATTCAAGCAAAAAGCGGCTTTCAATAATCTGTGTAGCTATATACAAATAAAAGTTTACTAAATCATACCGTGTCATCAAAAATTATTTTTGTCAAGTCATGGATTTTTAAAATAATTGTGGTAGCTTCCAAAGTGCATTTATGTCAATTATTTTTTGATCGTCAGAATTTATCAAGCAGTTCTACTGAAGCTTTCCTGCTATTGTAATCCTAAACGGTTTTGGAATTACAATTTTACACGGTGCATAAATTTTATTACGCACCGTGCAATTTTATAAAACGTCGTTTTCAATTCTATGGCTACCTTTGACCAAGATAATTTTTGATATCACGGTACAAAAAACTTGTATTTATTACGGCATAAACTTTAAAAAACAATTTCAGCAGGAAGCGTACCGATATGTAGTAGTGTAAACGTAGTCTACTCATAAGTATATATGCACAAATTCTATGTAAAAATATTACACCAGTATTTTGTCTAATTTGAACACAAGGGTTGGGCATGTGTAAAATACGAGTACAATTATCTTATACAAAGCACAAATTATGTTATAATATTTGCGAAGTGTCGGAATGTCTAAGAAGAAAAGCGCGCCAACTCTCGAATTACTGTATCGTATAGGCCGCGACGTTCCATCTCTCTCATAGAGACGATGTGCGCATTTGAGAATCAAATGAATGCATGCGACAGGCTGGTCGTGTGCTCACCTATTGTATTATGCACCGTGTTATTATATAAACCGCAGCGACGTATGTTGAGATCAGTCAGTTAGCAACTTGTAATTGTTAAATATCGAACTAGCACGGTTAAACTAAAGTACCTATTGTAAACACTTTAAAATGTGTGTGACCTCGAGATGTCGAAAAAGTATAAAGTAATGAATGTGGCTGTAATTAATACTAAGTAGGGTGAACGTATAGTGATGGAACCGGATCATTTTAAATGTGTATTACATCAGCGCTTTTATTAGTATTTCAAAGAAGAAACTCGAATTGAAGAATTTAAAACGTTACTAAACATGAAGGATGTGTTCATAAGTAGTTTGGGTGCAACCAGAAAAACAACAAACATAACATTTTGTTTTTAATAGTAGTGCTACAACCCAACATATGTAAATTACACATGCTTTAACTAGAATCATTTCTTAAACAGTGTTTAGTCGTAGTGCAATTACGAGGAAATAAAGTCGTTGTCTAATTATAATGGAAGCAGCAATAAAATAATTCCTGGAACGATGAAAACTCAGAAGTTGACCGTTATATATGGATACCCCACATAGTTTCAGTAACAATATGAATAATAATTTATCGTTGTGCTGTTCTTCTCCTAACACAGACTGGTAATCATTTCAAGATAAGGATGATTTATCTAAAGTGTATAAACAAGCATCTAATGAATACTTAATCGATTGTGTTTATTATAAACTATCGAACGATACTCACCATGCAAAACATATGGAAATTAGATACAGTACACACCTCAACCTTGCACCAGTCGTGCGTATGGGGTGTGGCAACTGCGATCAAAATCATAACGTGGTGTAAGACACTAAGGAATGGAATGAACCTTTCAGGTGGCATTCACATGTAGAATTACAATTTTTCCGATCCCAAGAAATTGAAAATAAATTGATTGGTCAAATGTAAACGAAGAAAAAGATATAATCTATGATCAACATTATGAATCTCTATCTAGCAATCTTGGTATTTATTACAATTGCTGTTCTTGCACATTCAATGGTCATAGTGTAAAAGAACTATTCAATTTAAAGGATATAATAAGCTATAAATTGGAATTTCGTGAATGTTACGGTCTGGCATTTTTTGTATGAAAAGTTCATACCGCAAGTAGTTAACTACGACCATTTTCGCGAGAAAGATTTGCATGGTAGTCATGATGACATTTACAAAGACATTGAAGAAGTTATAAATGCTAAGTATAATATTAATTCACATAATACTGTATGCTTAATGGAAATATTGTGTTATCGTCCTAATGTATAGCATTTACTAAATAAAAAAATATTAATAACTATGGTTTGTTATTGTGATCTCGGTATAAATACCCTGCTTAATCCATCTAGGCAAACAATGTCAGGTAAGAAGCGAAATGGTGCAGGTGGTTTAGTGAATACTCTAATCAATAAACTTTCGGCTGAATTTCATTTACCTGGTTACCAGTATTGTGGTGCTAGTATACATTCAGAGAAACGACTCACACGCGTAAGACCGTGATATTAATCAATCAGATGCTCAGTGCAAACTTGATGATATCAGTTTCAGAGATTACCGAGATTTAAAAAGTAGACATAAAGCAGATAAAATTTTAGAAAAAAAAGCCTGGGAACGCTTTAAATCATCAGACACAACGTTAGCTGAACGAACAGCAGCTTTAGCAGTCAGTACCACCATGAAAGCAAAGAGAAAATTGGGAATGGGGTTTAAAGGTCGAATCAAAAAAAGAAGAAGAAATCGTTACGCAATGGTGGAAATTTATTGCATTTACGAAAAACAATATTAAACGTAACTGACATTTCAGACACAATAAAGTCAGCGCTAGATTACAATGGAAAAATGAATCTGGAATTATTAATTTAGATACCCAAAGCGGACTAGGTTTACTACAAAGAGCGAGGTAATCCTTGACCACCAATAGAAGTGATTAACTGCTTTCGGAGATGTAAAATTGATCATAATTACAACCATGATCAAGAATTTAATACTATTATTTACGTAAACGTCTGCCCACAATTTTTGTGTAAATAATCTATACAACCTCAAATTTTCTCAGTTATGTCAATAACATTCGGTTTAGAAGGTGTTGGTAACACAGCTAGTTACAAATATCCACCAATAGAATTAGATTTGGGAAAGGAATTAGTGATTATCTAAAGTCTAAAATATCCACAGAAAAGTTTAACATTTTAGCAAACAACAATAGACTTAAACGAGAGATAAACTAAAGAAAATGGCATCGGCCGCATACCAGGGTTTGAATCTAAAATATTAGAACCAAAAATTTTACATACGTCTGCGTTAGACACCCAATACTTAAACACACTAATCTACAAGTAGAGGGCAACATTATAAAAAGATCTTATCGAAAGGGAAAACTTGCAAAAGTATTACTTGAGATTCACGTCCCAATCCCACAAGGTTATCGTCTAGATAAAACTCACAGCAATACTCTATATTTAGTGGTAAACACCGACATAATTAGTAATATAATAATTAACTTGACTTATCAAAAGGGTGAATTAATAGACTGGTGAAAGTGAACGATTCACAGTACGCCTTGAATTAAAAGAACATGGGTCTGAGAATCAATCAAAGATTCATATAAGAGACATCCCTACAGTAAGTCATTAATTAGTCATCAACCGTCATTGCAGTTAACATCTGCAGAGAAATACTTTTTAACCTCGATTGGTTTAAAAGTTCTCACCGATAATGGCCGAATCATTAAAGGTCTTTCAAAACGTACATTTTGACGATACTATAATTAAATCAGATATTCACACTTATCTTCTGTATGAATCTTCTAAATATGGACCCTCTGAAGAAATACGTATCTTAATTCAAAGTCAAGATTTAATTAGGGCTACCTACGATAGTTTACTGTACACAGAAGGCAAGCTTGAGCTCAAAAAAGAAGATGATAAAAAATCATGCAACTTAACCAATACCTTTTTTTTCGAAGAAATGCGTATGAGTTAGGTGGTCAAAGAGTAGAAGTTTCCAGAAATCCAGGCATAACATCTACACTTGAGGTATATATTTCTGATACGGCATTGAAGTGCAAAGCATTAAGCCATTTGTAGTCTACAAGGAATCAAGAACTATTACAAGTAGAATCCGATGAGCAAGATGGAGAAAAATCTTTCACATTAAGCATACCATTGAACCGCATATTCGGAATAATGAAGGATTATCGTCAAGTAATCGTGAATATGCGCCGAGTTGATTTTAATTCGATCCAGAAGCGATAAAAACTGCTACTATGGTGACGTTGATGCCGATGTAACCTAAAATAAAATTGAATGGAAAGTACACCACTTAACATTTAGTGATGCTGCGAAACTTAATTAGTTTCATAGAATCAACAATAATTCTATGATGACTGATACATTCCGTCAATGGGAATTATATGAATTAAAGCAAGCAACCTCAGACATATGGCTAATGAAAACGTCAACACAACCGGAAAAACCAAGTTGGTTAATTGTTGCGTTCCAACAAGGTAAAAGATACACAAAGTCGGCAAGGGTCGGAAATTTTGTTCACATTAACATCAGAAACCTCAAAGTACATCAGAATTCTGAGTATTATCCACATGAAGCAATGGATTTGAACTTCAGTGCTACCCAATACACACATGCCTATCGCAATACTTTGAAATTCCGATGTGATTACTATGGTGAAGATAATAAAGATGCATTATTCAAATAAACTAAAACATGTGTATGAGGATCATATAAGTCCCACCATAGGCATGAATTTGTTTTATGATATGTGTTCAAAGTGCTGGGTAGATCCATTTAGGTTCATGGTCATAAACAAGGATGCGCAGTTAACAATTGTCGCTATAGAAAAAGGTTTGATGAGTATATAATACCTTAAACTGCAGTCAGTTCAGAAAGCTTCTAAGGAAACTCTAACGCTTATCTAGTGTTGGAACAAAAACTACATAAAATTAAATATATTGTAGAATTAGTGCCATTACAACTCGTCAATGACTTGCACAAACCTGTAAGAAAAAATTTTAAAGGAAGGCGAACAATAATTAAAGGTTTCGATGACATTTAGCAAGCAGATTTGGCGGAATTTAACACATATGCCAAACAAAATAAGGGCTATAAGTATATATTAACGGTTATCCACTCTGCTTTTGGAAATATTGGTGTACTAAAGGATCAAAAACGAAAACAGGTTAAGAAGTTACCAAGGCTATGCAAAAAATCTTCAAAAAAGGCCGGAAACCTAAAAATTTGCAGACAGATGCAGGAAAAGAATTCTACAATGAGCCTTTTACTAAACTAATGCAGCGTTATGGAGCCAATCATTACTCTACCTATAGCACAAAAAAGGCAGCAATTGCGAAACGTGTTATCAGAACCATTAAGTGTGCTCTAAATAAGATATTTAGCATACAAGCTAAATATAAATGGATCAATATAATTGATACTGTCACGAAGGATTATAACAATCGTAAGACAGAACTATTGGAATGAAGCCAAAAGATTATTGTAAGTTTTGTTATGAACGAATAAGTTCCAAAGTAAATATGTAATTAAAAATTATTATCAATTTTATTATATACATAAATAAAAAGTTTACCTCGAGTACCAACGACCTATACTTTGCTGGAGTACAGCAATCGATATAGATTTTATCCTTATGTGTGTAGAACTGATGTAAATTCTAAATGTAGTCAGCTATTATATTAACTATTTAAATCAGTGCTACATACATAAAGACAAAATTTACATCGATTGGGGCTTGTGTTTCGATAACACAGTTGGTTATTGCGGTACTCTATACAAAGTACTGGTCGTAGGTTCAAATCCTACACAAGGTAAACTCTTTATTTATGTATTTAATAAAATTAATAGTAATTTTTAAGCCCAAAGATGCCGGTAGTCATACACTCACATAAAAACATTCGATAGGAATCGATATTGTGTGAGTGATATAGTACGCATCGGTAAATTTAAAGTATTTTCGCCAAAGGATACACAACCAATTGGCCAAGTGAACTATTTAATATTATGAAAGTTCGTATTACTAACCCCTCTACGTACATGTTGGAAGACATGAAAGGAACACTTGTACCGGGAGGGTTTTATGAACACGAATTACAGAAAACAGTCTCCTGACGTGTACCTGGCAAAAAAAGTGCTTCGTTCCAAGAACAATAAGTTATTTGTAAATTGGTCGGGGTTGGATGAAAGATCAAGGATCAATAAGAACGATATTGTTTTATAACTAGACATTTAGCTTATAATTTGTAAAATAAATTACTTATATAGTCGTAGCAATAGTTTTTTAACCAAGTATGTAGTTTTTACATGTAATAAAACAACAAAAAATAATTGTGCTTTATTTTAAACATAAATATGACGTTAATAAACAATGTTTTTCTAAAATTTCATTTTCTTATATAGTAAACCTAAAGTACTTCTGTAATCATTTAAATTATTTGATGGCCATATTCTCGTATGTGGTCCACATGTCCATCCCAAGCAGGAATTTGTATGTGTTTCACTTTTATCAATGTTTTCTAATATTCAGTAGTAAATTTTGTGGTGCTCCTCGTTTTCTCACCGTTTAAACTTACATGTGATGTTTTGTTCTAATATTTCAATCAAAATATCAAGGCAATTTTAATTAGCATATGTTGCTTTCTCAATACATTCAGTTATTATAGATAAAGTGTCTTTATAAGCAGAATTAATACTTTCTAAGCTATATTTAACATTTGTCGAAATACACAATGAATCATCACCCCATAATAAATTATATACACACACTTTAAGCGGTAAGTCACCAAGTAACTTCATATAGTCTAAGGTCCTATACTTCATTAAAGTTAATGAATTGTAACCTTTATCGGCACACAATTTCATAAAACTTTTAATAGTGTAAGTTAATTTTTTTATCAAATAATGGCTTAATAACTTTATTTGCACACTTTGAGTTTATAGCACACAGTTAAAACACTCATCAGGCAATATATTCAGTACAAATAAATAGCCTTCAGGGCAGGACTTTCCCATCAAAGAACACTTCAGGTACGTTCTGTACATTTGATCACTACTGTACCATAGTTATTCCTGACATTTGTTTTTAAGACTTCAGAATAGTAAAATTGTTTTCTGAAACAGAAGAGGAATTAGTAGAATGCTATATAAAGTTATATCCCCTAAAGCCTAGTATCAGTGAAATTAAAATGTACAAATTGTTCATAATCGTAAGGGTAAAGTATTACTTTATTCTGTTTGATTGTAAACACACCATTTTTCTTTGACCTTATCAGATGTTAATATCACTTTATTACATTACCATCAAGCAAAACATGTTTATAATCATTTGTCGTGATCTGTTTGACGCTTGCTTGGGTAGAACCCTTTGATTTTTGTAAAACTTTTTATCAATAGTGTAAACATACATTTTAACATAATTTTACCATGATTTTCGTCTTTCATTAAGCCGGTAACTTTTTTATTTGCTAATGGAATTCCGAAGATATTATCAGGACTATAATGAGATGTACCGAATTTATCAACACCTTCTTTGATAACTTAATAGATATCAGGAACTGAGAAGACGTACATGAGACTGCACAACAGCTTAGCATTATTAGGATATTTAGATAGCGTGTAAACATAATGAAAATTGTAAAAAAAGTTCTTGAAACGTCTAAAACACTGGAGCCTGCATATATGGGTTTATTTAAATACAGGGTGACTCACGACTATTCCCTCGGTTCCATTGGCACTGTGTAGGATTTCGATATTTAATACAGGGTGTTTAGGAAAAGGGGTCTTATTTTAAATTTTTCAAACAAAAACCCATTAACTTAAATGGACTACCCTGTATAACTTTTATTTATCTGAAATAACTTTTCATTTTCTATCAAAACTATGAGTAATGCATATGTCTAAAATCAACTATTTAAATTTTTCTCTAAAATATACTATGGAATTTTTTGTTTACATTTTATAGTAGGTAATGATTTCGGAATTGTAGTTGATACAAAGGTATGGGATCAAAGTTAATTAAAAATAAAACTAAAAGCAAGACGTAAACGTTTATGAATAAGAAAACAAAAAATACTACAATACATGCTCAATATGATGAACATTTTCTTCCGTACATAACCGCACCCGTTTTTCAAAAGATTTCCTAACGTTTCTCAGGATATATGGTGTTACAGTTGCCACTGTGTTTACCGTAGAATATACTCGGCCAGGCTAGCAGTTGGTTATCTTGAGCAGTTAAGGTGTGGGCGGCAGATATGCGACAACTAAATAAATGTGGTTTAGAGCTTAAGGAAAAAAAGGTTAGGCGCCACAAGTTTTCTTTAGGTCCCTAAACTTGAAAAGGGCATAAAAGGAACAATATTGTGAGAGTAAGTGATACTATATTTAACAAAACTATAAATGGGAATTTCTGCAAAGTGTAAAATAAAGTTTCAAATTTTGAATTGGTAATAAACAAAAAACGTGAATAGTGATATTAAATTCCAGCAATCCAACACAATCTACAAGCGTTCCTCTTAAGGTATGAGTTGCACAATGGCTTTATTCGTAACAATAAATTATAAATTATACTGATCTGACCTGTTTGTTGCTACGAAGAACAGAATGGTAAAGGTAGAGTCGAGTCGCAGACCAGAGAAGATGGGTTGTTGTTATACTAGTTACTAATCGCACACGTTGTAGTAAGGGGTTCCGTCTGGATTTCTCGGTCGTAAATTAAATTGGTATTCCTTGATGTAATAATTAAATTATTGTTTGTAGAAGCAAGAGTCGTGAACTGTTAAATGTGGCCTAAAATACATGAATGAAACAGGAACAATTTGAGCAGTAGGTTTATACTTTTACCTGACTTGATAGGCGGCCAGACAGGAAACATGCCAAGTATTATCCGGAACTTCCGAAATATAATTGTACAGGCAGGTAATTACTAAACTAATTAATATATGCCTGTATTCAATTTTTTTTATATGTGAATGCACGAGATTTATCCAGAATTGCCGCTTCAAGTACACCACATGGCACGAATTTTTAAAAAGAACCAAAAATTGTTGATAATAGAATGAAACCAGAAAAATGCTCAAAAGTACCTAGCAATGATAAAATTTGGCCTAGGGGTCAGGCTATTGAATTGGAATTCAAAATTGATATCACTAAAGACATCTATTAGGCTAAATGTGACTTAAAATAATTATTTTTAAAAAGTTTACTATTTATGAATATATTGAAAGTTATTGTTAAATAAAAATTAAACCGTTACACAGTAGCAAACACATCCTTACACATTCCTTACGTTCTGACTAAAATGTGGAGGGGCACCATCTATCTGTAACCACATTTTGTTTCTAATATCTAAAGCAACTTCATGTATGAGACTCGAAAATTCTTGTTCTAAAAACCGCAAAATTTTACGCCGTTCTAGTTTCCATCAAAGAAATATGAACCAAAATATGAACATGGTATCCTACAATTCCCCCAAATACATTGAGGCTCCATCGATTTTGGCGGTCAACAGTGCGATACAGGTGACCGTTTTGAGTATCATCATAATGAAAGTTATGTCTGTTTACCAAGCCGTTGTTGTGGAAAGTTTATTCGTCGGTAAATAAAACAAATTAAAAGAGGTCATCTTCTTCCCCAGGTTTTTGAAGACTCCATACACAGAAATCCAACCTACGTTGAAAGTCTCGTCCAGATAAATTCTGATGAAGTTGTATGTGATAGGGATGGTACTTATGTTTTTCAAAATTCTCACTTGCTTGACTAATTCCAGTTTGTCTAGAAATTTGTCTTGAGCTTACATATGCATTATCAACCACTGGGCCTAAAACTAAAAACTCATTGTCCTCTTTATTTACAACATACTCTGCTTTAGTTTCGCAGTTTGTAGCAGTTCTTCGAAAGCTTTTGTCTGGATGTGGTCGATCAAGATACCTTTCTTGGTATACCCTTGACGCTAACAAATAATTTCTAAAGCATTCACCAAGGATGGACGTCATATACACCCTTTCTTCTTAAGAATACTGTTCCAATTTTTGAGTATTAAAGGATGATAGACTATTAAAAATAAAGTAAAGATTTTGACAGTATTTGACAGAACACTAAGGTTAACAACAGCCTCCAACTGGATTAATCAAACTAACTTTTAAAATCATTACCTACTATAATGTAAACAAAAAAACTTTCATAGAAATTTTAAAATCTTAATAACTTTTTAATCATTAATTTAGATATATGCATTACTCATAGTTTTTGATAGATAATGAAAAGTTACTTTACATAAATAAAAATTATACAGGGTGGTCCATTTAAGTTAAGTGGGTTTTTGATGTTTGAAAAATATAAAATGAGAATACTTTTCCTAAACACCCTGTACTAAATATCGTGCAAATGGATGCATTAAAGGTCAGAATGAATCGATATAAATTTGTGTTACTCAGAGTAAATGGTTTCCGTGTTTTTGGTTCTTAATTAAATTGAATATTTTCCTTATGATCGCAATTTTCTCAGAATTAGTAAGCGGTAACGTTGAATAAAGTTGACTAATGTTTAACATGGAATCTAAAAATGACATAAAATCGTTTGTTGTTGTTGTATTTAAAAAACCAAACTTTGATATTTTACAATTTTCTGAACCACCCGTCATAATTGAAAATAATAGGCCTTATCAATTTACATATATTGTAACAACACATTTTGAGTTGTATTAAAATATACCGTAATTTGTCTTCGTTCATTTAGTAGTAAATATAAGAAAAATTTTATTAATTAACGATTTGTAAATATGGGGTAGGCAACTTAATTTGCATTTCGGAGTAACTTAAGTTGCATATCTTTTTAGGGGTTTATAGTGCATATCTTCTTAATGGTTTATACCAGTTCTTTAAATTATTATTCTGCTCAAATATTTTTGCGCAATACGCCACCGTTGACTTAATTCTTTGCGCAAATCTTTTCGCGCACGACTACATCATCTGATATTCTAGGTGTCCATTTTAGTACTTAATGAACCTCATGTTGAGTAGGAAGCCATATTTTTGGGGTTTCTACCTAAATTTTGTGAAAGTGCCATTGATTTGATGGTAAGATAATTTAGCTCGTAATACTAAAATATAAAACATTTGCTCTTTGCAGGCACTATTACTTTCTTTTCTTTTATTTTTACTTTGATTTACACTTTAATCACATTTTAAGTACACATTTAATTTTACTGTTGCGTACGCTTTCATTTTATGATTGCAATTTTTATTTGAAAATTTCAACAAAATGCATTAAACGGATTATTCAATTTCAAGAAGACAAATTTATAAGAATTAAAATTCCAGTTTGAGTGTGGTTGAGAACATAAAAGCATTGTTATTGCAATATATTGCGCAACAATTGACACAAGGATTACGTCACCTGGGTTTGCATTTCTGCATTATTTTTTATAATACCAGGGGTTCTCAAGACGATGTATTATATTTTGTAACAGGTATTTAATGTTTAATGATTTTTTAGTAATTTAAGGCTATTTTTAAGATATATTCATTTTAACTGTTAATGAACATTGTTTGTATATTTTTTATTTTTTACATTTTGATAAATTTTATTATTGTAAACCTCGGTTTCGTTATTTCGAGCATTATTAAAGATAACTTGGCGTCCGAGATCATTTTATTAGTGTTACATTGCAATTTTTTTATATTGATGTTCGATGGAAGTAAGCTAGCAGATTTTGTGGTAATCAAACAAATCAAAAGAATGAACCACCCTACTTTAAAATACCGACTGGGACAAAGGCATTATTTGTGGTGAATGATTAGTATCTCCAGTTAGTTTAACGATTTGTTTTGGAGAACATTTTTACACTCATTTATTTTATACAAACAATTTATTATATTTTTTAAAACACCATTTTATACGATAACCACTTCAACCACAATTTTATACTGGAGCATCGAGCAAGGGACTTGATTTGCTTTCATTACCATTGCTGGTTATTCTTGCTATTGTTTGTTTCAGTTTCGATTGTTGACCATTTTAAAGGTATTGTAACAATTTATTATTACGATTGGTTATTTTTATTGTGTTTACGATTAGTGAAATCTTCTACATTAAATCAAAATATTAAACCTAAAGTCAATTTCACTGGTGCTAAGCCAAAAAATACAAATTCAACTTTTAATAATTCAAAAATTAATACAGCTAAATCTTCAACAACATGTTTTATGTGTAAACAATTGGTTCATACCTATCACACCTGTGACAAGGATGATGATAAAATCTTTTGCTTTAAATGTGGTTATTCCGATGTTGCTTTCACTAATTGTCCGAAGTATAAATTTTCAAAAAACTTGTAAATGGGAAGTGTTCTGTTAGTTGACACATTCCTCATGATTTTTCAGAAGCTGACAAGCATGTTTTCAAAGAATGGTTAATTACAGCTAATAAATTTTATGGAACTCCAAAAATTTGTTCCAAATTTGTTGAAAAGAAGAATGATATTAGACCTTTTATTAATGTGAAGATTTTGAATGAAAATGTTGCTTTATTAGATAGTGGAGCTACCGTTACAATTTTAGGTAAGCCTGCTTTGTATTTAATTGATAAATATGATTTAAAATTAAATAGGAATTCACCATTAATTATTGCAGATGGTTCTTTACAATCCATTTTGGGAAGTGTTGATTTATCTTTGACTGTTAATGGTATTACTAAAACTATTTCTGTTATTGTTTCTGAATCTATTACTACTGCAATTACTTTGGGAGTAGATTTTTGTCAATTATTTGAAATTAAAGCTGATTTTAGTGAAAATTCTTTTGTTGCAAATTCTGCGGAGACAAATTTTTCAATGATTAAGAGTATTGATGGTCTTAATAATGATCAAGTTTTTGAATTAAATCAAGTTCTTGAACTTTTTAAAACCTTATCAAATTCAAAATTAGGTAAAACCAATAAAGTTTTTCATTCAATTAATACTGGTGATGCAATACCAATTAAACAACGTTATTTTCCATTATCTCCTGCTATGTTGGAGCATGCGAACAGAGAAATTGATGACATGTTAGAGCAAGGAATTATTAAACCAGTTCTTCTCCTTAGAATTCTCCAATGGTTTTAGTTCGAAAGAAGTCAGGTGAATTTGGAGTTTGTTTTGATGCGAAGAAATTAAATTTTATTACTAAAAAAGATGCTTACCCTTTACCATCTTTAAATGATATTTTGGATAAATTAAGAGATGCTCGTTACTTAACTTCAATTGATTTAAAGAAAACTTTTTGGCAAATTCCTTTAGACCCTGAGAGGTGTGACAAAACTGCTTTTACTGTTCCACGTAGAGGATTGTTTGAGTATACTGTAATGCCCATGGGACTTACCAACGCACCCAGTACTTTACAACGATTTATGGATTCAATTTTAGGTCATGATTTATCCCAATCAGTTTTTGTTTATTTGGACGATATTATTACATTTTCAAGTACATTTAAGGAACACCTTGCTACTTTAAGAGAAGTTTTTAAAAGGCTTAATGATGCCAATTTAAATATTAATTTAGATAAATGTGAATTTTGTAAACCTCAATTATCATATTTAGGTTTTGTTATCGATAAGAATGGTCTTCACACTGATCCTTCAAAGGTGGAAGCTATTACTAAATTTCCTCAACCAAATACTTTTACTGAAGTTAAACGTTTTATTGGGATGTGTTCTTGGTATAGACGTTTCATTCATGATTTTTCCACAATTTTAGCTCCGATTAATAATTTATTGAAAGGTAAAAAGAAATCTCAGAGAGTTTTATGGAATACTGAAGCGAACGATTCATTTTTGAAAATTAAATCTTTATTAGTTGATGCTCCTATCTTAGCGAGTCCTGATTTTTCTAAAACATTTTATTTACAATGTGATGCTTCCAATTGTGGTGTTTGTTGTGTTTTAACTAAAGGTGAAGGAGAGGATGAAGTTGTCATTGCTTATGGTTCTCATACTTTAAATAAGGCCGAGCAAAATTATTCAATTACAAAACGTGAATTACTTGCCGTTCTTTTTGGAATTCAAAAGTTTAGACCTTATATTGGAGGTACCCATTTTAAAGTTATTACTGATCATCATTCACTTATTTGGCTCAATAATTTAAAAGATCCTTCAGGTCGATTAGCCAGATGGAGTGTTAAACTTCAACAATTTGATTTTGAAGTTATTCATAGAAAAGGTAAATTAAATGTTGTTCCTGATGCACTTTCTAGAGCCCCTTTGGAAGTTAGTTCTCTAGAATTTTCTGCGGCAGATTTAGACGATTGGTACAAGAAAATGTTAGCCAACGTTTCTAAAAATCCTGAATTATTTCCTGATTGGAGAGTTGAAGATAATAAACTTTACAAATTTATTTCAAATGATTTAAACATCGAATCAAATTTAGTGGAATAGAAATTAGTTGTTCTTAAATCTTTGAGGAAAGATATTTTACAAAATTTTCATGACATCATCACATTTTGGTGTTTTTAAAACTTTTTCAAGAATTAAAGAATTATATTATTGGCCAAAAATGAAGTCAGACATTTCCAAATGCATTAGAAATTGCAATGTTTGTAACCGAAGCAAGTCTTCACAATTTAATCATTATGGTTTTATGGGTAAAGAGAAAAATGTTTCTTATCCTTTTCAATGTATTTCTATTGATTTAGTGGGTCCTTTTCCAAGATCGAAGAGTGGTAATACAGTTTTATTAGTTATTTGTGATTGGTTTACTAAATTTACTTTGATTGACCCTATGCGCAGTGCTACTGCTAAAGGTATTTCTCAGTATATTCAAATTATGTATTTCTAGTTTACGGTGTTCCTCAAATTTGTATGGTGGACAACGGTCCTCAATTTAAAAGTGCACAATTTAAAAGTTTAATGAGTTCTTACAAAGTTCAATCCATTTGGTTTAATGCAAGTTATCATCCCCAAGTAAATTTTGTTATATTAAAGATGATCACAAGGAATGGGATGTTTAAATTCACAAAATTGCCCATGCTATTCGTAACGCTGTACATGAGTCTACTAAATTTTCACCTTCCTTTTTGACGTTTGGTCGGACAGTTCCAATTTCTGGAGATTTTTATGGTCGACTAAGGATTTTGCGACGGCGTCTATTGACATTAAACGTCTGCGATTTAGTTTGGAAAAAGAATTTTACTTTATCTGATGCGACTAAGAATTATAGTCAAAAGTTAGCTCCAAAATTTATTGTAGCGAAAGTTATTGAGGTCCAACTACGTACCGATTAGCCACCCCTTTTCATAATAAACCATTAGGTGTTTTTCATGTTAAAGATTTAGAACCCCATTAGTTCTTAATTATTTTTCTATTCCTAGTATTTTTGAGACTCTTACATTCTGGTTTTCTTATTTACATTTTTCAAAGTAATTTGATTTTTTGTGCTTATTTCGCACATTATTCTATTTTATATTTTTGTGGCTTTGCAAACCGCTTATTTTATTTTTGCTACATTTGTTTATCACGATTTTTGATATTTAGATCACATCGTGCGATTATTTTGCCGATTTTTGGGACATTAGTTCTCGGGCAGATTATCTTCTTTTATTGGATTTACAATTTGCTATTGTTACACTAGTAAAATTTAAGATAACCATTTTGGGTTTACCTCTGAACGTTATTTAACGTGAAATTTTCAAACTCTTAACCGTTGATAAGAAAACTAGTAATGCTTGTATACATTTTTATTTTTTATTTGATTTATTTATTCTGCTTTCCCTGAAATTGTTTTGAAATTCTAGCTTTTGACTATTCCTGATGTGTTTAGTGTACTATTCTTGGACGGTGCTTGAGGACTTCGGTTCGCGTCGTGTCAATCTCGATTAGTTCACTTCCCGATTGTGACTTCCTGATTATGACGTCTTCGTAGTTTTAGGGGGGGGGGGTTATGTTGTGTTCGTTAAGAGTGCATCATCTTTCTCTTTGCTACTTCATCTAGATTTCGAGCTATTTACAAAACGTGCGTGTTAGTTAGGGGTATGTTTAATATTGGACGACGACTGTGGAACAACATGAAACCTGAATCTCGTGAAGGGTAGAGTGGCCTCTCTTGTTCTCCACGACGAAACATCCTGAGCTAATTTGCCATGGAAATAGTCGTATCTTGGATTTACCGATTTTGACTCACCGAACGTGACTGTGGTAGTTTTTGTTAATCTTTATTTAGCGTTTTAATTTTTCCCTTTTTATTTTTATTTACATTTTATTTAGATTTTAGGTATTACTGTTTACATTTGGTCGAATTTTAATTAGTTTAACATTTTTTTTATTTTCTTAGATTTTAGTAAATTTGTTTAATAGCTTAGCGTTTGGAATCTCCGCTTTGGTGATCTCCCAGTCCAAATTCTAGGAGGGGGTGTGTAACAACCCATTTTGAGTTGTATTAAAATATACCGTAATTTGTCTTCGTTCATTTAGTAGTAAATATAAGAAAAATTTTATTAACTAATGATTTGTAAATATGTGGTAGGCAACTTAATTTGCATTTCGATGTAACTTAAGTTGCATATATTTTAGGGGTTTATAGTGCATATCTTCTTAATGGTTTATACCACTTCTTTAAATTATTTTTCTGCTCAAATATTTTCGCGCAATACGTCATCGTTGACTTAATTCTTTGCGCAAATCTTTTCGCGCACGACTACATCATCTGATATTCTAGGTGTCCATTTTAGTACTTAATAAACCTTATGTTGAGTACGAAGCCATATTTCTCTCTCTCTTCCTCTCTCTCTCTCCCTCTCTCTGCCTCTCTCTCTATATATCTCCCTCCCTCTCTCTCTCTCTCCCTCCCTCTCCCTCTTAAGTAATATCTGCACGAGAAAACCTTGAATTAAGGGTTTGTCATTGAACTAAACCTGCAGTTTTGTTTTACAATCATTTTACTTTACGTTATTTATCTAAATGTACTGTAGAATATTAACTGATTTTTAAAACTTCTATTGTATTTAATTATATGCAAACTGTGTAAATGTGATCAGATCTAACTTTAAAAATTTTTAAGACAGTACTTTAACATAATTCTGAAGAACTGAATTTTTAGGCAAGTGTATTTTTAATTATAATTTACTTTTCGTTATTAAAAGTCAAACAATAATAAATTCGCTATAACCATTTTATTGATGTACGCGTTCCGTTTATTGTCTCGAGTTTCTAATAATGAATGAATGAATACGTCATATATTATAGGAAATATGTAATTTAGCAACAGAGAACACGTAAAAATTATAGTTTGATACTTTTAATATACGATTGACCTCAACAAGTAATGATGACTTATTCATGATAAAGCGATCGAGTGCTATAAATAGACGTTTTCATTGGCACCTACGTAAAGCGTTTTCATAGCGAAAGAGAAATTATCTCTCATTATGCTTTTAATTCTCGTTGCGGTTTAAAGTACACGTCATATTTTTGGTAATATAATATATGTAAAAGAAAAAGTGACACATGTAAAACGCAATCACGTTTTCAAAACGTTTAATTTCGATAGGGCTTTATTTTCACCCTTCTCCCATCCCGTCTGAACCCTGCGGAGAAGAACGTCATCATACACTCGGCTGCATCTCTCTTCATTTCCTAGCACGTGTGTCTTTAGGTATTTAGATATTCATTATTACATAATAATATAAAACATGTTAAAATGATTTATTTATTTTTGAAAGCGTCTTTCATTCAATTTACATTTCAATTTTTGTTGAATATGTTTCCTCTAGGCACACTATTTACTAAGTACATAACAAGATTAACCACTTATATTACCACTTTATTTTCACTAAATCGGTATTTCACCTTTCCTTAATATTTTCTTCCATACACACAATTTCTTACGTACATTATCTATTAACACTTAAACTTAAAAGTCACAAATGTTTTATCAGGATGCCTTTGATACCTTGCTAACTCGAAGCTCCTACATTTTCCTATTCATTTCGAACAACTCTAAATCTAGTCTTAATTCTTTAATTTTCTTTACTAATTCATCTACCTTCTTCTTTCTAATTAATAATTGATATTGCCACTTAATTTATACTAAATTTCTACCTCATGTTTTATTCGAAACACAATTTCTTATGTAAATTATCTATCTGCACTAAAGATTTGAAAATTACGTGTGCTTTATAATTCTATTTTTGATGGCTTGCTCACCCGAAGCTGCTTCATTTTTCTATTTATTTCATACAACTCTAAATCTAGTTTTAATTCTTTAATTTTCTTTATTAATTCATCAACCCTCTTCTTTCTCTCGTCTATACTTAATATTTTTTCTTCACTTTCTCTTCATATCGTACGTATTACCTTGGTCATTTCCGCTAATAAAAGTTACCATATACTGAATCATGCGTACCCAAGGAAGCCTTTTATTATAAATCCTTCTTGAAACCACTAACCTTGAAAAAAAGTTTACATAAACTTATCTATTTTTAGATGTTTAAGAATTGTAATATGATACCCCCACAGCTCAATAAACTCTGACCTTGAAAATTCTATTCTTTACATTTAAATTTTTACCTTTAATCTTGAAGAGCTTTAAATTTTAATTTCCCGCCTTGAAATTTTGAACTTAGACTTCTCACCACCAGAGGGCGAGTAGCTTTGGACTGAGCCAAAAACGGCCCTATATATCTACTCATATCTCCCTAAGCGGAAGCAGACTGAGGTACCACTCCAGCGGCGAACTGCAAGAGTCACACGAAAACAACGACGAGCGATGGTGAGAGAGCGGAAGTATTGAAGGCGGTTAGCGCTGTATTCAGAAAATCCCCGCTCGACTGGCTTTAGGGTTTGACACCAATATGGGCTTCCTCAGATTTGGCGAAGACTCTACGTCCACAAGGTAGCAGCAATATTAGCTAAAGCGCAAACTGCAACTGATCTGTGGGGAGTGATCCTCACGCATGGTCAGAAGGTATTTCTCCTTTTGGGATAAGCCTCTCCAGAACAGTCACAGAGATGAGATGCCCCCCATAAGTATACCAGTATCAATTTGTTAACCATTTCTTGTCCTAAATATATTTCCTATTTTGCATCGCCTCACGATACAGTAAACCCATTCTATTACCGCGACATTGTGCTGGAGTTTGTGGTGACTGAACTTACACGTTTTCTTTCTATTTCAGATATCCGGGGGAGCAGCTTCAGCAACCACACAAACTGAGTGACAACAAAGCAGTCCACACAACACCACAACCAACTACAATATCATCCACACGAGGACCTTTTTTTGGAAACCCACCAATATCCCACGCGCTGAACAAGAATAAGACACCTAAACAACTCACAAGACAACACCATACATTTTATCGTATTATATTATTGTACTCGTATTATTATCTTATATATTTTTTCTAAATCTTTAATAAACTCTGTTGAATTCAATCGAATATGATAACAGGGGGTATTCTCGTGCAGCATCCCACTATTCCAGACCAGCTCATGAGAATATTTTAAGATTTTGCAATTCTCAGACTGTCATCGTATTTTTAACTTGCTGCTGTTTGAATACGGTCTCGTCTATATATAAGTATAACACCTACGCTTACATAATCACAGTGGACGAGAAGCGATAAAAAGGAATTTGACTCTGTGTAGTTTTTCTTCCGTCTCAGCGGAAGCGTAACATAGAGTATAGCCCTGGGCCTTTCCTTCCTTTGAAGCCTGCACCCGTAATATGCACAAGTCGTTATTCCGAGCACTGGCGCAATAAATTACACACCTGCATCCAGTTATTCACCACCACCAGCACTAGAGTAAGTTCAGAAGGTTGTGTTCAAATATAAAAAACCTCATATTACAATCGATTCTGTCATGAAAACACTGTTGATAGATCCTGTCCCAGATTGTGAAATATTAATATTCACCTAAGTTACCCGTTTTTAATTACGTGCTTCTATTAAACAAAATTCAGGTATAAAACTCAAGTTATTGTAACTGCTCCCCCAGAAGCACAAACTGCAGGTATCGGTTTAAACCAATTTTCCTGTATGATAAGTAATTCGCCTGCCCGCCAAGCCTGAAGTTAATCTTAGAGATTACCTAAAATAGTTCTGTATTCCAGAACACCTACCTGTTACATTTTATCCTGAAAATGCTCCTGTTCGTTTATGTGAAAGACGCCGTCTCCGTCACACGTGTAGCATGTTCCTGTTATTCTGAAAGCAGCGCTTGAACCCGCCTGTAAAATTCAAAGAACGATCCTGAATATGTTACTTACAGTCGCATATACAGTAAGATTTATTTATCACCAACGAAGTGTAAATCATTTTCCTATGAAAAGCACCATTATCAGTTATAGTAGAATTTGACAAAACCCAAAAAGTCACTAAAATCTTAAACCACCGGAAGACACCTCATTATCTTATTGAAACTAATCTCGTTTTACTTTCAGAGAGGCCCAGCGTTAATATTTTTAATTAAGATATAACGAATATTAATTGTAAATAGCTACCTAGAAGTTTAGTAGTAGTTTATTTTAATTAAGATTCTCTAGATTACTCGGTCCCGTGATTAATAGCAAATAGTTTACCTTGAATACATATTATCTACAAATGCCGAAATAGAAGAATTTATTAAATTAATTTCTCACGGTTTTGTCTCTGTGGAAGAGACATCGTTCCTTAACAGGTTATTTTATTTTATTTATTCTTAACGATAGTAAATTCGTTTTACCTATAACCTTTCAGATTGTTTTCAGATGGAGAATAAATGCATTTTGATTTACGTGCCTTTATGTAGTACATTATACCGTTAGTAACACCTAAATGCAGAGACGGATTCAGTAAAATTTATAATTATTGATTTGAGAACTAACAACATTCCTGCGTGGTACTAATAATCTTTTCCGCAGTAATCAACGCCGGTAAACCCACAATATAACCAGATTCCCGATATTCCTGCCGAATTACATGTTATAATGGACCAATTAGGGATGGAAATGTATTGTTGACTTATTCCTTCCTTGTTTTATTTGCGTTATATAGCTCAAATAGTTTTTAAATTAAAATATTTAGAATTGTACAAAATCTTTTTTCAGAAAAAGAGACGAAACCGTACCAGCCCAAGGCTAAATAAGTTCTAATAAGAACACCTGCGACTGACATCCCTCACATCTTCTACGAAACATCGATGAAGACTGATACGAACAATGCCCAAAAAACGTTACTAGTAATCTTTCTTCAGAGAAATTGAAACACCATTTCAAATACAAATTGACTGCCACGAACAGGATCATTACATAGCCACTAACAAAGATAACTCGAACCATACGTCATACATATTAGGCGATCAAATAGAGTTCATGTGGTTCTCGGAATTTAAATAAATGTTAAACAAAAGCCAAGTGCTTGAGTTATCTTGATATATTGAATGAAACAATATAAATTATAAGTTACTGTGTAAGCTAAGCCTAACTAACACTACTTACAATACAAAAATACTTGTATAAACATGTTCTTGTCCCAATCAAGGGGTTTACTTCAAGACATCAGCGGTTATTAGCACTATACACAACCATCTAAAGGGACTATTAGGCCGTCCAGACGAGGGCCGAACTCAGAATCAGTTGGCCTAGTGTAATTAGTATCTGCGTAGGTAGAACACTGCGTCAAGCGTTCGTTTCATTACTGTATGTACCTAATATCTAATATTTGGACACGGTTATTACGTGAGCTAAGGCGCATTTAACATGCAACAGTACACGTTGATGTAACTACATTGTTTAACAACCAATGTGCAACAGCGCCATATAATTCATCATAGACGCTCGTTGCACCGCATGTTCGTTTGTCTAGACTTCTTTTACTACTTGTGTTAAAATATTCAAATTATAATAAATCCATAATGAACTCTTAATGCACACGCACACGCACACGCAAACGCACACGCACACGCACACGCACACGCACACGCACACGCACACGCACACGCACACGCACACGCACACGCACACGCACACGCACACGCACACGCACACGCACACGCACAAAAAAAACGCAAACGCAAACGCACACGCACACACGCACACGCACACGCAGCACCACACCACACGCACACAGCACACCACACGCACACGCAAGCACACGCACACCACACGCTTTGGTAAAGCGTACCATTCCGCTACACTTTGCGAATATTTGCGAGTTCAGTCACTAGCAGGGTAACGTCATTTCGATAAGTAGTGTACAGAATTTTATTGAAATTCACCGGAAAGAAAAGTGATTTTTTTGAGATCCTGGTTTTACACACACACGACATATGATGCTGGTATAATCGATTACGAACATTCCGAATACACTTTTAAATAGTTTGCGAGTATCAGAACTAGCAGGGTAACGTCATTATAATGATATAAAACTAACATACCGATACTAAATGAAGGAGCTTTTTTGTCTGTTAAATGGTCTTCGCTAAACATGCTTGTTTGAAATGTATGAGTGATAATTTATTTTTATTTAATTTGCGTTTGTTACTGTACGCGAAGATTAAAGATTCCAAAAATAAATATACTCGGTAAAGGTAACATATGTGTTAAAAATAGATTACAAGGTTCAAAACTTCTACCAGCAGTACCCACAACGACCTTTAAGATAGAAATACTGTAGTAGCTAAGGTTCACATTCCCTAGAAAGGAAAAGTGAAGAGTTAGTAAACTTTTCAGTGAGGTAATACTTAAAATTTTTAATTTGAAAGCATAGAGTATTGATTTTCTTGGCTAAAGTTGTACAATCTAACTTTCAGCTTTGGAAGATGTGTACTATTTACAAGTAATGAACTATCATCGTAAGTCCCTTTTGTCCGAAGAATTAAAAAGTATTAGAATAGATTTAACCAAATGAATGTGTAATCTATTCTTGTTGCACCATTTATTAACTACTTTCAGATTTTACCTTAATACCTAAATCAGACAGATTATTGTTAGTCGTTAAAGCGGTAGTATCATCATACACGCATAAGGATTCATTAATAGTCGTTAATAAATGTAATAAACAAGACCGGTTCTAAAATGTAACTTTGAAGAGCTCCAATACTAACAGATGAAATCTGATGCTCCATCACTTGATACATTAAATGTTGAAACGTGACTATGAGATGTTATCTCAGAACGTCAAGTGAGGTACATACTAAAATTGTGAATTTTGCAATATTTGCGAGCTACTTATATAAACCTTAGTATTGGAGCTTTTGCACTATTAAACACCTATCAAATAATTTTATAGCTTTCAAAAACCACACCATTATTTGTTGCGTATTTTTCTGTGTTTATCACATGTATTCATCCATATTCACAGCATCAAAATAGCATCAGGAACCTGTTTGTTCTGCATTGGTATGTGCAGTGTTTTATTATTTGCAAGTTATTGTACAATTTTACAAGTACGAGGTTTTGCCAATGCATCCTATGATTATTGATTATTTTCCACATCCTTCGGACCTCATCTGCTGATGGTAAGTAGCTGTTAACATTTTCTGCGTGTTTTTCAGGTTACTATCACGTAGAGGTATTGCTATATCGATTATGTAAGTAACTTCCTCGTTTTTTAGGGAGCATTTTGAACTCGAAAGTCTTGTCAGTTACTATTTTCCTATTCCATCAGATTTTTACGTTATTATCCTCACATATTAATGCTTCATGTGGTATTTTCTGAGCTCATTGTATATTTTATTGGTTTGAAGTGTTTATTTTCATTTTGTAGTACGATCTAGGATCGACGTCTATCAAGGCAAAATGTAAAAAAGGTACAAGTCGTACAAAACTTCTATGATCGCTCTATTTGTGATATTATAAAACAGCAGAACGTCTCGTATAACCTGAAGCAAATACCATAGCTTAACAGAACAAACTTCTACCTCTGAACTAACTTTACAATTTTCATGTTTGTGTCCTTTTTGTAAGGTTCAAATAAAGATAATATATCACGTTCTCATCTAACTGTGGAGTGAAAGTGTGAATAGTCTTACATATGGATAAAATTAAATACGTGTAACAAATAATGGTGTTCAACATACTACCACTTTTAAGAAAAACGATAAAAATCAAATGTATTAGCACAATAACCAAGGTGAAGCAGAGGAGACTCCATTAGTTACAGAAAGTTTTGGTGATGATATCTCGACAAAAGTAGTGTTTGCAGTAAATAAATTTTGTTAAATGTAGTGTTACTGTTACGCTTTAGAACTTGTCTTTGGATGGTAAATAGTAGCACTGTTTTACTAAACTAAGATACGTGGAAAATTGATCATGATATCTGTAAGTATTTTACTTCTTTTATCACAGAGAATACCGAAGCTTCTTTACGTTTCTATTTAATTAACCTTCCGCTTTCACACTTAAATTATTGTCAGGTCTCAGGTCTTAAATCATTGCTTAATGCATTTATTTTTACTTCCCTCGAATCTTTATTTCACAGTCACTTAATGGCTCTTAGCAGTAGAAAGAAAACCGAATCACTTCATTAACGAATGCATGCTTTGAACTTTGCCACTTCGGAAATGATGAACTGAAAACGTAATTTAGGTAAGGAACAGTGTATATTATTAACAAATACGTTATTTAAAGATAGTAAACTTTGCGATTTTATAATGGTCACCTGCGCATAACGAAATTATTTTATATTCACAATGTAAGGCATTTCTATTCCGTCAGAAATGCTGAGAGTGTTAAAGAGATAATGGGACTATACCTATGTATTTGTCTCACATACTTTGGCTTCTCTAAATTACGTATGGATTGTTGGATTACATGTACATCAACATGACTTTGATGTCATATAAACGTGATTCTCTGAAAAATATAACGGAACAAATTCATGCCAAAGCAATTAAAAAACTGACGTGTATATTTAACCACAATTTCAACATTTATTCATCAATTTTAACAATAATTTGCAATTTTAGTAAAATTATACACAACAATGTATAATGAATATTATTAATTAAAGTAAGTTGCATAACATTAATTACATGTTTACATAATTTAAATAACAATACGGTTCTGTGTGATATATTACGCTTCGCCAGATATATGCTTGTTATTATATAATTTGTAATTATGTCAATCCTTTTGTTGTTAATTTTTGTAAGAATTTGTTTTGGATAAACCAGAAGGTGAACGCACAAAGATGACACAAAAATGATTTCAAAGAAATACATATAACTTTTCCACAATATCTGTTAATAAGGCGCAACTTATAAATTGAAAGAAACAAAAAACAAACAACTGCTAAATATTAGTTATCAAAGATTCAACCAGAGTACTCGCAGTTCAGCTATGACTTTTCCATGCAATTCAGTTACCTAACTGCAAAACATGAAACATTATATTTACAATGGTATTTCAGGCAACATGATGGTATCATTACAAAAAGACCTTCATTGTAAAAGTGCTGTACAAGTACGTAACACATATTAAGATTCTGTTGCAATACTTGTCAAATACTTTAAAAACATAAATGTAATTTTCCATGGAAGAGTGGGTTAACATTAACATGTAGTTATTTCACAGAATAATCGAATAATCAAAACTTCCGGGATACGCGGAAAGGGAATAACCAACAATAAATAATATGGCCACGCTAAAATGATAAACACCATATTTTCGAGAGACGTTCAGGCTGAACCGTATCAGCTGCACGTAGGCTGCATTCCGTGAATTTTTTTTTAATTATAGTATTCCCGAACAGACTAAGATTCGTCTAACGTGCTAAAGCACTCAGGAAGACTGGGAGGGTTTAGGTATATTGTTAGGCTACCGAAAAATGTTTATGAATGGCTACCTTAATTTGACTTAAGTCAAAGTTTGGAGAAAAACAGGAACTGGGTAGTGCATTCCAAGATTTGGTCGCCGTGTGGAAAAATGTAGGTTGAGCCCGTTTAGTGTGACACAATGTAATTTTGAGTGCGTAGTTATGGTGTGAATGGGCAAACCGAGTGTTCCTAGCGAAAATAGCCTGAGACGGTATTAAGGAGTGTATTTCCGAGGCACACTTGCTATGGTAATAGCGATAGAACAAGGAAAGAACCGAAAATATTCTTCTATGCTCAAGAGGCTGTAGGTCAGAAGTCAGAGACGGGTCATTTATAAGCCTGATAGCTCTTGTTTGTATGCGGTTTACCATATCAAGGGCGTATTGGAGAACACTAACCCAGAGGTGAGAATTGTATTTCAGATGAGGTCGAACTTGAGCCTTATATAGTAAAAGGAGTTGTTGGGAGGTGGAGTACTGGATCATAGAAAGCCCAGTTTACGGGCAGCTGTTTTGCTGGCTGACAAAAGGTGGTCAACCCATGAAAGGTTCGATGATACGGACATCCCTAACATAGAAATAGAGTTTGAAAGCTTGAGTTCTAAGCCATTCATATTTACAACAGGAAATTATCGGTCTTTCTTGGCGGACACAAGGCAACACTGCGTTTTGTCTAGAATATTCCTTCCCAATCAAGGACACGTTCTAAGTCACTATTGATTAAGGCTGCTATTTTCACCTTAAAGTCCTGCCTAGACTTATTGTTGTGGGAAAACTGAAAAGAGTTACAATGTAGAGTGCTGTCGTCTGCAAAGCAATGGATCGGGTTAGTTGTTGAGGAAATGAGGTCATTTATGTATAACTGGAAAAGTCTGGGAGATATCACTGATCCTTGGGGTACTCCCGCGTTAATAGTACTTTCTTTCCAAAAGAAGCCATCGCCGACAACGCGTATACGTCTTTTGCCAAGAAAGCTGGATATCCAATTGATGAGTGTATCGGATAATCCGAACCAAGTGAACTTAGCAAGTACCAAACCTGGTCAAAAGGTTTTGAAATATCTAAAGCTACTACAACGGTTTCACGGACCTCTCTAATGTGTTATTCCAAAGTTGGGTGACACATGAAAGAAGATCACCCGTTGAACGACTCTGAACCCATACTGTTGATCGCTTAGGAGTTTATTGGACTCGAGGAACGAAAGTAGTTGGTGGTAGATGACTTTCTCCATGATTTTCCACAGAATGGAAGTGACAGCTTTTAGTCGATAGTTTGAGGGATAGGTTTTGTCGCCCTTTTTAGGAATAGGTTGGATATTTGCCAACTTCCACGATAAGGAAAACTCTCCAGCTGACATGGAGATCGAACAGAGTTTGGACAATACAGGTATTATCTCGAGGTATCATTTTTTAGTGACGATAGCTGGAATACCGCCAGTGCCAGTCGCCTTATTTGAGTCAAGTTTATTAATAATTGATTCCAGGAGCTTGTAACGAAAGTGGATTGGTTTAATAGCGTATGGGGTAGATTTGGGCGACGGCACAGTTTTACCAGAATCATTGAGACATGAGTAATCGACAAAGAGGTTGGCTTTTTCAGCGGGATCAGCTACTACAGCTCCGTCGCGAGACGTCATGGGAGAAAAGGAAGATGTACTAAAGTTTTTACTGATAGCTTCAGCTAATCTCCAAAATTTATGACCACTTAAAGGACGAGACTAATTATTTACATTTACGTCCTTCAAACATCATTTTGGTCTTGGTGATGATGCTTTGCAACTATTCCTTGCGGCACTATAGTTGGCGTGATTTTTGATAGATTTATTTGATTTCCATTTGGTATAGAGTTTATGCTTTTGCGATAATGCATCAGTGCAAGCCCTATTAAACCAGGGTTGGGAACGGGCATGACCTACACGATTATGTTTTATGGGAATATATAACACCATACCCATCAAGATAACTTAAGTTATTGAAAGAGCAATGTTTGAAGAAGAGGACCATTTAAAGCAATACTCACACCAGGGGAAGGTCGCAAAAAAATCTCGCAGTACGCCCAAGTTAGCTGATTTAAAACACCACATAGTTCTATCTGTTTTTCAAGTAGCAGTGGGATTGGGTACAGAGGAAGTTACTTGGATTAGGCAGTGGTCTGATTGACCAAGTAGGGAAAGGACTCTTATTTTATAGACAAGTGGGTTAGTTGGAAGGAATAGGTCCAGGAGGTGTGGAGTATGGTTAGGGTTGTCAAGGATTCTGGTTGGTTCGGAAATGATTTGTGTGAGATCACAGGATACAGCAAATGCTTCTGCACTATGACCTGTGGGATTAGTGGTAGATGAAAATTGGAGCCAATTGGAGTTGTGGGCATTAAAATTTCCCAAAATTGAAATATCGCAAGATGGAGAGTGTGATAAGACTAAGGCAATCAAAAAGATCTTGGAAGTTACTATCATTGGGAGACCTATGCAAACAATAGTAGAATTTCACAAATTGGGCCCCAGAATGTTTGTACCAAATCGCGTCAAATTTGTTGTTCTCCAAAGTGGACATCCTCTCACAACCTACGTTGTCCTTGGTATATGCACATACTACGCTTTTAAGGCGAAAATTATAGTGGGGGTTGTAGCTTCAACTAATGATTTAGGTACTACTAACTCAATAAATATAAACCTAACGGTATGGTACTTTAATCAATTAACACTATAGTTCTTTGATTGCTACAACTACTGAGCCACAAGAAAGATCGAAAGGTTCAAGCAGCATCCAACGATGTTGTCTGTTACACAAGAGAACACGGAACGTGTCTGTAGCCTGCTTCTTTCATGCGCTAATATTTCATGATTCACAAGAGAAAGCTGCACAGCAAAAGTCAGTACCTACAAGTAATGAGGTGGTTGTTTAAAATGCAAGATTTACAATGTGCGATATTTCTCTCGTCTTTAGGAAAAGTGTATTGGTTATCAACGAAGGCTCCAAGTAGACAATGTTCGCGAAATGCGCCACCAAGCTGCAAGGTTGCTTTCAAGTCCTTGTCATTTAACGGATGTCAATAATACTATCTCAGATTGCAATTTGATCATGAGGACCATCTTCACGTAGAGTTACGTGTGTTTCAAATAGTACAATTAACCATTCACAAATCCGATTCCGCGCGTAACACCCTGTGCTTTTAAAGAGTTATAAATGAAGATAAACAAAGGTAAAGGCGAATTTATAGAAACCAAGAAACTATTGAACAAATTGATTGTTTGATTGGTTATTTCTTATCAACAAACGGATTTGTTACTCTGATTTTATAAGATAAAATTTATACAGAATACTTAGTGCTTGAATTTGTCACGTGTTTAGATGGGAAGCGGAGGAAAAATGAATAGGGTATCTACACACCTATTGATCTTTAAGCAAACTGCCTAGCCCAGAACGGTTAGGGCGGGGTTGAAACTCGAACCCCAAATTTGACTCACAAAGTAAAACTTGTTGCAACGCTTGCAAGTAAAGCGGGTTCTTCAAATTCGACCCAAAAGGCAAAACACTTTTTTTTAACTTAAACAAGTTTAAACGTGTCTCTTTCCCAAAATGGAAGATCTTTCATTTTCGGCGATGCTGAAAGAGAAAAAATATATAGCCGCTAAAAAGGCGTGCTAATAATCAAAATCAGTTAATTCACTTGCTGTGTTGTACAAAACCCAAAAATAATCATATAGTAAATAAACATATTTTTTTGGACCGGAATTAAATTACCAAAAAAAGGTTTTCGAAAGGACCGTTCGGTTTGCCTCTTTTCTTTATTTTAGTACATATATTAATTTGTACCAACTACTAGAAACAAGCAAAATCAAAAGAAAATGACTGGTAAAGGAACGTTCTCGAACACAACTCAAGATAAATACAGTAAAGGAGAAATATATATATATATATATATATATATATATATATATATATATATATATATATATATATATATATATATATATATATATATATAATATATAATAGATAGATAGATAGATAGATAGTAATGAGTTAAGATAGCTAAGTCATAAGTTTCAATAAATCTATGAAACATGTCATTGTCCTAATAGTTAACCAAATTCAATTAACCTCGTGCAAAATAAACCCTCAAGAAAAATTTTACGTGTTCGTACATATGACAACTAAGCGTTATACGAATTTGTATAAAACAGTTGTACGCAACCCTATAATGAAAACGGTTTCTGCGCTTATACATAAGATGGACGCTAACGTAGATGTGTGCTTATGTTTCAATTCACAAATTACTGAAACAATAGTAGGAATTTTAACGTCCCACAGGGCATGCGATAGAGGTCACTTAAGTACGGATTAAACGATTAATTAGGTAGCACTTGGTAATTTGAGGAGTGTGTGCAATGCTTAAAAGGTAGATGGAATGGTACGGTAGTAAGTGATTCAATACTTTTATATTTGAGATAGTAGCACTGTAGAACAGATGTACGTACAGGGAGGAGGTAGTAACTAATAGATTCCATGTGAGAAATAATAAACGTTCCGACCTTTTATCGGGTAAAGATTGTTACCCTAGTGTCGATGCAGCAGTAAGTTGAAGATAGACGACTTCAGTCAGCATGAAGGTATATGTAAACCATCCACAAAATGGGTATCAATTTACGTTCTCGGTCTATTAACAGTTCTGAGCAACCCCGAGCACAACAGTATCGAACAGATAAATCGATCAGGGAACTTTTCGTTTGTGTTTGAAAAAACATTTCTTCAAAATCACTATAAGATATAGATAGAAAACTTAAAAAAAAAATCAAAATATGCCAATACTTTTGATTTTCCTTTTAAAATTTTTTTTCTGTATTTATCTTACCTCGATGAAAGATTAGTGTACTTGGATTTACTACTTGAAATAGACTCGTAGTGCATGAATAAAGGGAGTTTTTATTTTCCGGGTTTAATGGTATATTATACATCAAGAAAGTTTATCCCGCACTGCAATTTGTACCCCGAGGACAATCAGTAGACAAACTGTTATTTCTTAGTGGAGTATAATACCTTATAGAGTATAAGTAAATAGCAAATTTATTGGTTTTGTTTGCTCGCTGACAGATGATTTATTTGAAACCAAAACATTTAACATTTGCGAGTGTGATATAAAATTATTTTTTAAATCATAAAAAAGCCAAATTAAGGAACCGGCTATTGAAGAAAAATATATTCTTGACTGTTCAAAATAATTTTAGAAGTGTGGACCATTTTACAATAAACTTGTAAAATATGATAAAAACGAGCATCTATTAACAATATTAGATATTATCCCCTTTGAAATAACCATTTTAGGTTCTTCAGCTTGAGCTGGGTACAGAGTGAAGGGGTATATATTCGTACTTAAAAATAATGAGTTGTCTATTGAGTGCTTACATGTACGAAAAAAATTATCTATTGCGACCACAAAATACAATATTTCGTACACTGTATTTTTATTGGTATTTAGAAATAGTAACTGAAAATGAACAAAAGGTATAAAGTGACGGATAATTTAATGATCGATAATTCATGTCTTTATGTAGAATTAAATGCCACTACCTTCTGAAGTTGATAGTAACTTTCAGGTAGTATAAATTAGCTCTACACATGACAGCATGACAACAGCCAGTATTACGGAAACATGTTCGGTTGGAGTTAGTCTCAGTCGAGTACACGTTCTACTGTAGTTAACTTTATCATGAAAGATATAATGCTAGATATAATAGGAAAAACGTTTGAATGATACAACCGTTAATTTAAAAGATACAGTAACATATTCTAGATACCAAACACTTGAGAAAAAAATTCGTCGAAGCAGCTTGAAGTGAAAATCTGGTAGATTTTCCAATTTTACACACGATATAATAAAGACAATAGTTAAATAGGCCCTAAATGGTGCTCGCGATGAACTTAAAGAAGATTTGTAAGAAAAATTAACAGTAGATTTAAACCAGAAAATTTTGATCGCAGAGAAATCTGAAGGTGTAAATGCCCTTAACTTACTAGAGAAAGAACATCATACCAGTGAGCTATTAACAATCCTTTATTTAATAACACAGGAGATTCTGACCACGAATTAACATACCAGGGAAAGATATAAGATTAAAGAATCATTCAAGTACCATAAGAATTGTGAATGAAGTCCATGCGTTTTAAAAGTAGTAGGAGGGAAAGGTAAAGTTAGTACAGATAGATTTCACATAAAATCTCAAAAGTTAACGGAGGAAAGCAAAAATCTGTATCAGAGTTTAAGAGATTGAAAACTACAAGGAAGTTTTCTGCCTCGAAGAACGGAACATTGGAACGTCAGTTTGAACGATATGCCAAACTGATTCCTTCTAGTTGAAATTTTTTAAGAGTGAATTGCATCATTTTGATTGGCATGTACCACTTGACTGTGCTGTTGTAGATAAAAACATTTTAATACCTCGATAAATCTTGTGAAATTGGCCATACCAGTTAAAACGAAAAGATGGACTAAAAAAACGATATGTGGTTTGAATCCCACTATAATTAAAGATATTTTACTTTTTAAATATTTTGACTACATATTTTACAGTATTTTAATGTTCTTTTTTATTATATACTAGTTTCTACTTAAACGTATTTTTATTTCCTTGTTTGAGAATATGTACTCCTTTCAATAACAATGGGGAAACATAACGTAACATGGGAAATTCGGTGTTGTCGAGTCGTCAAAGCGATAGGACGTGTTTGGTGTGGCTCCAGCTTCTACCTTCGATTAGTGAAACCAATCTGGATTAAAATGACAATTTCTAAATCAATAAAGTTACTGTACGGTAGGGGTGAGTTTTTGAACAGGTTTTTATACCCAGCAGTTTGAATAATAATAAAGGACAAAGGCAATAATAATATAACCAGTAGAATGTCTGTAAGGTGCAAAAAAGGCGGGTAAATAACATTTGGGATTGCTATAGGAATGAATTTCTACGAAAATACAGATCTTTTAAACCCATACCAGATGTGATTGTTAAAACTCGTAGAATTGTAATGTAAACTTAAAGCGCAAATACCACTCTATTGTCTTTAACTCAACAGGTATAAAACAATCATAAATACGTATCTGTAGCTGTAGGAAAAATGGACCTAATGCGATTCATAAAAATGTACAGCTTTGTATTTAATAAACCCTTTCTGTAACAAACCCAGGCGTAAGCATTGTCATGAGATTCATTTTATTATCTTAAATGATAAAAATGAATAACTGGATCAAATCCGTAATCCAAAGTATAAAAAAAGCAAATAAATAGATAAAATAAACAAATAACTAGCTCTAATTTGTAATTGAAATTCTAAATTAAATACTTTTTCTTTTCTCAAGTAAATGAAAGCAAGTCGAGTAGGGAAAAATCTAATTTAAATACGAAGTACGATGCTTTTGAATAGATTTTTATCGGTTTGAATATTAATAATAAACAGTAGTAATGTGTGAAATAGTCCTTTAAATAAATAAAAAAGGCGCGTAAATAATATCTAGAATTGCTATAGCATAGAATTTCTACGAAAAAATACGGTTCCTTTAAACCTATGCCAGACGACTGTTGAAACTCATAAAATCGAATACCTGGTAGTGTTTTCAAATTTAAAAGTTAATCCAACTTTTGGTTTTGGTACTATATTAACTGTTAAGTTTAATTATAACATTACATTTGATATTATTTTATATTATATTTTTCTTTGACAGCAAATTTAAAATTTAATCTAACTTTAACCATTGTTACTACATTTAATTTTAATTGTAATTAGCTGAGCCTAAAAGTAGGTAATTAAAGTCGGGGGGGCTAACAGGGCCATTATCGTTATATAAGTGAAGTTAAAAAAATAGAAAAGTTAAGTTCCACGACAATAATAAACAGATTTGATTAGTTTAAAATGGCAATAATATGCAAGTTGGAACCTAAATAATAAACCAAAATAAACAATCTATTTCTTAATGCTGTCAACACCTACGAAACTAACCGTAAATAGATTGGGGTACTATTCAACTTATGTATGATCTTTTTAATTAGGTTAATGAATATCCTGCATTGTTTTCAGTACAACTACTTTATTCAGCAATCGTACAAAAAACAGATCTTTTTTCTTGTACGATGCAATGTAAACTAATTAATGTTTCCTTTTCAGCTCTAATATTTTACGACTTCATAGGTGGAAGGCATGTATATCTCATGCCGCCCGGTGCAATTCCACCACCTTTACCATGGGCTCCTTAATATTAGTGCTCCAATTTTCGGTAAGGGATGTCGGTCACTTTCTCCTTTATTCCTTATGTACTCGCCAACACGCACTAGCCAAACGTGGCGTTTTAACGGATAAACCCTTAAAATGACGAGTTCTAAAACAGACGCTACACCCTAGGTGAGTAGTGCTAGACGCCCACACTCTCGCATCGATTTGTCGATCCGTCCCAATGATTCGGGGATAAAATTCGCCAATGCCAAAATCAAGATCAAGAGCAAGATCTGCCAGGAATAAAATTCTGTCTCATTCAGATGCCCGGGAGGGCAGCACTCAAACGACCTCTGTCATCGAAGGTACCAACATCCGGACTCATTACTGCAATATACGTGGTATGAGGTCGAATCTTAATGCTCTTCACCAACACCTTGAACAAGTGCAACCGGACATTCTGTTTCTATCAGAAACACAAGTCTACCGGGAAGCGCTGATTCGCCTGACCTGCAATTTACCAGATACAACCTCCACTCTAACTTTCGACATAAAGGCAGAGTATGAGCGTATACCAAGAACAACGTAGGTTGTAAAAGGATGTCCACTTTGGAAAACAACAAATTTGACGCGATTTGGTCCAAACATTATCACAGTTTCCATCTTGCGATATTTCAATTTTGGGAGATTTTAATTCCCACAACTTCAATTGGCTTCAATTTTTATGTAGCACTAATCCCGCAGGTCACAGTACAGAAGCATTTGCTGTATCCTGTGATTTCACACAAATCATTTCCAAACCAACCAGAATCCATGACAACCCTACCCATACTCCACATCTCTTGAACCTATTCCTTACAACTAACCCACTTGTCTATAAAACAAGAGTCCTTTCCCCACTTGGTCAATCAGACCAAGTGGTACTTGAAATCAGCTAGCTGGAGCGAACTGCGAGATTTCTTTGCAGCCTTCCCCTGGCGTGAGTATTGCTTTAAATGGTCCTCCTCCTCAAACATTGCTCTTTCAATAACTGAAGTTATCTTGATGGGTATGTAGTTATACATTCCCAAAAAACGTAATCGCGGAGGTCATGCTCGTTCCCAACCCTAGTTTAATCGGACTTGCACTGATGTATTACTGCAAAAGCATACACTATATACCAAATGGAAATCAAATAAATCTATCGAAAATTACTCCGACTATATTATCGCAAGGAATAGTTGCAAAAGTATCATCACCAAGCCCAAAAAGATGTTTGAAGAACGTAATTGCAAAAAATTAGTCTCATGTCCTTTAGGTGGTAGTAAATTTTGGTCATTAGCTAAAACCATCAGTAAAAACTTAAGTACATCTTCCTTCCCTCTCATGAGATCTGGCGACGGAGCTGTAGTAGCTGATCCTGCTGAAAAATCCAACCTCTTTGTCGATTACTTTGCATCAAATTCATCTCTCAATGATTCTAGTAAAACTGTGCCGTCGCCCAAATCTACCACATACGTTATTAAACCAATCCAATTTCGTTACAACCTCCTAGAATCAATTATCAATAAACTTGACTCAACCAAGGTGACTGGCCCTGGCGGCATCCCAGATATCGTCCTTTAAAAAATGCTACCCCGAGGTAGTACCGGTATTGTCCAAACCCTTTTCGATCTTCATGCCATCTGGAGAGTTTCCCTCGTCGTGGAAGTTGGAAAATGTTCCAATCTATTCCTGAAAAGGGCGACAAAACAGATCCCTCAAGCTATCGACCAATAGCTATCACTTCCATTCTGTCGAAAATCATGGAGAAAGCCTTCAACTACTTTCGATCCTCGAGTCCAATCAACTCCTAAACGACCAAGAGTATGGGTTCAGACAGTCGTTCAATGGGTGTCACCCAACTTTGGAATAACGCATTAGGTAGGTCCGGTCAACCGTCGTAGTAGCTTTAGATATTTCAAAGGCTTTTGACCAGGTTTGGCACAAGTGCCTACTTGCGAAGCTCACTTCGTTCGGCTTATCCGATACGCTCAGCAAGTGAATATCCAGCTTTCTTGACAAAAGACGTACACGCGTTGTCGTCGATGGCTTCGTTTCGAAAGAAACTATTATTAACGCGGGAGTGCCCCAAGGATCAGTAATAGCTCTCACACTTTTCCTACTATGCATAAATGACCTCATTTGCTCAACAAATAACCCGATCCACTTCTTTGCAGACGACATCACTCTACATTGTAGTTCCCACAACAATAAGCCTAGTCAGGATGTTAAGGTGACAATGGCAATCTCAATCAACAGTGACTTAGAACGTTTCCTTGAATGGCGAAGGAATAATCTACTTACGTTCAACGCCGGCAAAATCCAGTGTTGCCTTGTGTCCGCCAAGAAAGACCGATCATTTCCTGCTGTAAATATGAATGGCTTAAAACTCTATTTCTATGTTAGGGATGTCCGTATCATCGAACCTTTCATGGGTTGACCACCTTTTATTAGCCAGCAAAGCAGCAGCCCGTAAAATGGGCTTTTTATACAGATCTAAATAGTACTTCCCATCCGAACAACTTCCTTTACTATATAAGTCTCAAATTCAACCTCATCTGGAGTACCATTCCCACTTCTGGGCCAGGGCTCCCCAATACGCCCTTGACATGGTAAACCGCACACAAAAAAGAGGTATAAGGCTTATAAATTACCTGACTCTGATTTCTGACCTACAGTCTCTTGAGCATAGAAGAATAGTTTCGGTGATTTCCTTGTTCCATCGCTATTACCATGGTAAGTGTATCTCCAAAATACACTCCTTAATACCTTCGCAGGCCATCTTCGCTAGGAACACTCAGTTTGCCCATTCACACCATAATTACGCACTCAAAATTCCATCGTGTCACACTAAGCGGTGCAATCTTCATTTTTCCACACGGCGACCAAATTGTGAAATGTACTACCCAGTTCCTGTTTTCCTCCATACTTTGACTTAAGTCAATTTATGGAAAATTAGGTAATATTCAGAAAAAAACTATTTCCCCATTTTATAATTTTGTTTATTTTTATTCGTATTTTGAATTTTGAGATTTGTTCTCAAAAAATATTATTTTTTTTTCATTTTACGCAAATACATACACCATATGTAAACGTTTAGTCAGAATTTATATTGTGTTGTGCTAAAACACTCAAATATATATTATTCACTCTACAGGAGTGTCCATTCAAGTCATGTTTCCACAAAAACACAAAATTTCCTCTGTATTCCTCATTTGGTAACCTTCCAGGGAGTATTCCTGTAAAATATTTCTGTATGTTATATTGTCGGGAATTTATAATCACTGATCACAATTCAACTATTGAGTTCTATTTTAAGCTAAATAATTTACTTTCATTTAGGTAGATAAATAGAATTCATATTACCGATGTACCAATAATCTACTCAAACAAAAATAAATTAATTGTATTGTACACTTTTATACGCGATACACCAACGTTGCTAATGCAGACAGACAAATTTGTTTTATAAAAGTATTATTCTTAGATTCGTTATTGATTTACTGTTCTCAAACACAACTCGAATAAAAAAGATTTAGATCAACTATATATAAACTCGTGTTTTTAGTTTCACCTGTTATGGAAACAAATATATCAAACCGATCATTTGCTCATTATCACTTTTGTTAGTAGTTCCAAATTGTAATAACTTCTTCTTTTCAAAGATTCTCGTAAACGAAACAATAGTAACGCAAAATTTAATAATTTACTGTATTTTAACGAAATCTTATTGTACTCGTCTAATTTTAATTACACCCCGGACGACAAAATGAAGTACTTCATTGAGCTAGTATCTACATCATTTTTCTTAAGAGAAAAATTAATTTACTTAGACACAAACTTTACCAACTGGACTGGAAGTCCGAAAGAAAATGTCTTTTCATATAACGAATCACGCTGTCTATGAGGCAGATTAACTTAATTTCATAGGATTTATGGTTAATATTAATGTAGCCAATATATTTTTTAAAGGGTGTTTGCGAAGGTTCATTGTACATCGTATTGTCCTGAATACAATTATCTTTATGTA
This sequence comes from Vesta saturnalis, assembly GCA_036346205.1. Lineage (NCBI taxonomy): Eukaryota > Metazoa > Arthropoda > Insecta > Coleoptera > Lampyridae > Vesta > Vesta saturnalis. The sequence continues at coordinate 188,589 of JARFJB010000068.1, forward strand.
AACGGATCTTAACGCACTGAAACATACGTATTTGTGAATTATTCTAACAAAAATTTTCCCCATAGTTATCATTTTTTGTAGTACTTGAAATCAACAGCAGATGTCGGCTTTATTCATTATCATGAACCAATGAATTTTTTAGGGACAATTCCTTTAAGCGTTTTAATTTTGATTGCATCAATTATGTTTTTAATTTTCATTATCTGATGCATAAAATTAGATGCCTTATTGGAATTGCATCTGTAATTTACGTATATTATGCTTATGTTGTACGTGCACAAAATTAATGTACTTAACATTAATCATACTAATAATGGTATTTGTTAAAACGATGAAATATTACATAAGCATAATAAATTTTTCTTCTAACACATTCGCTGTCATGTATCACCGGTGATACACAGCAAATGTTCACTCAGGGATCGCGTGTAGCACATGTGTTACACAAGCACCATTCCCTAAAGTACTAAATTCCTGTTGCAAACTTGCGTTTCAAGGTTTGATGTTAAGTATACGATCTATCTACTGATTCATATTATTATATGAACATATTACTATGTGAACGATAATATAAACGTGTCTGTTAATATAGTTGACTAAAATTATGAATTATGCACATTATTTGCTATTGTTGATACTTGTCTCTAACTACAAAATGGCGTGTTCTTTACTTTCTATACAATTCAATTTAGTTTTTTTTTTATTTTGGTCCATGTACATATTTTACAGAAATCCATTGAGATAACAGCATGTGTTTTTTGATATTACTAGTGATATACACTGCAGAGCAAAATATGCGTCATAAGTTGTGTCACGTACATCGCCGGTGATAACATCCCATACATTTTTTTCCTTTAGTAACCTTATAGGTACATTATTGTATAAAAAAACATAAATATTTTGTTTATTGTTTATTGAAATTTATAAAGACAAGCATGAAGAAAACGCTAGTCTTTCGAAAATTGGTGGTCTGGTTTTGAGGCTGATGAGTCCTTACCTTGAGAAAGGACACCACTTGGTGCAGGATAATTATTACAATAACGGGCCCATATCCAACATTCCATTAGATCGCAAGACACACTGCACGGGCACTCAACGCGCATCGCAATGGTAATGAAAAACCGGTAATCAAAAGGCTTGCGAAAAGTGAACATATTTGGCAGCGTAATGAAAAAGTCTACGTGACCAAATAAAAAGATAGGAGGGACGTGGAATGCATAACTAGGCGATGTCACTCCCAGACGAACCAGATTTGAAACATATACATGGCTAAAACAAACAGAAGCCAATAGAATCATGAGCAGTGCAATAAGTTCATGTCCGGTATTGGTCAATCCGATCAATTAGTCTCTTACTATTAATGCCCTCGTAAAAAGAAGGTGTATTTCATATACTGTGTATAGCCGTAAATTATCGTTTCATTTATAAGGAACATCACTCCTCAAAGATTAGTGTTCTAGAGTTTCGGGAAAGACTTATTAGGGGATTATTAAAAAGAGAGAGTGATATGAAAGATACCCTATCTATTCATAACAAGGTAATATTAGGTAAGGTGGTTATAAAGACAATTAAGATTAAAATACTTAGCTTTTTTGGGTTTGTTAATGGTGCATTCTTGTATTTGTATTTTATACAAATTCGTATTTCTTTTATTTATTTATTTTATTCTAACATCTTAAAGAATTCTTAAAGTACTACTGAGGACGATAACTGTAATTGTGATCGAAATGTATAGATTTGTATAAAATATAAATACAAAAATATACCATTAAAGAATCCAAAAAAGCTAAGTATTTTAGTTATGTGTAATAATGGTGAAAGTCTGCATTTTATAAAAGATTAAGATGTATGTACACCTATTATGATATAAATTCGTTCATCCCTTTAAATAAACATTATAGCAACTGAAAACCTCTTGCAAGAATTATTTTAAGAAAGTTATAAAAACATTAAACGTCTTTCCCAATCAATTTACTATAGTGTACCTAAACATTTCCTTAATTCGAAACCTGGATTTTTGCCTTATGAAGTTCCCTAGCCAAGCAAGTGATTTTGTTTTTAAAATTTGAATAGCATAATTTTTTTATTTTGACAGCTACTTGTGAAGTATTACAGAATGCGCGATTATTTAACAATGAGTTATACAAAATGTGTTTACCCTACTCCACATACCTGCTTTGCAATAAAACATGAATTATTTTGCTCATATATTGACAACAATTCCTTCGGTTGCAAATTTTGCAAAAATACGGTAACGAATAAACCTACTTTAATACAAAACATGAACATAATAAAATTGTATTTATAAATAAAAGAAAGCGCGCATTTCGCGAGTAAGAGATTTGCGAAATGACAACCGTAATAGTTTATTAACATTAAATAAGAAGAAGAAGAATAAGAATTAGACAAATTGAGCTTCAAAAAAGATGTCCAAAAACATAAAAACCTAAAATTGCGTTTTTTCTAATTATAGTAAATCAAGTCTAATAATAATAAACAAATTTTAGAGTTGTATGTTTTTCTCATTAATAGCAATACCATGAAAATATAATATGTATTTATTTTGCAAAATTACTCATCAAAAGAAGATGTCCTGTCAGGGTATTTTGAACACCCTGTATACGTATTGAGTAATTGTTTTTTATTTTTGTCTATTTAGTTAGATTCCGAATCTTTTCTTTCAATTTTAGTTTAAGAGCTTACTGTAGATAATGAATGTTTTGCTTGAATGGAACACGCCGTGTGTAAGGGCATTTTAGGAATGTGCAATTGTGCACTATCTTTACTCGTTGTAGATAGCAGTTACGTTTTTTTTTGGGTGTAATTACGTGATATCATCAAGAAAAGTCAGTGTAGTTTTTAGTATTTTGAGTACAATTTTCAGTTTATTGTCCGAATCATATGTGGAGTGTTATTCAGATAAATTCGTTTGATTTTTTTAGTTTCATTACAAAGAACTGTTGTTATCGCGTTGGTGCCGTACTGTCGCATTCGTGTAGAGGAACAATTGGAGAGTCGGAATGTTGGTTTTCATCCATGTAGGTAATATGGGTGGGCGATTGGTTGTACCTTTGCAATAACATTTCTGTATCGTGTCGAAGGAAAATGCAAACGTGGCAGTTTCTTCGCTTGCAGTCGAGATATCATCGTAAATTTAGAGGCGCAGAAATTTTAAAATTAAAATGGTTGATTGGTTTGTTTGAATGAATTTGTATAGAGGGGAACGTTTTTTAAGATGGCGAGAAAGTGATTTTGAAAGGAAATAAACTCTGCCCTAAGCTTTTGACGCGTGAAGTTGTGTGTGTGTGTGTGGGAAGTCGTTCGAATTAGCGGAAGTTGGGGATTCATCATTGTGCGAGCTCCTAGTGAAATTTAGTTAAGTAGCGTTGAAGACTTGAAAGATTAGTCGATTATAACCAAGTATGGGATATTTTTTGTGAAGTAACATTTTAACCGAGCTCGTTCATGAATTTAGTTTATTGGAGAATAACGGCATCTTCGAGTGCGTTTATGATAGAAATTTGGTTCGTGTTTTTGTAGTGCGAACCTGAGGACTATTGAATTTTCGTTAGTAACGAGATATAATTAGAGAACCCCTTTCCTAAGAATTAAGTGAACGTAGTGAAGGAACACCCAACCACACGTACTGTTTAAGATTGTTCTGTTTGTAAATAAACTCACTATTTAAGCTGTGTAAAACGATTTGCTGGGTGTTTTTTTTATTGTTTGCCGAACCTTATCAACTTTGAGTTAAAAGAAATTATTAAAGTGATCTAAAATAGTTAATGCTGCTTCAATAAGTTACGAGACATTGAAAATCAAGTTGAATACGCGGTAGCAACCTGAGGCGAGTTTGGATTGTCGTCAGTCATCAAGGAGTAACATCGAAGACCGTGGGCCCCTGGAGCCGTACCCGACGCTATCGTAGAGCAAGGATCATCTCCTATTTGCCTGTGTGGCCTAGGTAATACAATTTATATTCTGTTTGTTGGTATTGCGACTTGTGAGAATAAAATTTGATTGTGTTTTATATGGAATATTATATGTAATGTGTGTTAACGAAGGAACCCGTTGGAAGTAATTATTTTTGAATTTAGCGTTTCATTTTGTTAACGTTCTCGGACAGTTTCCTTTGTCTATTTAGAAGCTATTTAAGGTGTTTTTGATACCATTAATATTTTATACAGGGAGGTAAATAAAATCTTACCTTCATTATTCAGTTGTTTATATAAGATTTACGTGCTGACGTAATTCAAGTTTATAGGATTTCTTTGAATACAATTTAGCTTAAGATAGTTTTGCTACTGGCCAGAATTCAATGAGATAAAAAGTTAAGAATAGACGATTACCATTTTATCCAAATTGACATGGTGTTTAAATATTTTTAATTGTCTTTTATTTTTGAGTTAATAGATGTTTATTTTAGTTACTATTTTGGAGTAATTATTTTAATATTAAGCCTTGACAAAGGGTGATGATATTTTGCTCGAATAGAAAAGCGTCGCCGAGTTCTATTGAGAGAAGTTGGAGTTTTGGTTTCTTTTTGTTTTGTTTTGTTGCCAGATTAAGTTAACGTAACGTAATTTACAAGTTTAGAAAAGAGTCGTAACCGAATTGAAGTCAGTTGGTACGTGTTATTTTGATTAGTTTAAGGGAGATTAGTAATTTAACGTAAGGGGAATATTAGAGATTTGTATTGAATTTGAATATTGCTGCACGGTGGTAAGTTAATCAGATTAAGGTGCAGATTTTGAAGCCTTTTCAGGTGAAGCAGTATTGCGGAACCTGGATCTACGAGCGTTACGACTTGGTAAGTGTGGTAAGTTGGGTATTCGGACCACTACGTACCGTCGTTTATTTCGCGTTTTAAAACACCCTGGTGTGTTCTTTTGGAATATCCTGGCGCCTACAGGAACCTATTGTGACATTTTCCCGATTTCGACTTTGGTAAAATAGAGTACCTGCGAAGACGAAATTCCCAATAGACTCTCACCCGCACGCCGAGCTAGCCGTGCAAAAACCAGGTTTATCTGTCACCTTGTCCTAGTGGACATTTTTACCGTAACAGTCCACAAACATAAAATCTAAAATTTTCTTTTAATTGCGAAATTAATTGGTGTTTACGTTTTTCTTCTAAAGATACGTATAAACAAATAGTTTCAGCGTGGAAGATAAAAATCGATGTCTGGAAAAAAAGGTCATCTCTTAATGTAACGTCTAAGGCCAAGATATTATAAATGTCCCAAGGGAAATCGACGGTAGCTCTTGTAATCTAATCCTACTATCTTATAATTAAAATGGAATTTCTGCGATTGTTGTACGTTTAAAACCGTATGAAAGCAAAAATGGCTACTTGTTTCAAAAAAATGTATAATAAAATAAAATTTAAATACCGGGGACTGCAACAGCATCTTACCAAATGCGAGAGGAGCATTTATCTCCAAAAACCAAGATGTTGCTGTTTGTTGTAAAGAAATACGCTGCTAACACCTATCAGTTCGTATGCGTAAACAAAGCAAAAAATAACTACACTTACTATTAGTAAACCTTATGCTAGCTTTAAAGATGACCGAAGCTTCCTGTTAATGTTAATCAGAATAATTTGTTTATTGTTAACCAAAACATTCCCAGTTTACAAAAATAAATTAATATTTCAATTTCAGAATTTTTACTTAATGAGGATTTCACTGTCCATCCTGATGGTACTGTTTTAACATAAATTTATATATCAACAGCAGAAGTCGACCTATACTGATTACTCGGTCATGAATTAGTTTCAAAATGCAACAGGACCCAAAAAATGCGGAAGGGAAGACACAAATGAAACCTTAATTTCTATAACGTCGAGTAGAATTTATATCGATTTTGTACACTGATTAGGTAAAATAAAAGGATTAACATTTGATATTGTTAATGATACAGTATAGGCTTCATGCACATACAGATTTTATAGATGAAATTGAACCATTATTGGATAATATGAAAATGTAAACGTTCACCATTATTACACATATTAAAATACTTATCTTGTTTGGGTTTTTTAATGGTGTATTTGTAAATTAAATAACGCTCAGGGGAATACTAACCAAAACCAAACCACACAATGAAGATGAGAATTCCAAGAATTGTGTGTACAACCTACCATGCGAGTGCGGCAGAGCATACATAGGAGAGAGCAACGTCCGAAAAAAATCGCCGAACATGTCTAGAACGAAGACCACCCATCCAATGGAATAACATATATATATATATATATATATATATATATATATATATATATATATATATATATATATAAGTTATTTACAACTTATCTTCGTCAGTAGTAATATTATCTATTAAAATGTTTAAAGATGTAGAAACGATTTTGTGAAATTTGAAAAATTTAGAACATAAATATAAGCTTATTTTCATCAAATTTGAAAATTGAAAACATAAACATAAGCCTTATAATTTTCAAACTTCACAAAGTTGTTTCAACATCTTTAACAATTTTAATATGTGATATTACTACTGACGAAATAACTTATGTTATCGAAACGTTTAGATTGTATGAGCTTTAATATATATATATATATATATATATATATATATATATATATATATATACAAATATACCATTAAAAACCCAAAAAAGAAAAGTATTTTAACATTATTGGATAACATTCCTAATAATAACTGCATCTTTATTGGTGACATAATTGATAATCAATCAAAAAGGTGTGCAAAGAGTCGATAGATATTTACCATTACTAAATATGGTAGGCTTTAAATCCCGATAAATGAAAACACACGTATACTGTGTAATTCTGAAAACTGTATTAACCATATCTTTTACAGAACAGACATATTTTACATATACGAATCTAGAATATTTCCCTTAGATATTTGACCACAGTTTCGGAGCCTTTCCTAAGGCTGCCCGTGTGCGGAAATAATTTTCCTTCCCACTAACTTCTGGTTAACCATAATTTCTTTAAAGTAATTTTACCTTTAATAAAACACAGGTAGTGTAAAAAACATAAATTGTATTTCGGGAAAATAAATCAGCAGGAACTTATCATAGATTAACATGAATAGATATTTATACTTATTAAAAATTGAAAAAAATTTGATTGATAAATTAACATGAATTGACATTTATACCAATTAATATATATATTTATTAATACATCTTTTTATTATGAAAAATTTAAATAAATTTTGCTTTCCATGCTGTTTTTAACGCAAATTCTGAAATAATATCGAATACATTTGTACCTTCAGAACTTGTATTTTCTATTCTAATAATGGATAAGTTTGATAAACTTACTTGGCCCGTTGTTGACCGCATATAATTTTAATATTTTAACTTTCGAAAAACTCCTCTCGCCGCTAGCAACTGTCACCGGTAATGTTAAAAAGATTCTTATAGCAATTACTAAATTTCGGAACAGATATGTAAGGTTATTCTTAAATAGATATTGAATAACGTTTAATGCATTGATCTCGGGGGAAATACAGGAAGCAATGTTATCAATTTCATCGCATAAAACTTGGGGCATAATATCTTTTTCATTTTTACATGGATCAAATAATATGTTCTCTGAAGATTTACATTTTAAAGACCTATTTACTTTATTTTAAGAAAGTGATTTATGTCGTTCAGAAAATCAAAAACTGTGTGATGATAAAGAATTTGCCACATATCTTGTATCAGAATCTCTTGTATTCTCGGAATAGAACGCATATAAAACATTATATATTTTATCCAAATTGTGCCTGAGAACTTTTAGTGCATCGATTCTGCTTTCCCACCTAGTATCCGAAAGGGGTTTTAATGTTAAAGTAGGGATTTCACTTTTAATACTTGTCAACGTTTACCCGATGCAGAGAAGGAAACGTATAGCTCTTATACAATTGCAAAAAAAACTTGTAATTTCTAAAGTCGCTTTAGCAGCATCATTAACGCCTAAATTTAAACTGTGGGCTGCGCAAGGCACATAGAAAGCTCTAGGGTTTCAGTCAGGAGGTTTTTTTGCACTCCATTATTGCGACCATTTATGTTTGCACCATTATCGTAACACTGTCCCCTAAGGTCATCTAAACAAATGTGAGTCTTAAAAAAATCTATTCCAACATTAGTTATACCTCCTGTTGGATCATATATTGAAATGAATCCTAAAAAGTACTCCCTAATTTCAATTTGTTTTTATTCATTACTTAACAGAACAAATCTTATCACCACGGTAAATTGGTCCTGGTGACTTATATCAGGCGTGGAGTCTAAAATAATGGGATAATATTTACTTTCAGCAGGTTTACTACTTCGTGTCTTATTCTCTGTCTCAAAAGAGAAATAAGTTCATTTTGAACCCAAACAGTGAGACATACTTGTAAGATTTCTGTTGTTTATTCTAGAGATAGGATCTGATACAGTGTCATTAAACTGTGCATTTATTTCAAGCGTCATTAATATCTTTGAAGCGTTTGTAGTGTCATTGCAGGAAGTTCTTTGTTTGGGTGCAAAATAGTAATTAAAGGTTTATGATCGGTTTTTAGAATAAAATGTAACCATGCAGTTAAGAATGGAACTTCTTCACTCCAAAAAAATAAGCAAAGCTTCCTTTTCAATTTGTGAATTATTTAACTCATGATCATTTAACGTTTTTCAGCAAAAACTTTTTGTTGTTCTGTCCCATCTGACAGCTATTGTTATAAAGCCGCCCCCAGACCATAGCTAGAAGCGTCTGTTGCTAATATTAGAGGCAAAACAAGATGAAAGTGCGCAAGCCTCGTTATTTCAAGAATTTTTGATTTACCGCATCTCCAAGAAACAAAAATTTTTCGAAGAAAATCGAGTGGTGCAAAGATTTGTGCAAAATTAGGTATACATTTGTTATAGTAATTTACTTTACCCAGAAGAGACTACAGTTGCTGAATATCTACTGGACGTGGCAACTTTTGAATTGCTGGAATTCCTGAATCGGACGGTGAAATACCAACCGCAGTCAAATTGTTACCAAAATATTCAACTTTGTTGTTAAAGAAAGAACATTTTTTAATTATCCTCTTAATCCATTTTGCTAGAATTTTGAAAATAGTACTTGAAAAGTCTTTAAATGTTCCCATCCTTGTATCCAGTTACAATGATATCCAAATAATTCACACAATCAGGCAGATCAGTTAGCCATTACTCGATGCATCGGTGAAATGTCGCTAGAGCACTGACAATACTAAAAGCAAGGCGTTGATATTGAAATAAGCCTTGTAGTGTATTGATTACTGCCATTTTCTTTCCATCTCCATCCAGTTGTAGTTGTAGATAATCATCAGCTTAGACTGACGTACCTACATTTCCCAAGAGCAGACATTTCCCAAGAGCAGATTCGAAAATAAAGGTGTGTTGATCACAAATAGCATACAATCTTGATTGTAGTTCAAATGAAATACTATAATCTCGAATTAATGAATACATCTGATGAAAACCATAACGTTCAATATCAAAACCAAAAGCAGTTGTCCATGTAGTACCAAAAATATTGACAACATTCTGCTTATGTACAACAAAAAGTCGTAAACGTCTTGTTTGATTTCCCAGTTCGACATTAACCAAGAACCAACCCTTTAAATGTACACGTAACCAGAATATGCTCTACGATATTGAGCTGCTGGTCTAAGAGGAGGTAAACCTTGCATGTTCTAACGGGTTGCACTAATAAACCGTCACTATATGCCCAATGCTATAGCAAGCATTTTAGATTTTCGAAATTTACATTCTGATCGGGGATGATCACTATAACAGCTTGAACAAGATTGAAATTTGGACTTTTGTGGGAAGTTTGTTAAAATGTTTAGGATTTGTCTTAAAATTATTCTTCTGAGTACTGTAATTTCCTAACATCGCATTAATTTCAGAACTTGATTGTGTTGTGTCTTGCTTAATTATTTCTATGTCAATTTTGTTCAGCTAGGGCCTTCTCATTGTCAAAGCCTGGCTCTGTGTGTTGTAAAGCATGTTTCTGTATTATGTTACGTGGAGTATTTAGCACTATATGATCTCTTATTTTCCCATCTACAAAAGAATTATCACCGTCAGCTTTCGAACATATAAACTGACAATCTCGAGCGAGTCCTTGTAATTCCGCAATCAATTGGGCATCCTTGTCGCATTTGACAGTGATTAAATCTGACACGATTAGCCAGTATGTGTATGTTCCTCAAAATAAATACTTAGCTGTTTGGTCAAATCCTCATAAGAATGTTTGGTAATATCATTTACTGCTAATGATTTCTCAAGCAAATCAAAAATTTCTAGCCCAACCCAAAGCAGGAAGAATGTTCTTTTCTTATAGTCGCCAGTTACTTTATGTGCTTCAAAATGTTGATTTAGTCGACTAAAGTACAGATCCAATTTGTTCTTTTCCAGCGAGAATTGAGGAAATTCTGGAGGATTAACAAATGCTAGTTGTTGTTTTCTTACTTCTTCCTTGAGATAATAGTTTTGCTTGCGAACAACATTTCTTGAAACCAATTGTTATTGTATACGATTACGTTCCCGTTTTTCTCTTTCTGTATTGCGGTAATTTAACAGCATTTTCATTATTACTGCCATTGTCTGCTACGGACATGGCTCCATCAGGAGTTTCGGACTTCCTCATGGCCAATTTTTAGTATTTGTAGTAATAAATATTAATTTCAGTTATTATTTTTTCTTTATACCTAGCAACAAACAGCCTGCTTCAAACACCACATATTATAAATTAAATATTTGGAAACTAAAACCTGCAATTTTAATTCAATGTTTTAAAATCAAATTGCAACGCAATAATTCTATACCAGATAGTAGACGTAACCAGTACCCTACCATGCTAATAAGGCTACATGAATCCTTCATAGGGAGTCTATGAACTATATTCCAGATCATAAATGAGAAGAATTTTTTGCTCATTAATAGTAGTGATACAGTTTTTCTTCTCCTTTTTGTTGGTAGGAATAGTCCATCACGTGAGTAGAAATAATTTGTAATTAATTCTTGATCAACCACAAATAAATCCTATTCTTGCTTATCAAACCCCACACCATTATTTTTGTATCAACTAATTTCTACGACTGGTTCAACATTTAACTGGAGTGATAGACGCTTACATATTTTGGTTTACTTATATTTATAGAGTACTGTGTTCTAGTAATTAAAAAACTCACTGGAATTTGTCACACTCAGAATTTTACTTTTTATACCGCTTGACGATGGCATATAATTCGACTGTTTCTATGTTGCTTATGTGGTTATGTGACCAATTGTGGCATACTCTGTCAAAAACTATTGCGCTTCCAGTTCCTGTTATATTATAATTTTTTTTTTGTTTGATTAGGTGCATCGACAGCTAGGTCATTAGCACACTTAACTACTATTATCTATTTTGTACATAACTTCTAAAAATAGTAAGCTGCACTATTCAAATTTTCTGCTATAAGCCAATTTTTTTCAGGAAATTGATTAGATTTCGGATATTAGGTGTTTCATTGTTTAAAAATTGGGCGATAAAGTCACTCAGTTTACTCTGAATTCTCTACCTAGTGAAACTACAACATTTTAATAATATATGGGGCACGGTGAGTAATTCATTGCATTTAGTGCAGAGGTGGACATCTTCTCTTAATAGCAAGTAAGAGGAAGTAAGGTTGGTGTGTCCAATTCGTAATCTTGAGATTGCTACCTGCTCTCTTCTTGTGATAAATTCTGGAGATTTCCATATTTTAGGATTTGTTTTAATTTTGAAACGGAAGAATTATTGCTTACCCAGTTTTCAAATGGGCGATTGACAATTTTCTTCCTTATTGACGCTTTAACGTCTTTTATTATTATTATTATTATTTTTTTTTTTTGTAATGGCTTAAACTTCCTGGTTATTTGCCATTTTCTGTGTACTTATATTTATTTATATTCCTACCTGATTTTTATTCTATATTTTATCATATAGATTAATATCTTTTAAATATTGAATCAATCTTTGTATTTTATCATTATTTATTTTAAAATCATTCTTTATTCCATTATTCATGTTCCATTTTGTTCTATCTCCTATTAATTCATCACATTCTTCAAATATATGTATTATTGTTAATGGTTTGTCGCATTTCATACATGTGGGTTGTTGTGTTTTCGTCAAAATATGTGAGTGTGTTGCATTTGTATGTCCTATCCTTACTCTAGTAAGAACAATACTATGTTTTCTTATCATGGGTGCGTATGGTTTTCTATTGTGGACTGTAGGTGTATGTAGTTTTGTGAATCTTCTTTCTTTCTCCCACTCCTGTTGCCAACTATTCCACACATTGTTTTTTAATTCATTCATCTCCTTAGTCATTGTTAGGTTCAATGATGTAAGTATATATTGTAGTCTGGAGATCAGTGTTTCATTTTGTGGATTTTTGTATTTGGATTAAACATCATTCTGTTAATGTAGTGTGTTGAATTATCTTTAATTTTTTTGCATATTTTAACATGATCCACGTTCGTCTGTAACTTAACGGTAACATTCCGGCTTCAACGTGTAGGCTACTGATAGGGCTTGTAGGATATGTGCCTATTGCGTATCGTATGCACAAATTTTGGATTGTATCTAGCCTGTTAAGGTTGGTTCTTGCCGCGGAGCTATATGCTATACAACCATAATCAAAGACAGAGAGTATGAGTGTCTTATGTACACGTAAAAGTATCTCTCTGTCTGATCCCCACTTGGAATGTGACAAGTATTTGAGCACATTTAACGCCTTACGCGCTTTTGCAGTCATATAATCAATCTGCGCTTTCCATGTTAGGGTCTCGTCTGTTATTACCCCTAAAAATTTATATTGCGATACGCACTGTATTTGTTGTTGTTTTAAGAGTATGCTTGGCCGATAATGCGGATGTCTCAATTTACAAAAATGTACGCATACCGTTTTAGTTTGGGATATTCTAAATCCTACCTGCTCTGCTTCATGTACAATATTGTTAACTGCAGTTTGGAGTGCACCGTTCTGTGATTTGTTTCCTTCGGAGGATGCGAATATAACCAAATCGCCCACATACATACATCTACCTATGGTGGGATGGAGTGATCTTGTTAGTTCGTTGACTGAGATTAAGAATAGGGTGACGCTGATAGGTGATCCTTGTGGTATTCCTGTCTCTAAGCAGTGTTTGCTTGACAACGTGTCTCCGATCTTTACACGAAAATACCGTTCTGTAAGGAATCCTTGAATGAAATTTGCCATGTTGCCTCTTATACCATATGCATGTACTTTGTCTAGAATTCCATACCTCCATACTAGATCATACGCTTTTTCGAGGTCAAAGAATATTGCAGTAGCGTGTCTTCTCACATTAAGAGATTCTTCCATAGCGGATACTACATATAAAATATTATCTCTCGTTGAATATCTTTTTCGGAAACCCGATTGGTAATTATGTAATAGTTCGTACGTTTCTAAATATTTTATAAGTCTCTCGTTGACCATCCTCTCCAATATCTTTCCCATACAACTGGTTAACGATATTGGGCGGTAGTTTTACGTTTTTAAATGTTCTTTGCCTGGTTTCAGTATGGGAATAATAAATGAAGTTTTCCAATTTGTTGGATATGTCCCCTCAAGCCATATACGGTTGTATATTGATAATAAATCTTCCTTTGTTCCTTGAGGTAAGTTTTTAGTCATTGCATATGCAACTTTATCTAACCCTGGAGAGGTGTCCTTAGTTTTACTAAGTGCGTAGTTTAATTCGTCCATAGTAAACGGTACATTATATTGATTTGTAGTTTCTTCGGCAAAGTCTATCGCTACTTCTCTTACAGTTAATTTTCGCCTAAATTCTTCATCATAGTTCTTCAGGCTACTAATGTCTTGAAAATATTCAGCAAATTTTTTAGCTAATTGATCAGGGTCAGTAATTATATTATCTTGGTCTTCCAATCTTATAGGAGCTATATGCTTAGATTTACCTGATACAGCATTAATTTTATTCCACACTACCTAAATTGGCGTTTTTACTGTTATTTTTGATGTATATTGAGCCCATGATTTCTTTTTGCAGCTAATACTGCCCGTCGTGCAATTGCTTTGCGTTTCTTGTACTCAATCAAATTTTCCATTGCCGGGTTTTTTGAAAATGTTTTTAGCGCCTGTTTTCGGTTATGTATTGCTTCTCTGACCTCTGCATTCCACCAGGGTACTGGTGGTTCATTTAATTTGTTGATGGTTTTAGGTGTAGACTTCGTCGCAGCTTCTATTACCATGTTGGTAAAATTTGTTGTTAAACAATTTACGTCTTGCAGCATATCTACTTTCTTTACACTAGCTTTAAAATGTTCCCAATTTGCCTTGTTTAAACGCTATTTATGAGTTAAACTCCATTTGGTCTTATTTACTAATGTAGTTAAGAGTAGTGGGTAATGGTCACTTCCATGGAGATCGGCTATTTGATCCCATTCAAATTTTTCAAGTATTTCTGGAGAACACATACTTAAATCAATTGCAGAAAAACTGTTGGACCTTGAATTAAAGTGGGTGGGCTTACCATTGTTTAGAATTGCTATTCTGTATCAAGAAGTGATTCTAATGTTTTTCCACGATTATCGTACCTTGTGGAACCCCATAAGGGACTATGAGCGTTAAAGTCTCCTAAAAGTAGAAAGGGTGTAGGCAGCTGTTCTATTAGGTTTTCAATCTCTGATAGTTCCCAGTTCTGATCTGGCAAATAAATGCTGCATATTGCAACCTTAACTGGATAACAGATATTTACAGCAATAGCTTGCATATGGGTATTTAAGTTTATTTGCATAAATATCGAATTATTATTAAGTAATATCACTACCCCCCCTTTTGCCCTGATATAATGGTGCATGTCCCTTCTAACAGTTTCATAACTATTCAGTTTAAACTCATCACTGGTTTTAAAGTGAGTTTCCTGGAGTGCAATCGCTATTGGATTGTATTCCGCTATTAATAATTTTAATTCGTCCGTGCTTGTTGAGCATCCATTGCAATTCCACTGGATAATGTGCTCCATAATTAGGTTTAAATAAATAAATTTAAAATAAATAAATAAATAGATAATAAATAAATAAATAGAAAAAATAACAACGGACATATAAACAGAGCTAGACTAACAAACAAATATATCACAGTTTCATAATCACAAAAACGATATCAATGTAATATCACAGACTAAACGGTGGGCTTCCGGGGGTCTACCCTTCTGCCAACCATTCTTCTTTTTTTGTTTCAGTATATCTAACCTTTGTTCAGTACTAATTTCCTCATCAATCGAGGAATTAATTGATGAAACTGACGTCCTCTTCCTTTTATCGGAAGTGTCAGTTTCCATTTGTTCTGGAGTAACTTCAGATCTATTAGTTTTGTAGTTTTCTACCTCTTTTTCGGTATTTAAAGAGGTAATAGTTTTCGTCGGTTTCTCGTATGGTATTTTAAATGTGTCTTTTAACTCCGACACAAGCATTGGAATTAAACAAGATGCCAATTCTTTCACATTTATGTCTGCTTCTTTTTATTATTATTATTATTATTATTATTATTATTATTATTATTATTATTATTATTATTATTATTATTATTAATGGTAAACGAAACCTACCACAAAGAAGAATGGTAATATGGAAGCACAAGTGGCCAAAATAAAATGGTATACAAAAATACGAAACGATTTCCATGGAAGACTGAATTAGAAAAAAAAAGAGCAAACATTTGGAAAATGGTGATACATAAATGAAGAAAATAGAAAAATTTGAAAATTATATTATGAAATACAACGGTATGGAGTAAATAATGGAAGTAAATGTAAGGAAAATGGGTGACAACAAGATAGGGACTCGAATGTATGGAAACTCTGGAAGTATTGAGAATGGAATTAGTTCATTATTATGATACATTATGATTGCATTTCAAAGTGTAATTGCGAAAGACCAATAATATAATATAAAATGTATAATAATTTATGTGAAATAGAAATGTAAATAGTATTAAATTGTAATTTTGGGTTTCAACCGATAAGTTCTTAACTTGGTTGGACCCCCATAATGTATTTACTTGGTAAATAAACACATTCCAACATTCCAACATTCCAACATTATTATTATTATTATTATTATTATTATTATTATATTAAGGATTAATTTATCTAAATTGTAATTATTAATATAAAATTGAAACGGTAAGATCCGAATATTCTCTTAAAATATGATTTTAATATTGCATATTAAATACTTTTGACAGCTATCTTAGAGATTATAAAGTTATGTTTTAAACGAATAGGTATATATGAATAACACATTATCGCAACCTACTATTAAGAAATTATCTAAATTTTAATATATAAATAAATGTATGTTGTAGCATTAAATACATACATAGATTAAGAGTAATCTTAGGCACAATAAGGAGCAATCACATACACAAAATAAGAATTTAAACATTTAATTGAGACACTTAGATTTTAGCGTCATAAGTTTATGTTCATATAATGTAATTTATGTATATATTTTTTCTGTATATGAATGGGAACTCACTGTCAAGTCTAAAAGCCGGACCCAAGAACTGTAACATATTTGAAAATAAATAATTCAAATTCAAAAAAAAAATTATTATTATTATTATTATTTTACAGAGAGTTGAAGGTAAAATCTTCTATAGATGCCCTCCGAAGAGGTTATGTGGGACTGAGCACCCCCTTACCCACTAAAACCATTTCTCTCAGCCACCCTTTGACTGTCCCAGGAATCACCTTCCGGCATAACTTCTAGGGCAGTCGGAAATGGTCAGCTGTTCAGCTGTACTTCTTTCCTCTATTTATCCCTTCTTCCGGTCTACTAACGCAAGCTCATCTCAGTTGCACTGCCTTGCACTTCACTACGGCGTCCACGAACTTCGCGATTGGCATGTCACTTCCCTTCTTCCTCAAGCATGAGTGCCGTCAGGTTATCTGGAGAGATCGGCAATCCTAACTCGTCTTCGAGAGCTTGTCTCTCCTCGTTCCATTGTACACAATGGAACAGCGCATGCTCGGCGTTGTCTTCAGCTGCGTGGCAGTGTAGCCACGTCCCTGCCTCAGCTCTTCTAAACCGATACAGGTATGAACGGAAGCTACCATGCCCTGTCATAGCCTGCGTGAGGTGGTAGAAGGTTATCTCGCCGTACGATCTGCACATCCACCTGTTTAGGTCAGGGATGAGCCTGCGTGTCCATTGTCCGTTATCGCCTTGGTCCCAACTGGTTTGCCATCTTGTCATTAGGCGCCTTCTGGCTTCTTCTTTGGCTTCGGATTCCGAGACTTTGCCGGCCCCTACCGCTTCAAAAATTTCGGCCTTTTTTTGCGCGAGCAGATCTACTGGTGGAATACCGGCCAGCACCATCACCGCACTTGCGGACACAGTGCGGTATGAGGCAGTTACCCTTAGCGCCACTTGTCTCTGCGCTGAGATCAACTTCCCACGGTGCGTCTTCTTTAACACAGCGCTGGCGCACGCTGGTGCTGCGTACAGCAGCGTCGAATTTACTACGGATGCGTAGATTTTCCTCTTGCTCGCCTTCGGTCCGCTTACATTCGTCATAAGGCGTGACAGTCGGCCGGATAACACCGCAGCCTTGTGCGTCGCCCTTTCTACATGCGGTCCAAATGTGAGTGACCTATCGATCTCCACCCCTAAATAGATCATCTGCCTACTCCATGGTATTCGCACCCCATCAATGACAAGTCTTCGTGTCCTGTAGCTTCTTCTTTTCGTCACTAGGACGGCTTCAGTCTTGTTTACGGCTATCTCCAGCCCTCTGCTGTTCAGCCAGTTTCTGACCGTTAAAATGGTCTCGTCAAGCTTAACTTCCAAGACGTGTACTTCCAGTGCTTCTTCTACGATTATGGCGTCGTCTGCGAATCCTACCTCGTGTACCCCTTCTGGTACCTCGATGTCAAGAAGGGAATCGTAGACGATGTTCCAGAAGAAGTGCCCTAGACGATATCCCTGTGGTGCACCACGTGTTATCTGTTCCTTCACGCTCCAGTCTTCGCCGTCTAGTATATCTGCCGTCCATCTAGATAATTCTCGACGATTGTCCGCAGGTACTTGGGGACGTTCCTCCACCGCATGGCCGCAAGAATATCCCTCCATCTTAGGGAGTTGAAGGCGTTCTTAATATCGATCGCGATCAACGCTCAGAATCCTTTCCTCTCTTCTCCTCGATCCCTTGCCGCGACTGCCAGACACAGGGTCTCCTTGATCGCGTCAACAGTCGACATCCCTTTTCGGAACCCGTACTGGCGCTGCGAAAAGCCTCCCGCAGAGGCGACGTGCTCTTCTAGCCTTCGCAAGATGAGCCCTTCCAGGACCTTGCTCATCCTGTCCAGCAGTCATATCGGGCGGTAGGACGACGTCCTGGCTGCCGGTTTCTCTCCTTTTCTCAAAAGGATGAGATTCTGATTTTTCCACGGCTATAAACCTATTCAAAACCTCATTAGGAATTCCGTAGGGACGAGGGGATTTACCTGGTTTAAGCCGCTGACCTTCTTGCGCCAGTTCCGCCATGGTAAAGAGCTCTTCTTGTCGTGGCTCGGTACTACCTAGTTTCGCAGGTACCAATTTCTCGTCCATCGTTTTATGATCTCCCTCACCCACCCTTCCTCGTTCAGGCGCGGGCTGGGTTTGCTGCCCTTCAATTTCTTGCTAACGATCTTGTAGGGACCCCCATGGATCGTTATCGACTTCTGCCAGCAAGTCTCGTCACTTCTTTTTTTTGTTTTGTTTAATGGCCTTCTTCAGTCATCTCTTGCGTTCCCTGTATTCGTCCTGAAATTCTACGTTCCCTCGGGATCGTGTAGCTCTTCTTCTTGCCTCAACGCACCGTTTACGAAGATCGGATATCTCCTCCGTCCACCAGTACTTGGATCTCGACGCGCTAAGGCCTGATCTTCACTTCGGCATGAAGCGGTCGCATACACGACAGGTATCCTTCGTAACCCTTCTGGCCAGATCTTCCGGAGTCGCAGTTTGGAGTCTCTCGCTGAAAATTTCGATCAGTTTTAGCTCTTCTAATGCCACGTCAAATGCCATGGAATCAATTTTCTTTGAGTTCCAGACCTTTACCTTTCTTACGAGAACCCTCCAGCCTGATATTCGTCTGGCTGTCCGTTGACTTGCCAACGTCAGGTCGATGGCAGACTCCGCTTTCCCTCGGAGGGAAGGTAGGACAGCTCCCCACGTTGAGCACGCCGAGATCTAGTCGAGCTATCATGTCGTTGACTAGCTGCCCTCTCCAGTCATGTCGCCATTCGCTCCAGATAGGGGATTTCGCATTGAAGTCCCCGGCGATAATTACTTCTTTTGACGACGCTCGTACACACTCCTCTAGCGCGGACAGGTCCTCTTCAAATTTTTCCCGGCTGTCGTTTGGCGAGAAATAGCAGCTGAACACTTTAAACCTTCCTAGATCCAAGGCAACAAACCCGTTGCTGCTTTCTTCAACGCTTTTCGCCTTCTTGCGAGGGTTTAATAGCATAACAGCCGCCCTGGCGCTCTGGTCCTGGTACCACTCTATCAGTCTTCCCCACGGTATTGTTCAGAGAGCAGGAGAATGTCCGCTTTCTGCTCTACGGCCGTTTGCATACAAAAGTTCTCGGCCAAACCCCCCTTCCCAAGGTTTATCTGTAGGAACGGGACAACACTTGCCTAGACATTTCGCCTGGTGCCTGCCATCACTTCCTCGTGTCTTTCTTCGCCTCCTTCAGCGCCTCTCTAAATGCTTGGCATGCTCCAGAGCCTAGAACGTGCGAAACGTCTTCTGGCTTGTGCTTCCTTTCGGCGCACAGGACGCACCTGGGGTTCCTGTCGCACGTATTTCGCTGGTGACCTTTTTCACCACATCTAAAGCAAGCGCCCTCGCTCTTCCTTTCCGGGCCTTTGCAGTTAACCTGACGGTGCCCAAACCCCAGGCACGAGAAGCACTGTACTACCATCGTGCGTTCTCGAATCCTACTCTGGACCCAGCCGATCTTGACTTTCCCTATCTTAAGTAGTAGATTAGCCTCCCGGCTCCCTAGCTCTACTATCGCTAGCACCTGCTCTCTTGAGTTGAGCTTAGTAAGGAACACCGTGATTTCACCCATTTCATTCTTATTAAGAGCCGCCTTCAGGGCTAGGAGCACCTCTTCCTTGGTAGTGCAGCAATCGAGGTCTCTAATCTCTAATTTTGCTTTTGGCTCTAGGGCTCGAACACCGGCACTTTCTCCTAAGATGCCCTTTAGCTCTTCTCTGAAGGACGCTCCGTATTTGTTATCCTAGCCAAGCTCAAAGGAAATGGCCCCTTCTCTAGTTCTTGCGGACGGTTCTGATCGTCGTCCCGGAGGATTCCGGCTTCACTGAAGCGCGTATCTTCTACAGTGCTTCCGAATAGGACATACCTTGGCCTGGCTTAACCAGAATGGCCTCCGGCTTTGGCCTTTGTCTTCTTCTGACCTCGCTGGTTTTGTCTATCTTGGGCCTATCGACCATGCCCTTCCTTTTTGCCTCGTCTGCATTTCCCGGTGGCGGTTGTCTTTTCTTTCGCGCTTTGCGAGTTTGCACCTCATTAAAAGCATCCCCTCGGTCTCCATGCCGATCTCCGAAGCCGGCACGTCAGTGTCTTCCTCATTTTCGGCGAGGGCTTGCCTCTTTTTGTCCTCTATCGGCTCAGGCGGACTCGATACCATCCTTTTCTTTCCCTCTGCAGAAGGCAGTACCCTAGGGAAGGTCTTTGGGCCCATTTCCCTGATCGTCCAAGATCGTCTGGTTATCATCCATCTCTAGGATAGGCGTCGATGTTTGTGATGTTCCCGCTTTAGAGCAAGAGGGCGCTACATCCATCTCCTCTTTTTTCATCGAAAGACCCGGTGTTTGGTCCTTTGTCGTTTGGTCCGCTACCTGTGGGTTCTTGCCTTCCTCAGAATTAAATCGCTCCTGCAGATGGCTTCTTGGTGGTACGCAGCTGTTGCGTCTCCGCAGCTCGGGAGACCTCAATATTTTTGAACTCCTCGCAAAAAGGTTCGCGATCTTATTATTATTATTTTCTTTTGTGAAAGGCGTCAACTTCTGGGGTTATTGGCCTTTAATTTCATGTAATTGTTGGCAGGTTTTAGGGACAGATCCTGTTAATAAGTGTTCGTGGGTAAGCCGGGTATGGCCTATGCGAAGTCGGGTTATCACGATGCTATCTCGTCTTGACAATGGTACCCATCTTTTGTTTTCATTTACTTTTGCCATATGTTGCTTAAGTGCACTATTCTCTGCATTCCAAACGTATTGCCATGCATCTAGTACTTACTCTTAATACAGATTGTATTAGTCGCTTCGTTCGCGGGGATTTGTAGTATACTTCTTATATTTTCTAATCGTACGCTTATATGTGAGTTTAAGCTTTTAATCCCTTGACCTTTTTGATTCACTAGCTTGTGGTTGAAATTCGTTGTCTTCGTGCAAATTTTTGCTGCGTATTTCAGTTGCAACCACATTCGCCTGAATTTTAGGGGTAATACTCCTGTCTCCGCACATAGGCTATTTGACGGGCTTGTAGGAAAGGCTCCCACACAGTACCTTAAGGCCAGGTTTTGTACTGTGTCTAATTTTTTCAGTAAAGATTTACATGCGGATGAATAAACGATGCATCCATAGTCTATTCTCGAAAGAATTAGTGTTTTATAAATTCGTAACAGAATTTGGGAGTTTGCACCCCAAGTTATGTTATCACATTTAACACATTTAACACTTGCCTTGATTTTGTACGAATGTGGTCTATATGATCTCTCCAGGTAAGGGTTGGGTCTAGAAACATACCTAAGAACTTAGTTCTGGAAACACATTTTATTCGTTTTTCTCCAAGTTCGGTTCGTAATGAGGTGTTTGTAACTTGCAAAAATGCATACATACCGTTTTTGAATGTGATAACTTGAAGCCTACCTTTTGAGCTTGTTCTGATATGATATTAATAGCCTGTTGTAGGTCATTGTTAGAGGAGACACCTTTTTTACCAGAAGTGTATATTGATATGTCGTCTACATACACAGAGTAACCTATTGATGGTTTTAGATTACATGTGATATCATTAACCGCTATGGAAAATAGTGTAACGCTAAGTGGGGATCCTTGAGGTATTCCATTTTCCAAATCATACTCATTGGATACTATGTCACCTATTCTTACCTTAAAACGCCTGTCATTTAAAAATGATCTCACAAAGTTTCCTAGGTTTCCTCTTATTCCCCACTTATGTATCTGGTCCAACACAGCGAACCTCCACACTTTTTTAATATCAAAAAATACAGCCGTCAAGTGTTCTCTGTTGGCAAAACTTTTGTATACGTTCGTAGATAGCTGCAGTAAGTTATCGTTGGTACTATAGCCTTTCCGAAAACCTGATTGATATTTATTAATCCAATTGTTTTCTTCCATTAGATTGATCAGTCTTTTGTTAATAATTCTTTCTAACAATTTACCTAAACAACAGCATAGAGAGATCGGACGATAACTGTTGCAAGGAGGACGCGGCAAGTTCTTTATCATTCTGTTAAGGATATTGTCTATTCCCGCAGCTCCGTCTTTCAGTTCATCTAATGTTGTATGAAGCTCATTCATAGTTATTGGGCTATTATATTGTTGTGGTGTTGCCTCTGAAAAATCTAAGGGAACTTTCTGGGAAGAGATTTTCGATATAAATTCGTCTTTATAGTTATCCGTACTGCTAACTTGTTTGTAATAACTTGCTAGTTGTTCAGCTACTAATGAAGGTTCAGTGATCAGCGTTCCGTTCACTTCCAGTTTTGGGAATATTGGGTTCTTTGTTTTCCCCGATATAGCGCGGATTTTGGTCCACAATTCAGCAGCAGGTGTCGTTGTTTGTAATGACTTTACGAACATTTGCCACGATCGTCTCTGCGAGGTTTTTATTTCTCGTCTTGCTATGGCTCTTTGTTTTTTAAAGATAATGAGGTTTTCGGTAGTGGGGTATTGAGAAAACTTTTTGAGCGCTAATTTCCTTGCCTTAATGGCTTCTGCAATATTTTTATTCCACCAGGGTACTGGTACTCGGTTTAGCCCACTGTGACTGGTTTTAGGAACTGCTGCTTCAGCAGCTTGCAATACGGATTTGCTGAAATTATCTACCATGTCATTAATCTCTAGATCTTTATTAATAGGTACCACACTGTTTTTGAATTGGGCCCAATCGGCCTTCTTTAGACTCCACTTAGCTGGTAAGGCTGTATGACTGTACTGTTGAGATGTTTTGATAAGAATAGGGAAATGATCGCTTCCGTGTAAATCATCACTTACGTCCCATGTGAAATTCGGCGCTATTCGGGAAGAATACAGTGCGAGGTCAATAAAGTAAAAGGAATTGGACCGTGCGTTGAAAAACGTTGCTTTTTCATTATTATTTAGAATAACTAGACCTCTTAGATCCAACAACTCTTCAATTAGCTTTCCCTTTTTATCACACCTGTCTGATCCCCACAAGGGGCTGTGAGAGTTAAAATCGCCTACCAGTAGTATCGGTTGTTGCAGTTGCGAAATCAAGTTCTCTAGATCTTGATATGACCATGTGCTGTCTGGTAGATAAATGTCACTTTTTTTTTTCGTCCTTTCCGTGATATTTTGATCCATAGAGAAGTGGCGTCTACAACGATGGTAATTGGCACACTTCTAATGGCTTTTTTTTTTCTTTTTTATTCATTTAGTCTTTCTTGTTTAAGGGTATTTCCTATAAATCTTTCTTTGAGTAGGTATTAATTATATTTCTCTGTATAAGCCGATTTCTTTAATGTACTTAAGAATGTTTGGAAAGTCATTGCTGTTTGACAACATGTTCATTCCAGTTATACTATGCTTTGTGCGATATGATTGTAGAGTTATACACCCTTCTATAATGTGCTGTACTGTCAGTTCGTCTCCACATTGGGCACATCTCCTTTGCCTTTGTTTAAGTAGTATGTAACTGTGGGTGATTCTAGTATGTCCTATGCGTAATCGGGTTATCACAACTTGATCTTTTCGTTTTAACGTTGAATTGCTGACACGCTGTTTGTTTGGATTTGGTTGCACTAACTTCAGTTGTGTTTGTATCGTAGACCATTGGTTTTCCCATTTTTGCTGTATTGTGTGTCTGATTAGGTTCATTGTATCTCGTACTGTGACGTTTTCTATTAGTCTTGTCGTTGTTGACATACTAGCTTGTTTTGCTGCTGTTCTTGCTTATATTAGTTCTTCGTGTTTACTGTCTGCGTCTATACATATTATATCTACTCTTTTTCCGTATCTATTCAGCTCATTCCATACTTCTATTACTCTTCTGATTAAAGGGTTTTCAGTAAATATATCAAATAGTGACTTTATTGTTTGTAGGCAACAGATAATTGTGGTTATTTGTGTCGTTTTGTTTTTGCACATTTCTAATGCCTTCAACATTGCCGTGTGTTCTAAACTTTCTAGGGTGTGAAAAGTCCTGAATCTCCATGCTGAAGTAATATTTCCATTTAATATTGCACATCCCTTCATTTTCTTACTATACCACGTTGCAACATACATGGGGTTTGCTGCTTTGATCTTGTTCCACATCTGCATATCGGAATTCTGAATTTTGGGTGATGTCAACTCCCATTGCATTTTGTCACCTTTAGATTGCCAGAAGTTAAAATCGAGAAAATTTTCAGCCTTGAGGATTTTGTGGGTATTCACAATTGCAGGTACAGTGCGTGTTTGTTGCCAATCGTA
Source organism: Vesta saturnalis (assembly GCA_036346205.1). Classification (NCBI taxonomy): domain Eukaryota; kingdom Metazoa; phylum Arthropoda; class Insecta; order Coleoptera; family Lampyridae; genus Vesta; species Vesta saturnalis. The sequence goes on from JARFJB010000068.1 coordinate 213,359, forward strand.
TCTGACGTGAAATGTGGGGTTCCTGATGAGTTCAGAAAGGAAATGATTTGGCATAGCACATCGCTTTACTCCATGATTTAGTCTCTGCTGTTCAAATTTTAGGTCTAGTGGCAAAGAGTTGTTTTCTACGTTGAGACTGTCTAATGGTGATGTACGGAATGCCCCGGTTGCTATAAGCATTGCTTTATTCCATACGGACTTAATTTTTTTCATATGGGATTTCGACGCTGTACTGTACACTTCTGAACCATATGCTAGCTTACTTCTTATAAAAGCATTTATAATTCTGGACAGCGTTTCTTTGTCGGCTCCCCATGTGTAGTTGCCTAGCACTCTTATCCTGTTGGTGGTAATTTTGCATTTTGTGACTAGGTTATTTATATGCTTTACCCAGGTAAGTTTGTTGTCCAGTGTTACGCCTAAAAAAGCTATATCTTCCACAATTGGTATTGGGACTCGTTTTAAGTGTAATAATGGTACATCATGCGGGTGTCGAAGCCTACAAAAATGGATACATTTAGTTTTCGTATTGGAAAAAGTAAAGCCTCTCAATTCAGCCTCTTCCGATATGTTGTCTATATCTCGTTGAAGAGTATCTGTGATTTGTTGTAAATCTCTTCCTGCCCTAATTATACAGAGATCGTCGACATATAGTAGAGCTTTAGTGTTCTGGGTGACGCTGTCCGCTATATTATTTATGGCGATAGCAAATAGTGTTACGCTTAGTATAGAACCTTGGGGGATACCGTTGTGTTGGAATACCACCTTGGACATCGTTCTTCCTATTTTTACTTGAATACGGCGGTTTCTAAGAAAACTATCTATAAATTTAGGTAGGTTTCCCCTGAAGTTCCAATTGTGCAATTTTTTGAGAACTCCGTATCTCCATACCGTATCGTAAGCTTTCTGAATATCGAAGAAAACTGCAGTTGCGTGTTGGGTATTTGTGAAAGCCTCGTTAATAATGTAATCTAGATATAATAGCTGGTCTGATATTGAATAGTTTTTCCTGAGGCCTACTTGGTATTTGCTTAGGTTCCCATCTCTTTCTAAATAAGTTACCAACCGAAAGTTCACCATAGATTCCAATAGCTTTGATAGGCATGATGTCAAAGATATTGGTCGGAAGTTTTCAGGTTGGCTATTGTCTTTGCCTTCTTTGGGTAGTGCTATTATTATTGCTAGCTTCCATGAATTTGGGTATATACCTGTATTCCATATTTTATTATATAATTCTAATAACAGTTTTCTTATGTGAGTAGGCAGGTGTTCGATCATGCTAAAAGTAATTTTGTCGTGTCCGGGGGCTGTGTCTTTTGTTTTCCCAAGCGCGTGTTCCATTTCATTTATTGTGAATGGTATGTTATATACTTCCTTCCCTTCGCTTTCAAAGCTTATTGTTGTTCGTTCTTTGGTTCGTTTTGTATTCAAAAATGCTTCTGAGTAGTGGCTATCGTCAGACACCCTATGGAAGTATTCTACTAGACTGTTTACTACTTTAAACGGATCCGATGTTATTTGTCCTTCTATGATTAACGAGGGCTGCTTTGGTGGATTGCTGGTCCCTACTGTACTTTTTATCTTTCTCCACATTTCTTCTTGTTGACTAGAAGTTGTCAGTGTAGACGTATACTCTCTCCACGACAACTTTTGAACTTTCCTTTTTTCGTGCCTTTCTTTTGCCCTTGCTCTCTTAAACGCGACAAAATTTTCTGCGGTACGATTTCGTCGATATCGGTTTAAAAGTCGTTTTTTTGTCCGGTTGAGTTCGCTGATTTCTTCATTCCACCAGGGTGCTGAAGGCCGCTTTATGGTTCCCCCTTTACGTGGAATCGATTTAGCTCCAGCTTCGTTTATGGTATTTGTTATATTGTCTACAGGTTCTTCTACTTGTGTTTCAGTATTAGGGGTTTGCATAATTTCTGCATATCTGTCCCAGTCTGCTTTCTTGGTGTTATATTTCCAATCTGCCTCATATCTATGCCTACTAATATTTAGTCTTATGCTTATAGGAAAATGGTCACTGTGATGGGCGTCTTCCATGACCTCCCAGTTAGTATTTAGTGCTATTATTGGTGAACTGAGGGAAAGATCTATCGCGCTAAAACTTCCACTTCCCTCGTTTAGGTGAGTTGGATTTCCATTATTTAAGACGATTAAACCATTTTCATTTATTATATTTTCTAGGGTGTCTCCTTTCGGATTTGTGTACATCGAACCCCATAGTGTGTTATGGCAGTTGAAATCGCCCACTATTAACTTTGGAGATGGTATTTGTCTTATTAGGTCTTGCATTTGTGCCAGAGACCAACGGGTATCTGGTAAGTATACGTTCATAACGTAAAAATGTCTGTCTGATCTTATCTCTATTGCGTTCGCTTGTATAGTAGTATTTATTAACACTTCTTTAGAGATCACATCCTTCCTAACCATCGTAATTACCCCACCATGGCTGCGACCGCCTGGTTGTATTGGTTGTGGTCTATTATAAACAGTATAATTTCGAAGCCAGAATATTTCATCGTCTTTTAGTTTGCTTTCTTGCAGAGCTATTGCCATAGGTTCGATTTTATTTGATAACTCTCTCAATTCATCGTATTTGTTTTTAATGCCTCTGCAATTCCATTGAATAATTACTTCCGATGGTTTATGTGGTATTTTAGAATACATAATGGATTAGTAATAAAATGTATATAAAAAGAATATAATAAATAATAAATAAAATTGTTGGGTACACATGCAAAGGACGAAACAATTTAAAATATCACAGTTCATTATCACAGTTTTTCTTTATCACAGTAATTACTTTTTCTTTACGTAAGTTGTAATTAACGGATTCTTTCGTTGGTTAATTCGTGGTTTTCCACGAGGCCAACCTTTCGATTTTTTTGTTTCTTGAGAAACTTGGCTGTCGTCAGTGTCTGTTTCATAAACTTCTCTATCTTGGACAGGGGTGTTAGTTGCCCAGTCTTTTATGTGTGGTGGTTCTTTCCGTGGCGATTGTTGCAATATAGGTATTACTGGTTTGATGACGGTTCTAGCTTGATCGGCATATGATTTACTTTTAATAACGTATGATTTACTGTATACCATACTTCTTGCTTCTCTGAAGCTTATGTCATTCGTAACCTTTACTCTACAAACCTCTTTTTCTTTTTGGAGAATTTCACACATTGGCGATCGCGTTGTGTGCTCTCCTCCACAGTTTACACATACTGGTGGCGTTTGACATTCCGTGCCTTCTGCGTGCACTGGTTTACCACACTCACATATTTCTTTCTTGGTGCATACTTTCGATAAATGACCATATCCTAGACATTTAAAACATTTCATAGGCCTTGGTATATATGGGCGTACTCTAAGTATGAGGTATGCTGCTTTTATGTATTGTGGTAACTTGGAGCTGCTAAAAGTTAACTTTATAGAGGACGTTATTGACAGACTATCACCATCTTTCTTTTTGAAACGCTCTACTGCTATTACCCTCTGTTGTTTCAGTTCTTCTAGTATTTCTTCGTCACTGCATGCTTTAAGGTCGATACTCGTAATTACCCCTATGGATTTGTTCATTCGGTCGTTTGGTGTTATTGTGGTTGTTTTGCCATTGATATTTTGTAGTTTCTTTAGCTTTTCCAAATCCTCCTGATTTTCAACTTTTACACTAAGTTGATTGCGTCCTATTTGTTTAATTAGTACTTATTTCCCCACTACCTCAAAGATCTTTTTTTGTATTTGGAAGGGTGACAGTGATAAAAAGTCACCCTCTTCCATCGATATTACATAATAATATTCAGAAAAGGTATCTAGTGGGATCTGCTCCGCTATTTTTGTATGCCTGCGGTTTCGTTTTCGTTTTTGTGCCTTCGTAACATTTGTGTCTGTCGTTTCCGCTCTAGAGTCATATTCCTCGTATTGTCTATCACTCGCTTGGGTTAGATGTTTAGAAACTTTTCGTTCAACTACTGTTTGGTCTATCTCACTTTCTAGCGTACGTAGTGAGTTTTCATTAGAACTACTTTGTTCGCTATTTACTTCCTTTTGTCTATCTTTGTATATTTCATTTGTTAAGTGGGGACTCGACCGTTTGGGAGATCTGCCCACTTTCCCTCCTCTAGCGAAGGGGTCTTTTGGGGTGGATTTAGGTTCCACCGAACCTTTTACTATTGGACAATTATCCATAAGAGATTTTAGTTTTTCTTTTTCTAGGCTCTCCACCCTCCACGGAGCCTCAAATTATTATTATTATTATTATTATTATTATTATTATTATTATTATTATTATTATTATTATTGGTTTGACGCTCGTAACGAGTAGACGTGTTTGACGCTCTCTCCAATTTTTAAAGTTTAATGTACTTAGTACTTACGGTGTGTAATTATAATTTATAAAACAGTGTAAATATTTAGTTTCGCTTTAAATAAATTTAAAAAATTTACCATTAAAATGATGTGTAATCAGTGCAGCAAAGTTATGGATAGCGACGAGGTTAAATGTCATGGATGCAATTCATTCTATCATTTCTCATGCTCAATTTCGGAAAATACGCTCCGACGTAAATTGAGATCCACAAAAATAGCATAGAGATGCAACAGATATCGGGATAAAGGATACAATCATTCTGAATCTTCCGATGCGGAACGTGAGAAAGAGGATATTAATCTAGAGATCAATCCAACATTAAAACAATCTTTGGATAAGGTATTGACATCTTTAAATTACATGTCAGAAAATAACTAAAATTGATGATTTAGACAGTTCTATTAAGCAAATTGTTCTAGAAAATTAAAATCTCAACGCGGAAATTAAATCTTTACGGGAGGTATTGCAACAAAAACACACACAAATCGAAGCGTTGTCAGTTAGGATAAGTAATCTGGAACAATATCAGCGGCGAAATTTATTGAAATTCACGGAGTCGATTCTAATAAAGATACTTGTCCAGAAGAAAAATTAAAAATTATTCTAGATAAAATAGGCTGTCCGGATGAAGAGTATAAATCCGTCAATGAAATAAATTTAAATAATACCAATCTATTGTTGGTAAAATTAAGTAGTGAAGATTCCAAAAACAAATTACTAAAAGCAGGTAGACTGTGGTGGCATGGATTAACAGAAGAAAAGAAAAATCTTGTAATCGCTACTACTTTAATGAACATCATTCAAATGAAAAGCGGTTTTTATATCAAGAAGTTCGTAAAAGGGCACGTGAGTTAAAGTATAAATACGCCTGGATCAAGAACGGTCGCATATTAGTGAAGAAGAATGATAACGAGAAACCGGAATATATTAAGACCATATGCGATTTAAGAAAAATGGTTATCAATACCTACACACACTGATTTAAAATGGTACTTATTTTGGGTAAGAAAAAATTTTAATTTTGTTTATAAACTTTAACATAAATATTATGCGTATCTATCGTTAACTATGATAATAGAACGATACTTTCATTTTTAAAGGAAAATTAAGTTTTAAATTTTATTAAATACACTTTTGTTTATGATTATCTTATGGTGTTTTAGAACTCATACTTTTAATTTAATTGTTTAAAAATAATTATGTTAGTACACAGATAGAATGTGTATATTACTCAGTGCTTAATTAATAACAATAAGGATACGTTCATGGTTAGTGGTAATTGACTATTGATTATAAATAATAATAAACGAATATCGGTTCGTGAAAATAGATACGTGGACTTCTAATCGAAAGTGCATACTACCTTAGGAGTGTTCGTTACGAATAATGGACTTGAAACAATGGTTATTTTAAAATGTTATTGAAAAATGGTAGCGAAATTTGAAATTTAATTGATTAATAGAGTAAACGATAGACGTTAATATTAGATGGATTTGGATAACGAATGAAATGTAAACTAGATATTGACTATTAGAAATTGGAATCTGAGGTAGGACATATATTCAATGGTAAATGGTATTTACTATATGGATACTGTTGTATGAACATTATTTTAATGGGTAATTCGAAATGGACTGTGAAAATTAGTTATGGTTACATATAAAATGAGATAAATTGGATTAAGGAAGACAGAGTAAATGTAGGATTTGGATAGATAATTGGTTATTGGAAAATTCTGGAAATTAAAGAAAAGAAAAGATGGATATGGGTATTCAATAATATAAATTTCAAAACGGAAAAAAAAAGATATGGAATGGGATAATTAGGTTAAAGGCAAAAGAATACATGGGATACTGTATGGGCTAATATAATGTAAATTACTATATTGAAAAATGATAAAGTAAATTACGGCGTCATAGAATATTTTTTTATTGTAATGAAATGAAAATGTAAATAATTTTATTATGTAGATATGGGAACTGACTGTCTAGTCTACCAGACTTAGTTGGACCCTTAAATTGTGTATATATGGAAATAAACAATTCAACAATTATTATTATTATTATTATTTTTTTTTTTTTTTATACGTAAAGACGTCGACTGCTGAGGTCATTGGCCTATATACTGTGGTGATCAAATCTTCTGAAATAATGCTGCAGTCTTCAGGAATCTAATCACATTTAGTATATGTTGAGACTGATTCAAGATTTCGTCTAACTCTCCCCCCAACTGATAAAACTGTCTCATTTGGTATAGTCCGGGGCATGTACACAAAATGTGCT
>JARFJB010000068.1:222500-260354 GCA_036346205.1 Vesta saturnalis
TCTTATTGATGTGAATAATGCACATTTCTTCATAATTAACGGGTTGATTACAGTGGTTGAATAAAACAAAGATAAATATATACATTTGTTAAACTTTGTTTCACGCATCACACTTGAGTGTGTTCAGTGAATTTAGCTACCCCTGAAATTGGATTTTGGCAATCAAAAACTTTTAATATTATAAAAAATTCAATTTTAAAATTACAATAGCTGTTCAAATTGTAGAATGAATATTATTACAGTAATAAATTTGGTAGTTTTTCAGAATTTGCCCTTTATAATACTTTGTACCCAGCATTAGTAAAATTCCTCACACATCATGAAAGTTTAGACACATTTGCATTTGGTGTTACAGTTATGAAGAGCATTGCAAAATATGGAGGTGCCGTTTATTTTACTCCATTGCCAGCCAATTAATATTGAACTGATTAATTTATTATACGACCGGTATTAATGTACTACATTATTATCAAGAGTTTTCAAAATAGATAAAAATTATGACATCTAAACTTAGTAAAATCACGAGTAATAATTAAATCTTTTAACTTATCCGATGTTGTGGGTATCGCTTCCAAGACTACTCAACAACATTTAATAATTGAAGTTATTATGGAAAATTAAGTTAACGATATTCATCCTTAACAAAAGTTAATTGACGAATTCTGAACGCTGTTGGTATTTACGAGACGCCGCAAATCAAATTAAAAAGGAAAGTAAAGTGTTACGAAGGGGTATTTAAATCACCCCGTAAAGGGCTGAAACTACTACCAATTTTGTTTTAATTAATTATTCGCTCATTAACCAATTTTCCCAAAACTGCAGCATTTCAAATAATCAATTTTATCCCGTCAGCCATTGATACGGAAACTTTAAGAATTTCTACGCCAGAGTCCCCTCCAGTACAACTACACAATAGTCAGTCTCTGACGTAACGCCACTACCAGAAGCCGTCCCCACTTTCAGCGGATTTCTATTAACCAGAAGACACGCTACTGAGTGAGGTTCCCTCCCAAGTCTGGGAACCTAACGAGTAACATCGTACTTGGCGTAAGCTAATTTTATTTTCAAAAAAGAACAACGGTCCGAGCATCATGATCTTCGCCTCTTCAAAGTTAGATATGTCGCTGCTTGCATACAGATAATACGAATAAGCGGTGAGAAGAATAGTAAGAAGAATAGCCACAGCCTAGCAGCAAGCAGGAGCCGCAGGACAGACAGCAGAGGAAATAAGAATAAAAGAAGAATCCAGGACAATAGGATCGATGTCGGGCAGCAATGACAGTTAATAAAAAAAATTGTGTTTTTCTTTTTTTGTATTAACTTAAATCTATTGTTTTATTTTAATATTTGTTTTTCTCCATTTCTATTGGGTCTCTGATTTCCAAGCCTTTTTTCCTTGGGGTGTGAGGCTGTATCCCGGCAGAGACCCGGCCTTCGGTTAAAACAATTATCTTTTTTTTTTACTTCATTTTCCATTTTTCTACTTACTAACAACAGTCGTGATGGTGAAGCACGGTCGCCAACGTGCAACACTCACGACTGACAACACTCACAGCTGTAACCCCAACTCCCGACACCACCCGTCTACTCTCACTGACACTCGCATCCGCACACACCCTCGCCACCACCATACTCACGAACACGCTGCCGTTCACACTCAAACGCCTCCTCCATTTCCACCTCATCAACACATTCGTACATCTCAACACTTTCCACCACCTCAAGAAAATTTAAGCATAAACACACCAAACCAGCAAACGCACACAAACCCACCCTACCACCCACACTCGCCCAATCCTAGAGGTACTGCATCCGTAATATCCCCAAGTCCATCACTACCCAGAAATCCCTATTCAATTCCTTGAAATTCCTTAAACTTCCCTAGTTGAACTTAACGTTCAACCATAGCCACACCTGTCACTTATAGACCTCCTCTCCCTTGCCGGGTGTGACGCCACTTCGGCGAGCCCAACGTTGTCCTGTCTCAATTCTCGTCCCCTCGTCCCTCCAACTCCAACCCTCCACTTTCTGCGTGATTCGTCACATAGATAAGGACACCCTAGCTGAAAAAATCTTGGGTGCGATCGATCTGCCACATGTGAGCAAGGCCGTTCGCATCTCCTCCAAGGCCACCAACACACCCGCATCACCCATTCCCTAGTTACCCTCGAATACCTCCTCTCACGCGAAGTCGTCATGTTCAGGCGACACTACAGTTGCGAAACCTCCCATATCCCACAACTTCTCCCAAGTATTCCTCTATCTGCATGTAGATGGGGTATATCTCTTCGGAGTGTAGCGAAAGTCACAGATCCTCTTACTGCAAATCCTACGTTAAGCCAAGGGGTAACGACTGCGGCGAAGCACACCCTATCTACTCCTTTAAGTGCCGGAATCGGCGAGAACCTCCCAGTACTCCGTCGAAGATGGCAACCCACCCTATCTTCTGAAGACACCGCACACCTCAAACCCATACCCCTTTCCATTACAAACTTTCCTTACACACACCGTTTTCGGTATGTTTCCCGACCGGCGAAATAGGATCATTAGCTTCCTAGACTCGCTATCTCAATCCTACCTCCAACGGAGTACTGCACCCTGCGTATCCGGCACGAGGACGGCGGTTACCGTAATCCGAGGGATTTAAGGATTAGGTAAATCCCTCCAAAATGAATATCCTAGCAGAGGTAGTTAATGCCAGGGGCGTTCATCGGCAACGCTCCCTACTTAAAAACCTTTTACATGAACATAATATGCACATTATCTCCCTCACAGAAACAAAACTCACAGATGCACACTCAACTTTAACCCATATCACACCTATCCAAACAACAGCTACCATGGAACCGCCCTCATAATTAAAAATTACTTACCGTCCACTCTCTCTCCAACTTCCTGCGCACCTACAGCACCTCGAATGCGTTGCTGTGACGGTGCACTTTCCCACCCCGATCGTTTTCTTTTCCTACAACAACCCGCCCGGCCACAATACAATATCCAATGACCTCTCAATTTACGACTTCAGCCTCCCTAATGTCGTCACTTTAAGTGATTTCAATGACCATCACGCCCAATTAGGTAACTTCAGGACCTATGGCAACGGTACCAGGCTATCATGATATATGATACAGTTGCCACCCAATCTTCTAACGACCCAAGATCTCGAGAGAGCCATTAGAGACCTAACTTCCCTAATCACGGAAATGGTCGATATTTCAGTCCACGTTCTTTAAGCTGAACCCAGTTATATATTACTTCACATATTCGCCGCATAGAGAAATCGTTAATAAAACTAAGGAGACTTCAAATCCTCACCTAATGAGATGTTTCACATACCGATACTGAGGTAAATAGCACGTGGGTATATGTGTAGGGTGGAAGCGATCAAGTGTTCAGTCTTGGTGTGATGGTGTGACCGACGATACATAGTCACATTGACCAGGTATTAACCTAAAAGAAAAGCATCTAATGAGAATACACATAGGGTAAGCGTAATATATGATATAGATGGAGAAGTACTCTTTAAGGTACTATCGTGCATAATGGGGAACAGTTTATGTCAAGCTGTAGAAAAACGTAAAATTGTCCGAATTGTGAGCGTGATAAATTCAAGTGGACGTTATAGTATTTTAATTACGCAATACTTAGAAATACAAATCACTCATAATACGTGAGCATCTGTGTATCGCTCCAGTTAAATTTTGATCCATTCATAAGAATTTTAGTGGATCAAACAATAATGGTGTGGGGTATGATAAGCAAGAATGGAATACATTTGTGGCTAACCAAGAAATAATTAAAAATTATTAGAAACTATTACTACCTACAAAAATGGAAATCAAAACTGTCACTACTATTAACAAGAAAAAAAAATTTGTATCTATGATTGTGAAGAACCAGAAATATATTTAGGAGGCTTATTAGCATAATAGGTTACCGGTTACATATACTATATGATATGCAATTATTGCATTGTAATTTTATTTTGAAAAACTGGTTTAAGATGGCACATTTTAATTTCCAAATAATTAATTTATAATAATACATTAAATTTCCTAATTAGGACAGTTTAGTGTAAATTAAGTAAAATTAGTATTTGTTATAAATTCAATAGTAGATTAGGTGTAAATAGATTTCAACCCGCTTTAAAAATTAAAAAATATTTGGTTTCATTAAGTATCGGCCTCTAGAAGCAAAATAATAAAACTCAATACAAACATGTATTCAAAGTATAATCGTTAATAAAATAGTGTAGGGACTGTTGATCCTGAAAAGGAATATGAGTTAAGGGACTGGATAAAGATTTAGTTAGGTCATACGTTTTGTAAAATCTTGCGGTCTAAAATCGAGTAGTGGGAATAATTGATAACCAGAGGGTTACGAATTTAAACAAGTTGGATAGATGCGTGTGTGTGTGTGTGTGTGCATGTGTCTGTGCGTGTGCGTGTGCGTGTGCGTGTGCGTGTGCGTGTGCGTGTGCGTGTGCGTGTGCGTGTGCGTACGCGTGTGTACGCGGGTGCGGGTGTCCTTGTGTATGTTCATGTGCATGTTCGTGTTTTTTTGCTAACTTATTTAACTTACATTCCAATGTTGTCGTTTTAAGCAGTAGATGAATATTTCCGTAATCAATATTCCATTTATGATAATTTCTTTTCATATACATATGATATATATATATATATATATATATATATATATATATATATATATATATATATATATATATATATATATATATATATATATATATATATATATATATGTATATCGTTATTTACAAATATGGACGGTGTCCAGAGCTATTGTCTTAAAGAAACGTTCCCTCGAACTAGTACCGGTCCTATCTAAGCTTTATTCGATTTTTATGTCTTCAGGGGAACTTCTTTCATAATCGAAGTTAGTAAATATTCCACCTATTCTCAAAAAAGGCGGTAAGACTGATACCTTTAACTACCAACCAATTTCTGTTGCTTCCATTTTGTCTAAAGTCGTGGAAAAAGCCATCAATCCTTAAACCTAAGAAACTCCTTATTGACCACCAAGATGGCTTTAACAAATTTTAATGAATAATGATAATCAAAAACCTTTAGGTTACCTAGGACTCGTTAAACTTTCATACACTTTCACCAGATAAGCAACGAAGTGTTATTCGCTGATGGTATAACTATTAGAATTTTTTATAGTTTGTGTGAGTGGGCCGCTGGTAATGATAGGTAAACTAAAGAAACGCGTTCGTTGTTTCTAATTTTGTGTGGTACGTCGGTGTACTTTGTATATTACAGGTCCTGCCACAGATCTAGTGTTCCAGATTAACAAGATTAATCAATTATTCTTATTTTAATCTGTATTTTATTAAATACTTCGTTTAATTTTCTTCCAGAAGGTTTGGCGGCGCTGATATGGTTTTATCCGAAAATTTTTTTTCCTGATAATATAATGCTCTATACTTTAGTTCAAACAATGTTCTTCTAAAAACGCTGATATGGGTGTACATTCTGTTCTTGATTAGGTGATCTATGATTTATACATAAGCCGTCATCAAAAAACTTCTTTGACACCTTTCAAATTTTACTTTGTTTTTACCGTAATATGAAACTAAGAACCATTTTCTCATTATCCATGTTCGTGTATTTTTTAAATAGATATTAGTTAAAAAAAAACGTGATCTGTAATAATAATTACCAGATTTCAGGTTTTGTTTTTTTATATTTAGCAAGTGAGAGTCGCGAGACAATCTTTAAATATATACGACACTTAAGTGGGCCTGTAACGAAATTAAAACTGTATTTCCATATCGCCCGTGGAATAGAAATCGCCGTGAGTGCTGTCTTAGTGCTATCAGCATGGTTTGATGCATACCGACCAAACATACTAAAATTCTATGTAAGTATTGAATTTATTGGAAAACTAATTATTATTGACTAGTGATTTTGAATGGAATTCTGGTATGCACACTTTTGGCATTTGGAATAATGCTTATGACAAACATTTGGATTGATCGGAATCATAGATTCATTTAGATCATTACTTAGTAAGTACGATTCAGAAGATAAAGTACGTATAGCAGTAGATCTTGTAGGAACAGATGTAAGTGTAATGAAATTATTTTAAATGATATTTTTTGTTCATATAACTTAAGTAGTTAAAATGTTGTCAAGACCGTTGCACGGAAGATGATTCGCGCAACTGTGCCGAAAGATTATACAAAATTATATATAGCAAGGTGTTAATACTTTCTTATCTAGCATTTGGAATAACGGGATTTCTGGTTCCTTTATTATTATATAATAATAAACAATAGCATAACACGGTAGAATTCAGTAAATTCATAACTCGCGCAAAACACATTCAATGTATTTGATGAAGCTCATGTAATGTATGGTATATTAATCTCTACTAACAGTATCAATAGCGTTAAAGCATTTGGTTTTGAATGAAAATCACTTCGTGTAATAAGTAATTTAAACGCTTAAAATATTCATCACTCAAACACGTTGTAAACAGGTTTACTTTATTAGGATACTAATATACGAGCAAAGTTTTCCTTTACAAATAAATATCCTACATGTAATTGTCACAATTCATTGAATTAAGCAGGATTTAACATTTATCGCTATGGCAACTATAGTTCATTGAAATGTATCATGAAATGGAACAAACAATCGAAAATATTGGATATAAGAAATTAATTATTGATGTGAATATGTTTAATTCCTTATTTTGTGTTTAATAAAGCAGTTTTTAATTTTTATGTTTTTATTATTCCTCACACCATTTTACACAACACAACACGTCCTTCATTTTTTTTCAACAACACAACTACTAAAAACTATTTTAATTGAACTACTACTTTATGTTAGGTTATATTACCTACTACGTGATCCACTCATAAAAATCAGAATTGGAGGATGTACAACACTCCCCCTCAATTCTGCCACAGTAGGAACTACATTAAGTAAATTTCTAAAATGCTCAAACTTTACAGCGGGTAATGCTTTTGTCATTATGCCAGCACATTGCTTTTCTGTTGACACATACTCTAATACAATAATATTATTATTAATACACTCTCTTACATAATGATGTTTGACATCAATATGTTTAGAGCGTTTCCTTTCTAACGTAGTTTCTTTCTACCTTAATACATGATTGGATATCTTCATATATCTTTACAGAACCAATGTTACAATTTCACAAATCTTCTAACAATTGCATAATAAAAACACATTCGGTTACACAGTTTGGTAGCGAAATATACACTGCTTCACAACTCGATAAAGCCACTGTCGTCTGTTTTTTAGATTTCCACATTATTATATTATTATTCAAATTTAATATAGAACCACTAACATTTTTCCGGTCATTCACATTATGTGCGAAATCTGCATCAGTATAACCGCTTATATTTAAATTATTGTCCTTGCCCTTACTTATTTTAAAAACAAAATCTTTAGTAAATTTCAAGTATTTCAATACATTTTTCAAGTGTTTAAAATGTATATGATTATACCAATTTTAAAATTGACTAAAATACGTTACAGAGAAACATAAGTCTGGTTGTGAACCCAACATGTGTACATTAGGCTCCCTATCAATTCTTTGTAAGGTAAATTTTTATCAATACTGTCTGACGTTATCAAACTCAATTTTACTTCCACAGGAATATTTACAGATTTGCTTTCTGTCATATTGAACACATCTATCATTTTCTTAATTAAATTTCTTAGGGATTCAATAAATCGTGACCTACTTTGTCAATGTCCAAACTTAAAAAGAATAATTTTTTCCTAGTCAGATCTTTCATCTCAAATTCTTTAAAAATACTTTCTTAAACAAAAGTTATCTTTTCTGGATTATTTGATGCTAATTTTAAGACATCCGCCCAAATTAACAAATAAGTTTTGTTTTTAGTATACAAACATGGATCTGTATTTGACAAGCTTATATCTATCATATTATTATTAAAACGTTCATACCAGCACTTGGGGCTTTTATTTAAGTCATATAAAGGTTTATTGAGTTTGCATACCATGCCCTCCACCACATTATTAGTACCTTGTGGAAGCCACAAGATCTCCATTCTTCTCCAGAGTTTTTAATTCTTCTATTACAGCTTGTCTTCAACCATTATCTTGTGCAGTTTCTTCATATGTTTTAGGATTTTCCACTAGCAGAGATTCTGTCGATAATGCCGCCATAAAATCAAATTCATAATCTTCGTATTTTCTTGGTAACTTCATCTGTCTCCCTCTTCTGTTTTCACGCCATTCTGATGTTTTTTGCACTATTTCATTTTGTTTCTCTTCATTATTTTCTGTATTATCATCACTATGATTTTGTATTTCGTCTTTTTCTGTAATAATTTCTGTATCCATTGTATTGAATTCAAGTTTCTTGTCATTCGGTTTCTTGAACACTACACCTCGATAAACAACTATTTTTACTTTTCCTTCATCCCACAATCTAAATCCATTTAGTCAATATCCAACAAAAATATATTTCGAATTGTTTCAACGACCCCAATACTTTTACATATGCTTCATTCCCAAACATTTGTGATCTTCTGGTTTATTTCTCGTCCACATTTCAACAGGTGTCTTTGGAACTACACTTGTTGTGCATCGGTTCAAGAGATAAGCTGCCGCTCGCGTAGCTTCACCTCCGAAAATGTTTTCTTGCATCATACCTTCATTTCCAAATTCACAAACTCTCCTCCATTGTCGCTCCTTATTCTCGACAGTTTTACATTTTTAAAAGCTTCCATTTCTTCTATATACTCTTTGAGATATTCTTGTACTTCATGTATGTATTTCAACAAGTAGACGATAACACAGTGCGTATAGTCATCTAATACTGATAATATAGATCCTTTGCCGTCAAATGTGATTGGCTCTATTGGTCCTATTAGATCCGTATGTATTATTTGTAATGTTCTTTCGGCTCTTCTTCATTCATTGTTGAAAGAAAAACATGATTCTTTTGCTTTAAGACATATTTCGCACGTTTCCATGCCATTACAGTCTTGAATGAATGTCGAAACTTGTCACCATTTCATTTTTTCATATTATTCCCACTCAAATATTCCAATTTTCGATACCAGTCCATTCACTTTTTCTTATTTATTTTTAACTGCAAGCACAATTTTGCCACCTTGTTTAAAACTTATCACATAGAGTCTGTTTATTCCCTTCTAATACAGTATTGTTATGTTTACTCACATAAACTTTATTGTCTTCAAATGTAACATGACCAACTTTTCGGTTATGGACAAATAACAGATTCATTGTTAGGTACGGTACGTAGAGTACATTTTCAAGCATGCACTAACCCGTAAGCTTTTATTGCTTCGCTTTTCTTTGCCTCACCTATACCTTGATTTATTTTATTCATCACGTGCATTGTTCCTCCCGAATCTAGGACAAACTTCAAATTAGTTTCTTTCCCATTTTCTTTCACAATTTATGTTAAAAATGCTACTAGTAATAACGAGGCCGCCATTTTGTATTTGGGACGTCACAACCCTTTTGGCTGTATTAAGAGCCTGTTTGGTAGTTCAACCCTGGAGGGTAGGCAAATGCGTGCGCATGCTGTGTTCGGATTGGTGGCCCTAAGGACAGCTCCTTTTACCTGATTGGTCGTGCATGCGTTCGCTCCTCTGGTTTCTGATTGGTTCTCAGCCTCCACCTAGCATCTGAGCTCCGATTGGAGTCCTAAGGGTTTGCATTGGTTATGGCACTAATGCTAACTTGTGAGACAGCTGTAAGAACCTGTATTAGGGCCTGGGCCCTCTTGCCGTGGCTCTTTTGTTGCTATATCTGAATTTGTTTGTTGCGAATATTTTCAGTAATAAAGGTGGCTCCACCTAGCGGTAGACGACGAAATAGTATCAATACTGCCTGTTTCATATAGGCCGAAAGGTACTGATTTCTTCCGTATACTGAATGCGGGAGGTGATGTACTTTGGGATAAAAGGGGTACTGTCACAATACAAGGTGAGATCATCACTCATTTCAACATTATCGATCTGGTTCACGAAACGTTAAGACAGCGAAAAACTACAAACCCACACGGTTGGCGACAGTTTGCGACGTACATTAAAGAAATAAATCGGAAATACCCGAAGACGTGATGCTGCTGTATCACCTAACATTTAACCGACCTTCACAACTATAGGTGAGAATTACGATGACGTTAGTGAATGGAGGTAAACCCCAAGAAGATCCTTTCGAAGAAGGAGACTTTCGCTAGATTGGGATACGTAGAGAACATAACATGGATTCTGTGTACTATGATCCAGCGCATTCGCAGGGTTTTAGGGTACAACACCTTTAACTAATGCAGCAAAGAGTAGATATGGTGAAAAAATGTCTGCAGGCTCAGGAAGCTTATACGGTGCATAAACTGGTCAGAAAAAAGTTTTTCCGCAATAGGTGTATTGTGAGCAGCATCTTTGCGATATGCGAACTTTAAGTAAATACAACAGTGGATACAACTACATACTAAGGGTTATTGATGTGTTTAGCAAGATGGCTTGGGTGAGAGCTCTTGAAACGAAAACAGCCACATCTGTAATTGAAGCATTCATCGATATTTTAAGGAAAGTGATAATACACCGGCAAATCTACAGATGAATAAAGGCAAGGAGTTTGTGGCGGTCAGTGTACAAAACTTTTTCAAGAAACAAAATATGAACTTCTATGTAACAAATAACCCTGATGTTAAAGCATCTGTAGTTGAAAGATTTAATAAAACATTGAAAATAAAGATGCGGCGTTATTTTACCTACAAACATTCCTACATGTATCGTATATTGATGTACTCCAAAAACTTGTAACTGCTTACAACAATAGCCCTCATTCAAGTATGAAGATGGCCCCTACAGATGTAAACGATGAAAATATATTGAAAGTGTGGAATAACCTGTACGCGAAAGGCTTAGGTATATCACGTCATTCTAAATATAAAGCCGGTGAACATGGAATCACCAGAACTAAGTACACCTATGAGGAGGGATATAAAACGAATTGTAGCGAGGAAGTCTTTACAATTACTGCAGTGATAAAAAGACCACCAGTTTACCGCATAAGCGTTCTTGATAACCATCCTGTTGTGGGTGCTTTTTACGAGGAGGAATTGCAAGTTGTTACGGTTGATAAACACACCCTGTCCAAGGTCGATAATAGAAGCGGACGACATAATCAATACCTGGTCAAGTGGTGTGGATACAGTGACAAATTTAATAGCTGGATGTTAGCTTCGCAGCTGAGAAGTACATAAAATGCAGTTTTGTCTTACCTGATTAAGAAATAGTTCTATGACGTATTTTAACGACAACATGGCGTCAAATTTTATTACACAATTGTCAAAACGTTTAAAATTAACAGGCTCATGGGTTGTAGGCACATCGTAAATTCAGTACCCTTGTTCTTTTGCCGCTGTAAGTGCGACAGACAATTTAATTTATTATAGAACGGATCCACCCGCAGAAGAAGAGGGTGTGTTAGAGACGATATTAAAAAAGGTTACGCCAACATAGAAGAAATTGCCAGCGAGCTAATTCGGATTCTCACAACGTTTAGCCTTACAGTTGGGTTATCGGCCGTATCAAAACATAGTTATGGAACCAATACCCCCCACCCCGCTAGTATATGGATAGGATTACCAATGCAGATGTTTGTTCATTGCGACATCGTTGAACCGCAAATTTGATATTTTATCTCCACTTATGCGTATAATGCATATTACTTCAGAAAGCTGTGCTTACGGGGGTCATAAAGATGTGTTTTTTTCGCCTGTACACTAGATGCCCGTGATGCCACGGGAATTTGAAAACACCGAGATTAATATAAAAACAGATACGGGTGCAGCAATGTTATTCGAGTTTGGGACGTCGTGTCTGAAGCTACACTTTAAAAAAGTGCAATAATGTTTTGTCCTTATCAGCAATATTATATGAATCGGGCCGGTAACGGTTTTGGTTCCATCTACAGAGGCACACTATATCAACGTGCATTTGGTATAGAAAGCTGGCTAGATGGTATATTTACAAGTATAATACCGTTATTAAGTCTGATCGAAAGGCTATTGGAAAAAAAACTCTTAGAAGGGGTGCCGATATTCTTGGTGACGTCATGGAGGATCGACCTGTTAAGGAACCGTTTCAAGAAAGATTTCACGAGGCAAGTAGAAATCTTAAACGTAAAGCCGATGAGAAAATCGATAAAATGATGAATGTTTCGGGCTATAGAAGAGTACGTATATCTGATAATAACCAGTCTATACCGAGAGCTGTTACTGCTAAGAAGAAGAAACCTATTTACGACTATAGATTTTCAAGATAATGGCTTTTCTATATGCCCAGTCATGTGAATGCGTCAAGTCTGAATTGGATTTGTTCGCTTTACCGTCGACGCAGACAAGTATCGAGAGCAGTGAATGGATATTTTACAAGCCCTTATCAACTCTTAGTGATGACGCCCGAATCGAGTTTTTTATGCCTGGAAACGGAAACAATTACATTGATTTAAGCCAGACCATGTTGTTCGTCACAGCTAAAGTTCTAAAGCAACACGATACAGTACTTACTGACGCGGATGTTGTAGCACAGGTGAACAATTGGATGCACTCGCTTTTCTTACAAGTGAAGGTTTACTTAAACCAGAAGATGGTGTCACAACCAAACAACACCTACGCCTACCGCTTATATATCGAAACGTTGCTAAATTACAGAAAGAAAGCCAAGAGTTCTCATCTAGGTTGTACCTTATGGCACAATGATGTAGCCGGGCAGGTTAATGCACTGGGACGAATAAATAACGGTTTCTCGAAACGTCAAGTACTTGCAGCGACCAGCAAACAGGTTGAGATGATTGGTCACGTTCATTAGGATTTGTTAATCAAGAAAAGTCTCATAAGCGGTGTTGAATTAAAGGCTAAATTTGTACGATCAAGTCTAATGGCGGCGCACGGTTCAACTTACAAGACGAGAATTATGGACGCTAGTTTTCTGGTGAGACGTACGCGAATCAACACCACAATTCTAATTGCACACACTAAAGCTTTAGAAACAAATGTAGCATAATACCGTGTTACAAGAGCAGACGTAAAAGTATTAACTATCCTACAGCGATACAGCGAAAATCATTGGATAATGTTTCCCTGGGTCAGTTACATAAACGTTGTATCGTAGGTGTTGTCGCAAATAAAGCCTTCAACGGTGATTACGCCTCAAATCTATTCAGTTTTCATCACAGCAATATTAACTACTACATATTGACGGCCAACAAATTCCATCGAAGGTCTTACAACCAGACTTTACACTTACTGGTTTATATGTAAGGGCATATCACCCCTTATTCTCCGGTACGGGTATTCATCTTTGAATAAGAGTAACAATATATCGAGAAGCGATTACCCCAACGGCTACTGTTTAATGGCCTTCGACCTAACCCCTGACTCGTCTGCAAACGCTAGCACGCCCTGGAATTTTGTTAGAAACGGTTCCCTGAGCCTAGAAGTCGGTTTTGAAGAATCGCTTAGGTGTTTTGAAAGAAATTGCCGTAGTTACAGGTCATGGAGCTTTATTGATGCTCATAAAGCCACCTCGGAATTATTACGATGGACGAGATTGGTTTTCCGTCGATTAAAACATCGAAAAAAGAAGCAGAGGCGTATAGTTATTAACATCGAGGAGCCTATGTGCGCGCTGGAAAACGCATTTCTATTTCCAAACTGGACGCGTACCGACGCCAAAGATGTATGCGGTACGAGTGTTGAAATGTCTGAAATCGATCCCCAGCCACAAGAATGTGTTTCGACTGGTATGTGCTTCTAATCAGTTACCGAGGCGCGTACCTAGACCTTGTGCAATTATTGTGAAGACGGATCCAACAAACACACCATGTCAGCATTGGACTGCTATCTACATTGACGAGAATGGTAACAGGGAATGTTTTGATTCCTTTGGACGACAACCGCTAGGTTACCATTTATGTTTCCTTGAGAAGAATTCTAGATGTTTCCGCTACAACAAAATGACGCTGCAGGATGTGTGTGGGCTTTATACGACAATGTTTTTGTATTTTAGAATAAATAATTTGCCAATGTTTGATTTCGTAAATAAGTTTTTCACTACATGTTTAGTTACAAATGATGACATAATCAAGTTACTGTATAATGCTAGTTTTTCAGCCATTCTACTCTGATAAATAAAAGCATTTTTAGTAATTATGTTGTTTTAATTAAGAGTTCCGTAACATGGGACGAAGACCTGCGACCAACAGCAGGTTGAGGCGTCCTATATCTGTCTTACAAGGCTAGGGCCCCTTATTAGGGAATTTCACATTTCCAGCTGTAGCCAATGCAGAGCTATGGGCCTCCAATCGGAGCTCAGAGGTTAAGTGGGGGCTAAGGACCAATGAGAAACCAGAGGGGCGTACGCACGTACGACCAATCAGGTAAAAGGGGCTGTCCTTAGAACCACCAATTAGAACACTGTATGTGCACGCATTTGTGTACCCTTCAGAGGCTGAACTACCAAAAAGGCTCTTAATACAGCCAAAGGGTCCTAATTAGGGGTGAAAATTCCATCAATGGGTTAAAAATGGCCTCCCAAAAGAAGCCGTCACGTAAAAACAAAATGGCGGCCAAGGTGCTACTTTATGATGGTTGGGTTTTAGGTCTCTAAAATAGTAGTCTTTCTCCCAATGGTTATTTTTCTTGCTTATTTTGCATCATTTGTTCGTTACGTACAGCTTATATTTGAAACAATTGTCCATTCTTACCACATGTATAACATCACATTTCTTTACATTTCTCGGTTTCCAATATCAAACTACAATTTCTTGCACTATGACCTATATTCTTGCACTTGTAACACAGTTTCTTTGTTGTACTGTACATTTTCATTATTTTCCTTATTTTTTCTTCTGTTATTAATCTTGGTGTTAAATTTGTCAGTGTTCGATCAGTCAGGGGTGTCGATTTCCAGGCAGTTCAGAAATCGTTATATTAATCAAGTAATGTACTTAAAATTTTTGATATAAGTATTTCATCGTTTATCTGTTGGTCCAACTTCAATCCGCCTATTAAAATATCATATATATATATATATATATATATATATATATATATATATATATATATATATATATATGTATATATATATATATATATATATATATATATATATATATATATTCTTTTATTAAGTTGTGTTTTTGTTTGGGTATTGTTCTTTCCTAATACCATCACTATAATCTTGTCTAAGTTGAAATTAAAATTGCGCTTTTGTAGTGCTCTATTCCATAGTTACAGGTTGTCTTGTAAATCTTCCGCATTTTTAGCATAAATGATTAAATCGTCTGCGAACGCACACTCTGTTATGTACACAGGTTCCATATATCTGTAGCCCACTAACAGTTTCTTGGTTTTATTTTTAACTTATTTTATTACGTCTCCAATACGATGTTAAATAATATTGGATTTAAGACTCGACCTTGTCTCATTCCTCCCTTCCTCACAAATTTCTCTGACTCTAGGCTGTTTGTTCTAGTCTGGTTCTGAGTGTTTTTGTATAAGCTTATATCGTAAGGAGAATGGTGATATGAGAGGAAATTAAATAAAATTACCTATTATAAACCCGCTAACGACCTCGAAGGCCTGATATTTATTATTTAAATGAATTCAGAACTGTTTGTCTAACGTAAATTATTCCTAGTATATGTAGAGTTGTTTTGTTAAATTCTTCGCCCAATTCATACCCTTTTCCTGTTATACATCTTATGTTCCAAGTCCCTTTTCTTTATCTTATTCGTTGTCTTGTTCGTTGTCTCTTTGATCCGCCCGGCTCTTTTGTCTTCTATATTTAGTTTTTTCTCCATTGTGCAAGTTTTCCTCACTTGTTCTTTGAAATTTTGTCCTTCTGGAGATCTTTCTATTACTGTTCTCTTGTAACTTTTATTTTGGCCCCCTGCCTTATTGTAGATTTTTAGTTTGTCGTAGCTTAAATATGCGGTTTGTCCTTTTTCTCTAGCTTCTTTTAGCAGTGGAATTAATCTTCGCCTTTCTTCTTGTACCTTCTTCGTCTATCCAAATATACTTTCCTTTTAAGGTCTTTGCGCTGTTTAATATCTCTTTCTTTGTACTCGCCTTCATTAATTTTACTAGTACTGGACTGGTTTCCCTAATTTTTTTACTTCGTAGATCCCTATATTTTTGTCTAGAGTAATCCTTACCTTGTCTATCACTGCACATACTTTTTCTTTAGTTAGTTTCTCACACTCATTTATGTCTTCTTTGATACCTTTCATTATGAGATTTTTTCCTCTTACTTCTCTTGCAACATTCCTATTCTGTCGTTTCAGTAACTTTTCTTGATAGTTTTGCGTTTTCCTTTAACTTGATTTAATTCGTCTATTAGCTTGTCCAGTTTTTAGTTCGTTTGTCTCGTGTTGTTATTTATAGATTTGAACACCTCTTCCATTCTTTCCATATCTATTTTCCAGCTTACCGGTGTTTTAGGTTTTTGTATAAACAAGTTTTTAATCGTTCTTATATTCACTATGGGGCTCAGCTGTTGTTTATTTACGATGTGGCGTGGTTATATTTCCGTGTCTGCTATCGCTGATAGCGCTCGTGCACGGATTTTGTGAAAATACTTTACGTTATTGCCGCTTTAATATTACTCGTATTCAAATGCTTCTGAATTTCTAATTTTTCAATTTCTATTATTTCATCATGTAATGTTGCCATTTTCTATTCGGTTATTCCACTTAAGTTTTATTCTAATCACGTTGATTCTTTACTTTGGGTTTTTAATTGCCTTAAAACACGAATTTCTTTTGTTTCCTCTAGGCCTATAACCGGTTTATTTCTTATTTTGTTTTTTAATAAAGCAGTTTTTAATTTTTATGTTTTTATTATTTCTTACAGCGTTAAACACAACACTTACACTTCCTTCACGTTTTTTTTTCAACAACACAACTACTCAAAACTATTTTAATTGAACTATTACTGTAGCTTAGGTTATATTACTTACTACGTCTCTAATGATCTAGTCATAAAAGTGAGAATTGCTGGATGTACATACAACAGAACAAGCACGTAGCTTTCTTTTTGGTTAAAAAAATTGGAAATCATCCCAACACATTTTCCTCCAATAATCATTTTTGCATAATATGGGGAATGGTATTATCTAATAACATTTAAAAGAAATATAAATAAGGTAACATTAAATTCATAACGAGACATTGAAATCCCCAAACAGTTATAAGGTAAAGTAACGTTTCAACGTTTTTATCACCAGAATGTTTGACCCTAACATCAACAGGAACCTAGTTTACGTTAGACAAACAGTTCTCCCGAACTCATTTAAATAATAAATATGAAGCCTACGAGGACGTTAGCGGACCTATAGTAGATAACTTTATTTAATTTCCTCTCATATCAACATTCTCCTTATGATATAAACTGCTTAAAATAACAAAAAAAATACATTATAAATTTAGTATTGTTGTTATTCACTATAATAACAATGTGTTTTAGTATTATTAATATTATGAAACCATTTTCCTTATCTTTTCTGCATATAGGAACATTTCTTGGTTACATAGGTTAGGCCTCTACCTTCATATTTATATAATATAAATTTAAAAAAGAAGGTTCTCAACTGAAGGTACGCAAGAATAAAACCTATTAATCTGTAATATAATATTAATGCAAGAGACATTATTATGCCATTGTGATATAAATACAAAGAGCATTTACTGAGGACCTCTTGAAATCGTTAGCAGTTTTTTACATGATTCATTAAATCGTGCACAAATAATAAACTCATATTTTTATTTAAATCGAAAGCATTTTTAAACTTTTTGCTATGGGAGCACACACTTCGTCAAACACGGCCCGTGTTTGCGATTAAGGCTGAGGCATTTGTCTATGCCCGTAAATTTTCAGTTGACTATACAGTGATTTACAACATTCTACCTCCCATAAATTGTATATTTACTTTCTTTTAAAAATAACAAAAATATTTTTTCAGTCAAATATTTATAGTTTTAGAACGAACGCTAGAGGTTTTATTCCATTTCACTTAATTAAAAATTGTTCTCCGCTGCTCAACCTGCTTTTATGTCACCCATCTTTGTAATGATGAATCGATAAATCATAATGTGAACACTTCCGGTATTAGTAATTGATGTTTCGTTACTATTTTATATCGTAAATCTTTCGTGGTTTTAGATTAGGTATCTAACATAAATGTAAGAAAGTTCAATGGGATACCGGGTGTACTGGAAAAAGTTTGTTCAAAAATCGTATCACATTTTTTGTTTGTTAAAAGTCAAAATTATCTGTAAAATAAAATTAATAGCGGTTTAAATGAAATATAATTGCGCCGTGTTTACTATTTAACGTTGACGTCGAGCGCTGTTATCCAAATAATTATGAGTTGAAAATCTTAACTTAATAATTTGTAAACCGGCGTTTGGCTACATCGGCTTATTATTTTTTTTTATTGAATACCCTTGTAAAGAGCCAGCGTCCTTTACCAAAAATTTTTGTAATTAATTATTTACTAATTATCCCGTGTTAATCTAATTTCGCAGAAATCAACAAATAATTAATTTTATAATCCCCTCCGACGTAGATTTTAATAAATATCGAGTGTTTATACGTCAGAGATCATGCCAGTATATCAACCAATCGCCGCATTAGCATCCCTGCACAGAAGCCGTCCCCTATTAACGCGGATCCTCTATAAAATCGCGAGACGCGCTACTGTACAGACATTCGAGGTTGAGGTCTCGAACCGAAAAGATCAACTTTAGACAAGCCAGTCTATTTGAAAAAAAAGATACCGTCGTTTTTACGACGATGGAGCCGAACGTCAACAGGCGCCGCTACCAGCAGTACCTGGAAGAGTTGGTAGCCCGGGGAGAGCCGCTGTCACCGATGGCGGCCCAGGAGTTCCGGATACCGCCAGCTATACCGTCACTGCTCGATCTTCCGTTCGAGAGAGCGAGCAGAGACGCGCCACCTGCCGCCACCGCACAGAAGAGGAGAAGGCCGAAGAAGACAGCACCGCCAGCCGAGGCAACAACAAGAGCAGCACCGCCGACGCAAGCCGCCGTCGCCGTAGCCGCCGAAGAGAGAAGAAGTGAAGACCCCCGTCCTGGATCCACCAGCCCCGATGACTTCGTGGCGCAGAAGAAGAGGCCGAAGAAGGCGACCGTCCGCACGCCTACGCCGCCACCGACGAGCAACGTGTACCACGCCCTGGAGCAGTACACGGACACCGCCACAGCGATGGAGCAGACCGCCGCAGCAGAGACCAGGGAGAAGGTACCCCCGGTAATCCTTCGTCAGAGGGAGAACTGGGTTGCTTTCTCCCGCGAACTCGACCGGAAGAAGATCACCTTCACCAGGGTCAAGGCGACCTTCGAGGGAATCCGGATACAGCCTGCCTCACTCCAGGACCGAGACAGGCTGATGAGGTATCTTTTCTTGTTTTAGGATGAAGCAGCGAGGCCGAGCGATCCCCCTGGTTTTGGTACACCTACCGAGCGAGGAGGACAAGAAGAGGATTCGGGAGGTGAAGCACGTCGCCCGCCTCCGAGTCACCGTCGAGGACTTGAGGCGGAAATCCGACATCGGGCAGTGTCACCGGTGTCAAGGTTTCCGTCACGCACAGCGTTGCTGCAGGGCGGCAGCACGCTGTGTGAAGTGCGCCGGTGATCACCACAGCAGTCAATGCACTTTACCCCGTACCGACCGGGCTAAGTGCGTTAACTGCGGTCCCCGCAAGCTACCGTGGATACCCGAAGTTCCCTCGACCTCCGCAACGGAAGAAGATGGAAGCACCGCAGCGACCGCCGAAGAGGACACCGCCGGCGCCCTCCTCGACTCGGACCGGAGTCAGCTACGCCCGTGCGACGGCAGGCAAGGCTGAGAAGGCGGAAGTACCGAGAGTGGCTCCCGCCGCTACCGTTACCCCGCCCGATCAATCTGCCTTAGGGTTCGACTTCCTATTGACCTTCCTCGGAGGGCTCAATATGAAGAAGGCCCTACCTGTCATCCGTAAGGTGGCAGAGGCACTCGCTAAGGTGGAATCTGCGACTGACTTGTGGGGAGTTGTCCTCTCACACAGTCAGGAGGTGACTACCCTTTTAGGGTAAACACACGACGGTCCGGATCGAAGTCTGGCTCCCGAGATAAGTATTTAGTATCGATTTTTTAATTACTTAATTTCTGTTCTGTAAATATCGAGTGTTACACTTTACTAACACATATTTCTTTTTATTTCAGATAAGCAACCTAGCGACAACAGGACAGTCCACACAACGAACACACCAATCCAAACGGAACACCACACAACACCCGCTTTTTTTTGAATAACCAACAACAACGCACTCAACACCGCCATCAGGCATTCCACACACATGAAAACCAACAATCCACGCACTTCCACGCGCTGAAGAGGACGAAGACTCCTGAGCAGCGCACCACCAACACATACACGTTTTATATTTAGTATTTTATATTGTATATAGTATTAAGTGTGAAATGTAATATCCATGAATTGTTAATATCTAAAATCTCTAATAAACGTGTTAAAAAAAATAAAAAAAATACTGTACAGACAGAGCGGTTTGAACCTTCAAACGTAAGCCTCTACCTAGCTCTACGAGTACCGACAATTTAGCTTACGCTAAATTATTTTTTCCAAAAATAACAATCTGCCTGCGTCGTTATCACGATGCCGCGCAGATTGTGTGAAGACGACGACTCCGACGGGATCTGGATCGACATCGGAGGGACACCTAGCACCGACGAGCCATTTTGGTATGGATCCGCCGTGCCAAGCCGCCTACCATCTCCACAGCGACAGAAGAGAAGAAGAGAGAAGAAGACGCCGCCGACAGACGTCGCCCCGTCAGTGGTGGCCCCACTAACGGCTCCGACGACGTCCGCCGCCGCACAACCCGCACCGATCCGAAAAGAAGACCAGAGCCAGGGATCCACCGACGACGACTTCAGGACACAAAAGAAGAAGCCGAAGAAGACGCCGAAGGTCCGCCAGCCTACGCCGCCGCCTACCGACAACGGGTTCAAGGCTCTCGAGCCCTACACGGACAGCCCTGCAGCGATGGAGCAGGCAACTAGAGAAGACGCCAGTGAGAATGTGCCTCCGGTAATCCTTCGTCAGAAGGAGAACTGGATAGCTTTCTCCCGAGAAATGGACCGACAGCGGATCGCCTTCACGAGGGCCAAGGCCTTCAGCGAGGGAGTCCGGATTCAGCCTGCCTCACTCCAGGACCGAGACAGGCTGATTAGGTATATGGATAGGTGTGGTACTCCGTATCATACCTACCAGGCAAAGAGCGAGCGATTTGCCAAGGTGGTGATACGCGGGGTGCCGTAGAGCTATCCGAGGTCGACGTTAGCTCAGAGCTAAAAGCGCAAGGTGTTAATACTCTCTCTGTTTTCAGGATGAAGCAGCGAGGACGCCCGATCCCCCTCGTGATGGTGGAGTTGCCGTCCGAGGACAACAGGAAGAAGGTCCGGGAGGTGCAGCACGTCGCCCGCCTCCGAGTCACCGTCGAGGATTTGCGGCGGAAATCCGGCATCGGGCAGTGTCACCGGTGTCAAGGTTTCCGTCACGCACAGCGTTGCTGCAGGGCTGCAGCACGCTGTGTCAAGTGCGCCGGCAATTACCACAGCAGTGAATGCACTAAACCCCGTACAGACCGGGCAAAGTGTGTGAACTGCGGTGGGGACCACCCCGCCAGCTACAGGGGATGCCCGAAGTTCCCTCGACCTCCGCAACGGAAGAAGACGGAAGTACAGCAGAGACCGAAGAGGATACCGCCGACAGCGGCGCCTTCTTCTACCCGGACTGGCGTCAGTTACGCCCGAGCGACAGCAGGCAAGGTTGAGAAGGCGGAAGTACCGAGAACGGCTCACGCCGCTGTCGTTACTCCGCCTGCCCAACCCACCTTAGGGTTCGACGCCATATTGGGCCTCCTCCACTTGAATCCGATCGACTTTTTCTTTTGGGGCTATTTTAAGTCACTGGTGTCGAAATGGAAGGCCAACATTTCGAGAACTTAACGTAAGAGCGTCGACGAAAAGCAAATTTAATACGTTATGCACTTTGTAGTGATTAACAAAAATGTTACTTCATAATGTGGTTAGTGAATAAATTTTGCATTGATGAGTAGTAGCGTTAACGCATGAAAATTTTTGAAGTCATTTTTCTCAGAATCGGTTCACTTTATCATATTGCAACAACAGATACTTTTTTTTGAATAATTTTGGATACTCTTCAACATGGTGCTGTTTAAATTCATATAGGTTGGCCCTTTGGCACTGGAGTATTTACATCATTCAGAACATGAATCTACAAGGGCACTAGTAGTACATGCAGAAGACTTGAAAAAATAAAATCACTAATAGAAAAATTGTCTAAGGACAACTATAGAAAAGAAAATTTTTTGACACCCTATATGTCCGTTAATATTGAGTTTTAAAAAAATTGTTATAGGACTTATTAATCACCCTAATTTCTTATGAGAAATCAACTCCTAAAGTCTTGTCAAATAATTTCCGGGCACCCTGTATTTAATTATAATTTGTGAAACTAATATTTTTTTAAATCTCTTTAAATATCTCCTAATACACTACAGGTATATAAAACCATGCACCATTTCAAAGCTTAGGTATCAAATGAAGCTTCTAACGAAAAAGGTACAAAAATACTTGTTACATCAACTCGTTTTTATACCATATCCGTCAATTCCTCCAACGAATAACCTTTTTTTTCTCTCTATCACAAGGCACTAAATAAATAATAAAATAATCTGTCACTCTTTCTCGAATTTCCAAATACGACCAAATTTTGGAACATCATTTCGTGAAGTTATTACCAAGTTGTGATACATATGGTGCACCTGAAAGAAAAGCCGGTTTGCTTTATGAGGGTTAAATGACGTCTGGTTGATTTTTCTAAAGTATTGTTTGAATATTAAAATACTTATCTTTTGCGGTTTCTTTGTGGTGTATTTTTATATTTAAGTTATACAATCAAAATTGTTAAAGATGGCGAAACAATTCTGTGAAATTTGAAATATTGAAAACGCAAACATAGCCTGCTATTAACATAACAGTTTGATAAACGTATAAAGCCAACTATGGAATACAATTTTAGTAAAGAATAACTATATCATTAATAAATTAAATATTGCTAAGTTGCCTTGAAGATGACAAATCAGAACACTCTCTAACAGTAAAATGTCATACGCAAAGAACACATTTAACAAAATTTAATCAAGTTGTGATGTAAAAGTAAAGTTGTGAAAAACTTTAATTTGGAATCGATAAAAGCATTCACAAATAGAAACTTGTCATCAGTTAAAATAATCCAGTCAAATCGAACAAAGAAATAGCTTTGTCAATAAATGAAAGTGTTATTTAACAATGAAAAACACAATGCAGTACGCGTTATATGATTTTTTATTTTAATTTTAATTTCACGTATGTTAAATTTTAGTGGTGTGGTCATTTCACACAAAATTAGTAAAGTATTTACTTCAACATCTAGGAAAAGCACGGCAAAAAAGCTAGACATAGATACCAAAACCTATTTAAACGGATATTTTCTTCTTGTCTATTGAAATTATTAGAATGTTTGTATATCTCAACAGCTTCACGTTCTAAACGAACATAAGAATAAGATTGTCTTGACAATATTTCCATATTATCAAATTGAATGTCATGATTTAAATATTTGAGGCATGGTCAGCTACCGCAGATTTCTCTGGTTTACCTAATCTACACAGTCCCATATGTTCTTTACATCTTGTATCAGTACTACGTTTTATGGTTCCAATGTATCCTTTTCCACATGAATAAGATAACTTATGCACTCCGGAAGATGATAATGGGTTTGAAACATCTTTAGGTTCAATTTTTCTTGTAGATTGAAAAACAGCCCTAATGCCATGATTAATTAGGATTTCAATTCTATCTTGAACTGATTTTTCTTTATGGTTATGTCTAGCAGGTTTAATAACACTATTAATATTGGTAAGTAAATATCCATTAAATTGTAAGGATTTGTTTATTAATTTAGAATTAGAGTTTTTCACAACTTTACACTTACATCATAACTTGATTAAATTTTGTTAAATTTGTGCTTTGGGTATGACATTTTTCACTGTTAGCCTTTGACTGTTGGAGGGTTTTCTGATTTGTCATCTTCTAGACAATTTAACAATATTTAATTTACTAGTGATCTAGTCATTCTTTACTAAAGTTGTGTTCCTTAGTTGGCTTTATAAGTTTATCAAATTGTTATATTAGTAGCAGGCTTATGTTTGCGTTTTCAAATTGTTTCAACACCCTTAACCATTTTGAAAGATAATATTCTTCTTCTAGACATTTTCTGTCCATTTTGCGACATAGGCCTCCTTTTTTTGTTTCCACCTCATTCTGTCCTGTGCTAGTTGGTCTCTTGTGATTCCATGGCCTCCAGTTTAGTAGTTTCCATGTCCATGTGTTTTTGTTCCTTGTGACATGGCCTGCCCATTCCCATTGCCTTGCCATACGTATGATGTGTCATCCACTTTTGGTACTGCTCTTGGCCAGGTGTTTTTAATTTTATCCTTTAAGCTAATGCCCACCATTTTGCGTTCCATGGCTCTTTGGGTTATACGCATTCTTTGGATAATTGACTTATTAAATGCCCATGTTTTGGTACTATACAATAGGACAGGCAGCACACATTCATTATAAATTTTAAAAAAATAAAGTTTTTGAGGTATATTTATTTTCATTATGTAGTTTAATTTTCCGTACGCTGACCATCCAAGTCTAACACGCCTACTTAGGTCCGCCTTCTGGTTTTCTTTCCCCATTCTTATTTCCTGGCCCAAGTATATATAGCTTTCAACTTGTTATATTATTTAAGTGAATGGGTACGTTTTGTATTGCATTGGTCATAATTTATTTTTGCTAATGTTAAGTTCTAGCCCAATGTGTTGGGATACTTCATTTAGTTCCGTAAGTATATTTTGTATATCTTGTGGATTGTCCGTAATTAAGACTACATCATCGGCAAAACGTAGATGGTTAAGCGTTCTCATATATATTTCTTATTAACGTTGAGTACCTGTAATCGATTCTAGCATTGTGCATTGCTTCCATTATTGCCCAAAATTCAACGCTGTCAAACGCTTTTTTTATAATCAATGAAAGCTAGACAAAGAGGTAGTTGATATTCAATGATCTTTTCTTTCAATAGTTTTACCACTTGTAGATGGTCATTGCAACTAAATCCCTTTCGAAATCTCACTTGTACCTTCGGTTGATAAAGGTCAAATCTATTTTCTAAACAATTAGTTATAATTTTTGTAAATAGCTTGTAAGCCGGAGTTAGCAGACTTATTGGGCTGTAATTGTCTAAGTTTGCTGCATCTTCTTTCTTAATCAGTAGAATGGCTATAGCGTTGTTCCACGAGTCAGGGATTTCTCCTTTTGCTAGACATATGTTGAAAAGTTTTTGCAGTTCTGTTATGAATAGGGATCCTCCACATTTTATTGCTTCTATAATTATTTCATCTTCACCAGGGCCCATTTTTTGTACGTTTTAGTGCTTTTTCTATTTCCTCTAGTAATATCTAGAATATCTTCTGAGTTTATGTTTATTATCTTTCTTTTATTTTCTGCTACATTGTGAGTTATATAAGTTTTCATAATACGTTCTTGTCCTTTCCAGGAGTTTATTTTTATCTGTTGTTAGAGTACCATTTTTATCTTTTAACTTGTAGATGCCTTTTTTTACCTAAGTTCAAGTTTTTGCGTAACACTTTCATCTCTAAGATATTTTATACTGTCCTTGTTTTATACTTTCTCATATCATCTTTAATTATTTTCTAACAGTTTTATTTATTTCTACAAATTTAATGGACTTCTTTTTCCCTTCCTTGATACGACATATTTTTTCTAGTTTTGCTTTGTCACTTATTCTGTCAATTTTATTTGTTGTTGTGTAAACTTTAATTTTTTCCAATGCCTGATTGATAGATAAATTCAGTTTTACACTTATGCTGACTGTGTTAACTTCATCTGTTTTGTCCTGCATGAGATTGTTTTGCAATGCTAGTTGATACTCATTTTCACGCAGTTCTAATTTCTGCCCGTTTCTATATTGTTCTTTTTATTCTCTTCAGCCTTTGCAGTTTTTTGTTTATTACTGTTTTCCCTCTTATTGCTCTAGGTCACTTCCTATATTAAAGCTGCTTAGTGTGTTGACGTCCAGAACTATTTGTCTACCTGTTGATAGAATATAATCTCTTTCGTCCTTGTGTAGGCCGCTTGGACTAATCCATGTCCATCTCCTGTTTATTTTCTTTTTAAATAATGATTTCATGTTAAATAATTTATTTTGCCTGAAATAGAATATTACTACTGACGAAGATAACTGTAAGTGTTATCGAAACGTTTAGATTGTATAACTTAAATGTAAAAATACACCATAAAGAACTCCAAAAAGGATAAGTATTTTAATATGTGTTTACACTTTCATATTGTTAGAGTAACTTGAAAATCAATCAAAATTATCCAAAAAGCTAGATATCTGCTAATATAATGATCCTAATTTGCTATGGTGAAACCTACCGAACTATTAACTAAAATTAACTGTACATTTAGTTATAATTGCTTATGCTTCCACGTGTTGAAAGGAAAACTTCGCGGCAATTTCACCAAATTTTATGATAATCGTTCCTAAATCTTTAATTCTTGCTGCCGGTGGCCTGTCGGTTATTGCCACAATCACGATTTCATGTTATAACAGTACTATATACTACAATTGGGGTGTTTTTAGTTCAAAAAATGGAATGTATTTCTCGTTTTCTCTATTTTCACGCATATTTTGAACAGCTGTGCATTTTAACGTCCTTTCAAGCTTGTAATAGCATTTTTGGAGATTTCCTACTAGAATCTAAAAAAAGTTAAATAATGCCTTATCATCCTAATTTTATTGGGATATTTATATCTGCCTATATTTATTAAGGTAACTTAAGGTAACAATAAAAACGGGGGAAATTTATGACATTGCTGAGATAAGAAATAAAATGATACCCCTAATATAAGACATAAAAAAATATATAGTTATAATAGTCTATCATTTTCAATTTTCTTTTAAAAATATGTATGAATTAGTCAATCATCCACTTCGGTCTATTTCTTCATTTTTCCAAAAATTAGTTTACCTTTAACTAGAAACTTTACACTGTAAAACACAGTCAAAAAACTTATTTCAATAATGTTTTGCTCTGCATATCCTGCTTTTATGAATGTATTTGCGTTTCTTTTTCTAAAATTTTATTTTGTATTTATATTATATTATTTGTATTTTTGTGCATCTAAATCCAGTTTCTAGTTATAAATAACATGACATTTAGTTTGTCGGAGACGCAGAAGGAAAGATAAAATATTACCCCGTGCTTGCTGTTGCCATGCTGTTAGCGGTTGTTATTAGAATCAAATTTTAATTTTGATAATATAAATTTTAAGTGCATTAATGAGATTTATATTCTATGTTATAAAAACAATCTTCAACGCAAAAATGCTAAACTTACTTTTTTAAAGTACAATCCTCTTTCAACTCGCTGTTCAGCAATTATTACTTTTGTTGTACCATAATAATATCCTTTAATTTTATTTTTTCTACTAGATGGTACAAAAATCTGAAACGTTGCGGAAATTCAAGCAAATTATGTTTTTACTAGTGGTATCAAGTATATAATGTGTCTGATATGTTAGGAAAGTTTTTTAAGTGTAGGCTGCTATAAACTTCTTCGGTTTAGCGTTTGTACGTTATTAGCCCTATTAGTAATCCTTTTTTTTATTTTTATTCTAAATGACTATTCTATACGTGTACTGTCATAGTTATAGGTATTACTAAATACCATACTATTATAGATGTTAAAAGATTTAAGATTTAGAGTTGATAACATTTTTTTGGTGCAAGTGGAGGTTCCTCCCATATTATATTAGTATTTAATACCAGTGCATCAGTTTTGATCTTTGCCACACTTCTGCATTTTAATACTCAGCTTTTGCATTAATTTGTTCTTTATACCTACTGTCTAAAGGAATTACTTATTGATACCAAACGTAACATTGTATGCTTCACATTTCTTATTCATAATAACGCCTAAAATTATTCATTACAGTTCTCCACCGACGTTTATCCATCTCCATCCACCTCGCCCTCGGTCTTCCCCTTCATCTCTTTCCGATGGGCCTTTTCTGCCGTACCATCTTTGGCATTCTCTCCCCCGGCATTCGCTGTACAAGCTACAGCCAAATTAACCTTTAATCGTTTACGTATGTTATGATTCTTGGTACATCATAAGATTCATACACCTCCCGATTTGTTCTTCTCCTCCATCCTTTGTTTTGTTAAGCACCCATGTTACGCATGCATGCGTTGTCGCTGGTCTTATTATGGTACTATGGTTTCATATATTCGTATTTTAGTCTTTCACGACAGGTGATTTCATTAGCATTCTCAGGCTGCCGAACTGTTGATTATCTTTTGCTAATCTCGCTTGTATTTCTTTGCCCTCATGCCCATTTTTCTCCAGTACCACCCCTAGATACGTAAATTCGTGTACTTTCTCGAACTCATCATTTTCGCCTCTCCTAGTAGCTATCTTTAAGTTATTTTCTTGTTCGCCGTTTTTTTTCCCTCGCCATATACTTTGTCTCTCATTTATCACTAGCTCGTATTTCCTGGCTTCGGCTTCCAATTTCTTTTGAGTTCGTTTTTTGCTCTCACCAATATCGTTAAATCGTCCGTGAAAGCAAGACATTGATGGTTGTTTCTACAGATTGTTTCTGTCCTTTCTATTCCACATTCTCTTGTGATTGACTCTATAACCAAATTAAAGAGCGTGGTGAATTTTTCAGCTGAAAACTCTTCGATCGTTGTCCGCACCATACCATTTTTTTTCCTTCTTATTGTATCGTACGGCTGCTTAAAGTCAATGAATAGGGCAAACAACGGCATTCTATATTCGCAGCAGGTGGTCTGTATTTCTCTAAAGGTAAAAATTTGGTCGGTTGTTGACCTATTGCTGCGAAAACCCGCTTGATATTCCCCTATTATCCTTTCCGTGCGTTCTTCAATTATTATTCTTAGGATTTTATCGAGCAGATATCCAACAGCGCAATGCCCCTATAGTTTATACCAATTTTTTAGAATTGGGAATATCCTCGCCTCTGCCAATTCTGTTGACATTTGTTCCGTCTCCCAGATTGCCTTTACTAGTTCATATATCTTTTTATCTAATTCGCTACCTCCCGCTTTTAGCATCTAGGTTCTTATCCCGTTTCTCCCCGGGCTTTTATTATTCTTCAATTCTTGGATACTGTCTATTATCACTAGTTCTGTTGGCTGCTCTATGTCCATTTCTTCCTGCGCGACTATTCGGTTTGTTTTTTCTTCTTCTTTTTCTTCATTGCTACATCCATTGAGTAGCTGTTCAAAGAATCCCTTCCACTCAGTCATTATTCGATCCATCTCGCTTAAAAGTGTCCCTTCTTCCTGATTTGATAACCCTTCCTTTTCTGCTTCACTTCCTGATAAAATGATCTAATTTCCTGGTTTTGGAATTTTTCTGCTATACCTTGGATTATCCGTTCGCTGAGCTGTCTTTTTAAGACTATGCATTTCTTCAGGAAGGCTGTCCTTTTCTCCCTATAATTTTGCTTGGTATCTTCGTTGGCGTTAGGTATCATTTTTTGTCTTGCCCTCCACTTATCTTCTGCCAGCTCTTCACATTCTTTGTTGAACCATTCTTTTTTGTCTCTTTTGGTCTGGTGCCCAATGGTTTCCTTACTAACTTTTAAATTGCTGTCCTTACTGTTTTCTACTCAGGTTCCATTTATGTAGAACGTGCTCCTGCCTGGAGTTCCTCATTAAACCTATCTTCGTATTTTTCCTCCTGTATTCTATTTTTAATTGATCAACATCGAGCTTTTGAGTGTTTATATACTTTGACTTCTCCCGTTCACTTTATCAGAGCTACTTTCACGTTCTACTCCCACCAAAAATGCTCCGATCCACAGTCCACCCTTCTCATGCTTCACATATTCGTAATGAAACTTTGGTGTTTTTGCTCAATCAACACATGGTCAAACTGATTGATTCTCCTTCCATGGGCGAGGTTCATCTTCCCTTATATATTTATTTTTTCCAATTGCGCACTTTTTAGCACTAGGGTATATTTCATGACAAAACTTATCAGCCTTTCACCGTTATCGTTCGTTTCTTCATGTTTACTGTTTTGCTCCGTAATTGATTTATACACGTTTTTCATGCCTATTTTTGCATTACAGTCGCCAATTAGTATCTTTATGTGGTACTTTGGTGCTCTCCCATATTCTTCTGTTATAAGTTCGTAAAAGATATCTTTTTCTTCTTCAATTTTCTCCTCTATTGGGGCGTATACATTCACAATGCTTACATTTTTTTTATATATTCTAATGTGACACATTCCCTCTGTTATTGGTTTGAAGTTTATTATCTTTTCTTCCATTCCATTTGATACTAAAACGCCTGTTCCTAACCTACTGTCCGTTCCGCCACTTTGGAAAAAGATTACGTGATCTATTTCTGTTACTCCTGGTCCAACCCGTTTTGTCTCTTGCACTGCCATCACATCAATTTTATATATTTTCATCTCTATTATAACTTCTTTTAGCGCTCCTGCCGTATAGGTACCTCTTACATTCCACGTTACTAAGCTTTCTCCTCTTTTCCTTTTCTTGACATCTTCCAGATTCATTGCCAATGTCGTTACTCTTCTCATCCTTTTCTAAGTTGTACTTTAGTTTTTTGTCCACCTTGTCCTTGTTATTTTCCTTAGCTGGTCGTCCAGGGAGTTTCCTTCTGGTGACCTTTCTGAAATTGATCGATTCGTACTAGTGGTTTACTCCGTGAGTTGTCCACCATCTTTAATTATCCACAAGCTTGTGCTTAGCCTTCTTAAAAATTTCAGTTCTGATTTTTTCCTTAGCAGCAAAAATAAGACTAATACTAATTAGTCTTATTTTTCCTTCGTTGTGCTTCCCTAGTTTTCTTAACTTCCTCTAGATCCATCTCGTTATTAATCCCCACTTCAATTTTATCCATGACCCTTTTTATTTTCTGTCTGATTTCTACTTCTTTCTCATCACCCTTATCCCCAAACCCCTTTATTGTTATATTTTCCTTTCTCACGTCTCTTTCCTAATCAGAGATCCTCTCTTCTTGGCTTATGACCTGGGACTTTAGCAATTCATTCTCAGCTTTTACCGCTTTTATTTTCTGGTAGATACCTCTCATCTTCTCGTTCATTTTACTTATTTCATCTTTTATATTTTAAAACATTTTCTTTATTTTTTCAAAATCTGCCATTTTAGATTCGTTTTCAGAATTTATTTACGAATCTTTACAAAATTTTGTAGTACGTCCCTGCTTTTGTCTCATAATATAATAAAATAATTATTTATCTACTTACTTGTTAACTTATCACCAGTACGCCGTAGAAAAGACCTTCGGCCGGTCGACCCGTCGGACCTTGGCTTTTCCCCTTTACTCACGACCTCTTCTCCATTCACTTGAATGCTCTCTAATAAAATTAATAAAATCCAGCTTTGTCTTATCCGTATCTTATTCAAACTCGCTGTTCTCACAGTTCGGCCCTTTATTCACTTAATAATTGTATTTGATTGATTTGTTTGCTCTCCAGGATTTGGGGTTTATTGCGGAGCACAAATCGATCGCTGTTCACGTGCCAATTTAGTAAAAGATATGTGACCTTAAAGAACCCTTTAAAAAAATGTATGATATTAAATATTTTCTTTAACTAAAGCATTACTATGTTTCCTTTACTAATAAGGATTTAAAAGCTAAAAATAATATAACTTACAAACTTCTAAATAATTTCAATATTCTACAAAAACAGGGAAAACTAAAGTCAATAATATAGAAATTTCAAGACACTTTTTAAAGATATTTTTAAGATCCGTTCATGTTTGCTTAGTTTTTAATGACATTACTGTCACTTCCATTTTTTTTTCTAAAATGACATGTTTAATTGTATAAATTAGTGATATTATAAGGTATCCATTTATATGGGTACTAATTTTTTATATATATATATATATATATATATATATATATATATATATATATATATATATATATATATATATATATATATATATATATATATATATATATATATATATATATATATATATATATATATATATATATATATATATATATATATATATATATATATATTTATTTTAGAATATATAAGCGTTCTGAAAATAAATATAAAATAGTATTTAGAATTGTAAGTGTAATATTGACGTATCCTAGATACAATATATTTTAAAATTGTTGTTTATATGTTTGCGAGTGTAGGAAGTCAAGGGACGAAAGAAACTTTCGTGCGAGTGCAGTCAAAGAGAACACACTTGTAATAAATAGATGTAATTTCGACCGTCAAAGAAAAAGGATGCTCTAAGTTGTGAATCGTCTGAGTTATGCACACATAGAGATTACCCACCGTGCTTTAACGAAAAAAGAACGCGGTGTTAAGACAGCAGATACGTTATTGCTAATTAGCGCAATAGAAATTATGGCCTGTTACATTTTGTGTTTTGAGAGCTAGTACGTAAACATTGTTTACTGAAATCATTAATTTTTATCATCAGAGTCGATCGCAAAAAAAAGCTAAAGTTGTAGTACTGCCATGCGAGCGCCCTGCGGTTAAACCGATTATTATTAGTGACGTCGAAACTGATTTCCATAATCTAAAAGTCACAAAGGGATTAACTGAACTTTATATTAAGTTTGGAATATAAAATCTACAGTTATCTCACGGGTGGAACTCGATTAAAACGATTATGATAAAAGAACCGCTCGCAATCTGTGTATTTGTCTACAGTTTGTTTCAAAACTACCGCCATTGATTTTAACATCTCAGAGCATTGTTCAGTGGGCAAATCAAGGGCCACTAAGTTGTGAAATATCCGCAAAGAAAACCGCGATATATCACTACTCTAAAGTTTTAACCTGTATTATTTACCTATATTCTTCAGACGTTAAGAAATTCGTAATCGTTTTGTTTGCAGGACTTATTTGAGTTAAGCAAACAAATTATTGCAGTTTCTGTTCATTTATCTTTAAACTGAATGTTATTAAATTTCAAACTCTGTTACCAATGTTGTATCATCGAAATCAAAAGCATATTTCTAGAAAATGTATATGGATTTTATCTACCAAAGCCCTTCTGAATAAAAATATCTTGCTATGGATACAGGGTTTTCAATCTATAAGTAAATCGATATTTAAAAGTATTATTGTAAATATAAATTCATGTTACAATTTGACACCTAAACAAACATTAGGCACTTTGGTGGTTGACGCAATATACATATTTTTATATAAATTTTA
Organism: Vesta saturnalis; assembly: GCA_036346205.1. Lineage (NCBI taxonomy): Eukaryota > Metazoa > Arthropoda > Insecta > Coleoptera > Lampyridae > Vesta > Vesta saturnalis. Next base: position 256,024 of record JARFJB010000068.1, read on the forward strand.
TTATATATTGCATTTCAACATAGGGTATAAAGTAATATTAGTTTCATACACTAAATATAAATCAAAAGATAAGAAATCTATGCAAATCTGACGAAATGTCCAAATGGTTTTGTCAATAACTAAAAGAATCCTTTTAGGTACACAACTTCTTAAGTGTTATGTTATGAAATAAAGAAATATTGCGTACTATAAAAGAGAAACAAGAAGTAAAAGCACGTTGTAAAGACAAGCGACCATCAAACATTTACAAGAACGTTTAGTGTCATGCATACAACAGAAGAAAGTAAAGCTAACTATAAAAGATTTGCCAAAAGCGTAATAACACATACAAAGCGTTCTCATAAATTTATAGGATATGTAACAATAAACATAAACCAAATGTATAGTTACGATCACTTTCAAGTTTCTCGAATTATTTCTAAATAACTGCCAGAATATGTCGTTATCAATGTTTCATTAGGGTATAAACATATTTTATTATCTCCCTACCAATTACCCAAAGTCTAGATTAATTATAATAAACATGCAACCCATATTTACTTTTATAAAATAATTAATTTAGGGATAAATATTGCTCACTTGGGTATCCTATAATAGCAGATTTTACTCAACTCACCATCAAAATTGACTTTAGTCTTTAAATTCCTTTTTTTTTGTAATTTACATTCTACAGAGATTTATAATTCAAAAATTAATTTTTTCTCTTTAGTAAAAATGTAAAAGCATATTTCTGAAAGGTAAAGACTAGTTTTGATTAATAACCCTCAATTAAGATGCTTGTTACGCCGTGCAACGTTTAAACAAGTTTTATAAAAAATATTCAGTCCATTTGGTGCTATAATTGACAATTTAAATTGATCAAATCATTAAAAAGGATATTTTTTCTACCAGCTTTATTCATTATAGCATGCTACCGACACTGGATCGTAGTTTTTAAGACTGTAAGATAGATTGAAGTAAATGTCAAGTTAAAAAACGGTGTAACGTATAAAATACCTTATATATATATATATATATATATATATATATATATATATATATATATATATATATATATATATATTATATATATATATAAATATATATGTTTGTGTGTGTGTTAAAACGAGGCTTCATTGCCATTAATAGGACGAAGACACCTCTCCCCACCACTCCCACTTTTGGACGAGTAAATCAGTATAGTGTGCGTTTTTAGCCCTCCCTTGTTTATCAGTTTCACGATCGTCTTTACGTATCATGTTTCAGTGTGCCATTTTGGCTTTCTATTAATTTCTTTCCGTTATCTAATTACTTCATCTTGTCTTGTTCGCCCCATCTCCAAAGACTGCGTTCTCTCCGTTCTCTCCGTTTCCACCATTCTCTCCGTTCTCGCAATTCTCCCCGTTCTATCCGTTCTGTCCGTTCTCTCCGTTCTCTCCGTTCTTTCCGTTCTCTCCGTCCTCTCCGTTCTCTCCGTTCTCTCCGTTCTCTCCGTTCTCTCCGTTCTTCCGTTCTCTCCGTTCTCTCCGTTCTCTCCGTTCTCTCCGTTCTCTCCGTTCTCTCCGTTCTCTCCGTTCTCTCCGTTCTCTCCGTCCTCTCCGTCCTCTCCGTCCTTCCTCCTCCTTCTCTCCGTTCTCTCCGTTCTCTCCGTTCTCTCCGTCCTCTCCGTTCTCTCCGTTCTCTCCGTTCTCTCCGTTCTCTCCGTTCTCTCCGTTCTCTCCATTCTCTCCGTTCTCTCCGTTCTCTCCGTTCTCTCCTTTCTCTCTGTTATCTCCATTCTCTCCGTTCTCTCCGTTCTCTCTGTCTTCCCTTCTCTTGTCTTCTCCCTTCTCTACGTTCTCTCCGTTCTCTCCGTTCTCTCCGTGATCTCCGTTCTCTCCGTTCTCTCCGTTCTCTCCGTTCTCTCCATTCTCTCCGTCCTCTCCGTTCTCTCCGTTCTCTCCGTTCTCTCCGTCCTCTCTGTTCTCTCCGTTCTCTCCGTTCTCTCTGTTTACTCCGTTCTCTCCGTTCTCTCTGTCTTCTCCCTTCTCTGCGTTCTCTCCGTTCTCTCCGTTCTCTCCGTTCTCTGCGTTGGTATAAAACGGTTCCTAACCAGTGTGTGGTTAAAATTATGTATGCAATTTGGGATAATTAGGGTGAGGGCGGCATAGTTTGCAGATACAGAGATGGCGGCAACGGTACTTTTGGGTTAAATCTTGAAAATCGGGTATATATGTGCTTCACAGCTTGCAGTTCGGTGTTTTAATTTAGATTTTTCTGCAATACACTTAGGTATACACCGGGTGTAAATCAAATAGGGATGACTGCTGTAGCTTTGGAACGGGTCGTTGTACTTTTGTTCAAGTGATGATAGATTATATTAGAGTCAGTTTATGATTTATTACTTAAAAATGCGGTATGATTGACTTCCGGTTTCACCGGAAATTACACAAAAGCTGAAAATTTAAATGGAACGATCTGTATGTTATTACATGTTTGGATTCTGCGGCTTCAAATACGTACAGTTCATCAGCCAAATGTCAACTCAAACGCCATTTTAGTTTGACAGAGTCGGCATCAGTAGCATGTTGTGTTAATAAAAATTGGAAAATTAAAAATTACTGCATTATTTAAGAACTAAGGAAATTACTATTCGTATCGTTTTACTAGTCCTTGAAAGAGCTATTTAATATACAGTGTGGCCCATGTATGTTTCTATTGGGAACAGTGGATTTATTTAAAAAACCGTAATTTTTAAATTTGATTATTAACAAACTTCATAAAAATTAAGTATTAGGAGAAATAATATTGCGGTTGTAATTATACGCCAATATCTATAATTTACATGACGTCATATTGGTCTAAAATAAAAAAAAATATTTAAAGAATAAAATTAAAATAGCGCCTGCGTTGAAATTTGACAGAACTGTATGTATTTAAAGCCCTAGAATCCAAATATGTAAACATATACAGGTTGTTCCATTTAAACTTTCAGATTTTGGGTCATTTCTGGTGAAACCGCAAATCGGCATATTCAAAAGTTACAGGGGTGGCCTATTTGATTTACACCCGGTATTGCATTATAAAAGGAATCTGATATATAATCGTGGGTGGAACAATTTATGAGCAATGATAAAGTGGGCTGTTCTTTCTGGACGGACAGACAAAGCGTTGGTAAAAGTGGTTTTATAATCCACTAAAAGATCATCAAAAGCACGACTTTCAGTATAGTAGTAAGTTCCGCTGGTAAAATAAACTGACCTTAATATTTCGTTTATCTTTTTGTGGAAAGCAAAGGAAAGGGCCACGTATTTCATTCCTTTCCCAAGGGGGAGGGCGGGCTGCTCCAGCTTTCCAAGCTCCTTCAGCCACAATCATGGATTCCCAGCATACATACATACATTACGTATATACGCATGGTGGGATTAAGCACAAATGTGTGGTAAGATTAGATTGATCGTAGGTATGTAAGTAGTGATTTTTGTCATCTTTAGAAATTCTGACTAATTGAGTTGTTTGCTTTTATACAGGTAAAACTGTCATATCCCATAAAACAACGAGGAGGTTTCAGAGAGCACATTCACCTATAACGGTAAAAGTGCTAGACTTGTTTCAGAGAACATCGCATAAATGTTGCACAATGCAATGTCACTGTGAGTCTGAAAAGACAGATTTCCTGATGTCTGCGGCAGTACATAGTTCAACCTAAGCGGAAAATAATAAATTTCAATGAAAACCATGGAATGATTTAGGAAAATGAAATGATCCCTCTGACAGCAATTATATAGTAGACAGTTACCAGAGACGAGACCGTTACCGTAGTATGACATCCAGTCGTTTGATTTATTTCATTAAATATATTCGCATCAAGCAAAATATTTGACTAAAAATCAGGAATGATCGATGATTATACACCTATGGATTTTCTAGTGATTTTTTTGTGATTCGAGCTTTAAAATTCAGTAAACTAATATTTCTGGATTTCCCTGTCTCTCGAAATACTCGCATACCCAACATTGTGTTTGTTACATAAATTAGAGATGTTAGTGATTACATAAAAATGTATATCTGTTGTCATAAGAATTTGACTACATGTGGGGCACTATGTAAAAACGTCTTATATTGCAACACGCGTGCTATAGGTAATATTGAAACAAAATACCAACATATACATTGTGTTACAATATTAAATTACTCGCAGTCGGAGATTCCCGAACATAACTCAAAGATCTCATTATTGGTATAATTTTTGGAATGGCCACCTCGAGTTGAACTTAAGACTCGACGAATTACTAAACAATTATGACCAAATGCGGTGAAGGGTTTAGGCTCATTACTTTATTATAATTAACCTTGCCAGACATCAAATCTTT
>JARFJB010000069.1:0-92500 GCA_036346205.1 Vesta saturnalis
GCGCAGGCAAACGCAAACGCAAACGTACACGCACACGCACACGCACACGCACACGCACACGCACAACGCAACGCAACGCGCACGCGCACGCACGCACGCACACACGCACGCACGCACGCCGCACGCACGCACGCACGCACGCACGCACGCACGCGCGCACGCACGCACGCACGACGCACGCACGCACGCACGCACGCACACACACACACACACACACACACACACACACACACACACACACACACACACACACACACACACACACACACACACACACACACACACACACACACACACACACACACACACACACACACACAAACGCACACACACACACACGAACGCACACACGAACGCACACACGAACATACGCACATACGCACAACTCGTTTGTGCTACAACTCAAATTAAGATGTGGCGTTATTGCAGAGTTTTGCATACACTGATAAAAACAACTAATTAGTAAAAATGTCTGTAACTAAAGTGTTGTACATTATAATCTAGAATTATAACGAGAAATTAAAATCACAGGGCTAAAATATAAAAGACACGGAGTTGAGGATAAGGATGGTCACGTGGATGATGAACGGGGCACGACCGTAAAGCTATGTGCAAGTCACGTAACCGTAAGGAAGCGTGTCATAACCGTCCTTCTTTCGGCAACGTTTACTGCACTGAACCTGGTAAACCTTGCACTCTGGCCTTGATGTCCGATGCCGTCTAAGAATAAAGCCTTTAGTGTTTTTTTTTTATTATTGTGGACCTGAACAGACTAAATTTGGCCTATCGTGCTAAAGCACTCAGGAACACTTAGGAGGATGGATATAGGGTTAATGAATTGCCAATATATGCCTAAGAACAGCTACCTTAAATTTTCTCATTTCATAAGTGAGAGGAAAACAGGAACTGGGAGATCATTCCAGAGTTTAGAAGCCGTGTAAAAAAATCTTGATAGCGCCCGTGTGGTACGACAAGTGGAGATTTGTACTGCATACTGATGATGTGAATGAGCGAACCGAGTGTTCTCGCAAAGATAGCCCGAGATGGTATCAAAGAATATAATTCAGCAGCACAATATCCGTTGTAACAACGATAATACAAAGAAAGAACTGAAACCATCCTTCTATGCTCAAGGGACTGTACGTGAGAAGTTAAGTACGGGCCATTTATAAGCCTAATCGCTCTCTTTTGATTACGATAAACGATATCGAGAGCGTATTGGGGAGCACTAACCCAGAGGTGAGAATTATATTCCAGATGAGGCCGAATGTGGGCCTTATACAGCAGAATGAGTTGTCGAGAGGTAAAGTACTGCTTAGATCTGTACAAAAAGCCTATTTTACTGAAAACTTAAGAACTGAGCCATTAATACTTACAACAGGAAATGATCGATCTTTTTTGGCGGACACAAGGCAACACTGAGTTTTGTTAGCATTAAATTTAACTAGATCATTGCTTCCCCATTCGGGAATACGTTGATTGTCTTTGTTGATTGAATTCACCATTTCAGCTTTAATTTCTTGATTTGACATTGAAGGTGGATTATCACTATGAGTAGACTGAGATGAACTAGAGTGAAGAGTGCTATCGTCAGCAAAGCAATGGATGGAGTTAGTTGTTGAAGAAATAAGGTCATTTATGTACAGCAGAAACAGTGTAGGTGCTATAACAGATCGCTGTGGTACGCCCGCCTTAATGGTAACTTCTTTTGAAAAAATCCATCAACTACGACATGTATTCGTCTTTTATCAAGGAAACTAGAAATCCAGTTGATGAGCGTATCATTTAACCCAAACGAGGTGAGTTTGGCAAGTACACACTTATGCCAAACTTGGTCAAATGCCTTTGATATATCTAAAGCGACTACAACTGTTTCACCGGACTGCTCTACTGTATTGTTCCAAACATTGGTCACATATGAAAGATCACCTGTTGAACGACTTTGCCTAAACCCATATTGGTGGTCACTAAGGAGTTTGTTAGTTTCAAGGAACGTGAGCAGTTGCTGATTGATGGCTTTTTCCATGATTTTAGACAAAATGGAAGTGATGGCAATTGGTCCGTAGTTTGAGGGATCAGTCTTATCGCCTTTTTTGGGAATAGGTTGAACATTTGCTCACTTCCATGATAAAGGGAATTCCCCAGAAGACATAGAGATCGTATAGAGCTTAGATAGGACTGGTACTAGTTCGGGGGAACATTTCTTTAAGACAATAGCTGGGATACCGTCTAGGCCAGTCGTCTTATTGAGATCAAGCCTACTGATGATCGATTCAAAGAGCTTGTACCGAAAATGAATTGGTTTCATAGCGTATGAAGAAGAGTTGACTAGGGGCACATCTTTTCCAGAATCATTGAGACACGAGTTTGATGCAAACAAATCCACAAAAACGTTGGCTTTGTCTACAAAATCAGCAACTACCAATCCGTCAATAGACGTGAGGGGGGGAATTGAAGATGTTCCAAAGTTTTTACTAATGGCTTTAGCTAAAGACCAAAATTTACGACTGCCTAAAGGAGATGTAGCTAGTTCATTGCATTTTCGTTGTTCGAACAACTTTTTAGTTTTAGAGATAACACTTTTGCAGATATTTCTAGCACCAACGTATTCTACATGACTGTCGACCGATTTATTGTATCAAAATTAATAATCTGAGAATTTTTATAATTTAAGGTGATGCCCTTAGCTTTACAGACGGCCTTGTATTAATTTTTTAGTGTAGAAAACACCTTGTAAGCGTAATTCTTAGAACCGCTGCTTACGAGCTCCATGAATCTACTCCCGACTCCGCAGTCCTCCACCTCATCGGTTATGTCACCAACGAAATCACAACAGGTGGAGCCCACTGACCAGGACTTTGCGTATGGACACTGTATCAAAGTACAGAACTCGTTCGGCGAGTTTTTCCAGGTAGCTGTAGAGCATCAGACGGCGGTTGTGTAAGCTGCCAAGACGACATTGGCAGTATTGAGCTGTTCTACCCCATCATCGGGTCTAATCCAGTTTACTACCATAACTTCCTCTGTTACGTGTAAAATGGACTGGATCATAATTTTGAAAAACTCGTGTGGATCAGAAACAATAGTGGTTTGTGCTAAATTCTCTCTCTGACCAAACTTTTCCCAGAATGCATTTAAAAAGTAATTTTGAAATATATCTTAAGCCAGGATTAGCGCAAATTTTGTTTTAATCCAATTAGACCTCCTCCCTTTCCAAATATTTGCGGATGTATCGATCCTCCGTTTCGTCGTCGTTACGCCACGGAGGCCAGTCCGAAGACACATGTTTGATTTTAGGAAAGGTTTCAGGACGAACCGAGAAAAGACCCCGCCCTGTCGAATTGGAAAACCTCGTACTACACTTGAAAAACTATAAACTCGGTACCAATCTATACCTTCGAAATTGGCCCTAACGGTAGTTCCAAATTCAGTTCGTAGCATCGTGCAATCATGCTGAAACATGGTTTCAACAAAGGTTCTACAAGGACGAACGTTAATTTACCGTGCATCTTAAGAGGTGGGACAGGATGATACAAATATCATGCACAACTACCTTGATTGGCCCTCAACGGTGTTCAAATCGATGTTATAACACTTGGCACCATTGAGTGATGCCCCAAGACGGGATTTCAAGTATGTTCACAGTGTTAGTGAACAAACATCCAAATACCTGATTTTGCTCATCTTAAGTTCAGCCTTATAATATAACTTGACCGCATTAGTACGACCTCCTAAGAAGCTATCGTGGGGATTCAGAGGTGACTGATTCAGCACGTTGTTAGTGATAAGAAAGTCTCGCGATCGATTTTGCTTTACAATGACCTAAATAAACATTCCCAAATTGAATTAAATCAGTTTATATGTATCCGTTGATGTTGCCACCTTTTCACAACCGTGGAAATACACCGTGAAATGGTACCCGTGTTTTATCTAAACCGCTTCAACCAGGATACCTTCTTAACTTCTTCAACCGTGCATTCCCGCCGTACATGGAACTCTGCCTTCAGAATGCTTGAGCCGAAGAAGCCATTGAATAGCAACCCTCGATTGATTTGTCACCCAATCTGTATCTACCGTTTGGGATAAGTCTAATAGTATTCTCGCGAACAAAGTTTCTGCTGAAAACAAAACTATACACACAAGCCATCGTTCAGCATTCTCTGAACGGGTCAACCTTGTTTTCCTCGACAAACCTCTTCTAAAACTTAAGGCAGGCTTTTCTAAGGATACTTACGTCTTGCATGCAATATCGCACTATTTCGTTTTTGAAATTAAAACGAGTCTCCTTTGCAATTTCGTCATCGTACCACTTTATAAAGTCTGCTGGAGCTTCGGAAGACATTTCATACACATCGTAATAGTGCAAGCTGGTAAAACGCCATCATAATTCTAGTTTTACACAGTGTTAAACAGACGAGGAAAGTGGCCCTTTGAGTTGGGAAAATTAAAGGTTTTAGGAAGTCTGGATAGAGCCATCGGTAGGAAGTTTAGGCTATCAATTAATTTTATGTTGCTATTACAGGTGAGAGACATGATTTTAGTGCCGTTAGAAGTTATTTTGGGATTCCATGTTCCATGCAGAGGGATTCTTAAGGATTTCGTTGAGTATGAATTCGGCGTCGTTGTATTTGGTGTTATGGGCTACGGCAATGATGGATGGGCGTTTCTTGGCTAAGGATGAAATGTAGGAAAAGAATTCGGTTACAGGAAAGGTTGAGAATATGTACTGGCGCTGCCCACAATGTTCGCAACCCTGCTCAATATCTCTATCGATATTAATGCTGGGAAACTCACAACTGTAGGAGTATGGATGAAATTGTTAGTAATGTTAGTGACAAAAATAAAATCTTTCCCGAGTTTTTTCGAGTCCGTCATGCTTTTGGACATATAACAGAAATAACGGGTAGGTTTTTCAGATTTACAGGTCGTACAATATGCAAAACTGCAAATATGAGGATTCTTGCCCTTCCATACACTCTTTAAGCAAGCGCAACAGCGTTGGAGTCTGCTACACAAACCGTAAAGTTTGTGCCAACGTAGACATTGATTTCCGCGGAAATCTCTACTACACCCATCACAAACGATAGTCAGCAGACTGACAAGGGGGGCTGTTATGACAACAGGGACAGGTGTTAGGGCAATTATTGTGGCGTTCATCGCAATCCGTTCTATACCTACAGAATTCACAAAAATTTTTGGTGGAGAAGGCACTGGTTAAACTAGCAATTACATAGCAATGAGAGTCTACAAAAATTAAATTTAAGACTTTACGTGTGGGACTTGTTGGGCACTCAAAGTAAAGCGTCTGACTTAATCTGTAGTGTAATTAGTTAAGTAATTTTGGAATTGTTGAATATGTTCAACAGTGCCACCGTTATTAAAATAAACATTAGCGGCAGCGCATAACTCCTGCGTCCTATGATCCAGAATAGGCCAGCCTTTTTCAAGACGAAACGATTGAGGATCGGACTCGGCTACAGCTATGGCCACTACTAATGCACGCCCTAAACATGAATTATCGCTATTGTTGATACTTATAATGCCTATTTTACGTTTGCAAAACTCTTCAAAACTGACACCTGTCATCTTCTGGCGCGTGGAGCTCAGTTGGTCTGCACGTCTGAATCAAAACCCTAACGGCTTATCTGGGAAAGGTGTCGTTGGTCATACCGTTCCAACTTTAAATCCTACACACATCTTCCTCAATAATTTGTCTAATGCATCCTACAACAAAATTCAAATTTAGTAAACCTTAGCACAAAATAAATTTATTTGTGTACCTTAAACTTGATTAGAGTTGATGTCTTTAAATACGACCCTCTTTGCGGATGTATTAAATTTTTTTGATAAAGCGCTCACCCATAAACATGGTTTCGAAATATTTATTCGTTTCAGAGGGCATTGCATCGCCACCATCACCACCACCATACAACTTTTCGGACATCTCTTCGGTATTCTGAAATTAAAAATACAGATTAAGATGCGAAAAATATACGTACGATGTTTGTCCTTACAACTATATCCACAGATTCACCTGTACGGTGAGTCGTGATATAGTAAACAGCATCAGGGGCTGAAGAAGTTGACGGCTTTTAAATCAATACAAAGATTACATTTGCGTAAACACTTAAATATGATACATTTATGTATTTTATAAAAAGTATACTACTCACAGCGTCACATCCAACATTTTCACCACCACCGACACCAACACGTCGTTCAACTTTAGCTAGCATCTACAATGATAAAAGATATTAACAATAATTTAAAAAACTGAATTGGTACTTACGGTAGTCATTAACTCGGTCTGAATCTTTTGCATTTTGCTGCGTAACCTTTGAAAGCGCTCTAGCTCCACGGGCGTTATAGTTTCACCACCAACAACACGTTTAAAAATGTGGTAATACAGCTCCACCACCTTGTCTTCAGTCGGCAGGCCACTCTCAAAGATACTTAAAAGGGTTGAAATTGATAAACTCGAGATTGTAACACAGTTTAGCGCAAAGTATAAACTGAAAGTGAAGGTAGAGAGTGACTCATTGGTTTTATATGCTTTTAGATGGGAAAAACAAGTTGTGTAAACAATGCGACGTTAAAGGCCCCTGTTGAAGAAATATTCTCCAACCAGGTATATCTATATATATATATATATATATATATATATATATATATATATATAGATATGAATTGCGTTGTTGTTGTTTTAGTTACGGAAAAAATGTAACACGAGTTAGTTTAATTTTTCACAAATATTTAATAATTTATTTTAGTTCTCCGAAAATACACACTCAATCTCTAAATACAATCATATCCTAAGCTTAAAAAATATCTCTCTCGTTCTTGCTTAAATTATGTGCACATTTAATTACTATTTGCGTTTGTAAGAATTTCACGAATTCTGTTGGAGTCGGACATTGTGTAATATTAGCGTAGTTTTGTATTGAGGTTCAATTGTGTTGATAATGAAAGTGTTTTCTAAAACCCCTTGTCCTTCGTGTTCTCAAATAAAGTAAGAAATGTAGGACAAAAATCCTACAGCCCCTTTCACACTCTTTATATTTTCCTAATTAGTCAAGTTTTAGAAATTTGTATAGATAAATTTGTATTAAATAATTAACTATTAAATAATTTCATTACCCATCTTAAAACAAATAGCAAATTCAAATACAACCAATGTAATTTAGTAACACATAACTAAAATAGTTTTAACATCCAAACTAAAAACACATGCCTCAAAAACACACTTGAAATAATGAAATCAAATGGGTCTAATGTAATTCAGCGAAACACGGTGAAAATAATTTAAGTCTCATCTTAAATTTTAAACTTTTAACAACTACTTACATCTAAAGAATGTTTTTGTGGCAAGATATTGCCAGATAGATCATTAGTAGTAAAACTTCTTACAGTGTTTATATTTTGTACAAGAAAAAATACAGTATCTTTAAAGACAGAATAGAATATGACTTTTATAACATTTAAAATTCATATAAAGCAATTTGTCCGTACTCATTTATACGTTTTAGCATGTTTCTTGACAGTATTCATTCTCAGTCTAACAAAAACCTTAAATGATCTACATAGAATCGGCCTTGATAACCTTAAAACTGCAATAACTTTTCAAATAGAATCTGACTAAATAATTCTAAAAAACTCGTATAGTACAGACGGTGCTACTCTACTCATTTATGTGTTTTATACTTAGCAACATATTTAGATTTCTTCAATCTGTAAAATTAAACCAAGGTAACCTTTTAGAATTAGTTTAAACCTTATTTCTATATGTAAGATGGTACTAGGAACTGTTTGCAATTCAGACCCTTAAGTTTCTGTAATCTGTTTACAACAAACATACCTTTAATCTTTTAGCCTCTATTTATTCACATTTACACGTTTTGTTGTCTTCACAGCGGTTGATTTCAGATCTTCAAAAATCTTAAAACAATCTACAACAGTTTTTGTTTTCTAGGTTGTAATTAAGTATAAATCCTATTTGATCTACACAGAGTCTGGTTTAATAAAACTTAAAGTGCATCTAGGTCAAATTGTCTATTATCATTTACATACTAAATTAAATAGAGGGTTTGTTGATAACAGTGTATTACGATATTCAAGGTGGCCTTTTAGAACTGATTTTAAAACCTTATTTCTATACGCAAGATTCTGTTAGTTTTGTAGCCTCTAAGATATTGACAACTAAATCATGCACCGTGAATATTTTTAGATAGAATCTGACTTAAAATCTAAAACGTTAACAAAAAAATTGGAAATGAACACTGTTTTGTTAGCCATTACGTAATCCGCTGGAAATAATGGTGACTTCTACATCTTTAATTAATGATATAATTACTGATTTTTCACAGACGTTAGAATCGTAGATGAATAGGGGTAGTTTGATATTGTTTTATTAAAATTGAGTTTTGAATGCTAACTTAGCCGACTTTACAGTACGATGTTATCCATAAATTCTACATTTATTTTTAGAACGTTAGCTAGTTAGGGAAACATTGTTTACGCTACTTGTTTTTTCCTGTTGGAAAAAGACCTTGGAATAATTAGATTGTGTGTGTCTAAAAACGAATGAGGTCATTTAACATTAGTTGCAATTTTATCGCTCGTGTGTCAAGTTTCCGTTTCTTCAATACAAGACTGATGAGTTATTATTTTTACCGTAACCTTTACCTTATTTATATTATTCGCTCGTACAGTTTTTAATATTGTGTTATAATTACAGATATGGATTTAGCTAATCTAAACGCCAAAACTTGTTTTAAACCTTTTCAAACAAGAGATTACTGTTGAATACAAAATACTCGCTTTTGGAGTCGTATCAAAAAAGCATGGTGACAGGGTTACTGTGGAACTGACTGAGTTTAATTGCATACTACCTAAGCATTTCTACAAGTTTTTCAAGATCGAGGACTAGCGCATAAACCAATTTAACGAGCCGCTGAAGATTGAAGACGTTTTATTAAGTCTTTACGGTCAGCAGGCAAAATAACAAATTTAATATTCAAGAAGAAAATGATAATATAAAATTACTTTGTTATGTGTTATTGGTTTGAATGAAATTCTTGTGCAGCTGTGCATGAGATTAATTTTGATAGCGGTTGGTTTGAACGACAGCCAGAAATTACTTTGTTATATGTTATTGGTTTTAATAAAATTCTTATTCAGCTGTGCAGGAGACTAATTTTGATTGTAATTGACTTGAACGACAGCGAGATTTAATTATGACTCATAACTAAAACAAAACGCTTGCTATACTAGGGACTCATAATTGGGTTGAGTTGCAGATGCATACGTTATACCCTAAAACTGAGCGTTAGACTCCTTACTTCAAATTTCCCGCCATAACCATTACAGATCCCTGTATGTACTTTTAAAATATACCGCGAGATAGCGCCACAAACAAACTCAAATTTTGGTCAAGGGGCAAAGCCCGAGAGCAAATTGCGCAGTCCTACACCTGTCTTACAAGTTAGCATTAGGTCCCCTTATTAGAATTTTCCTCCAAGGGGATCACGATAATAAGCGAAGACTCCCGAACAAGTTCCAATCACGACAAGGGGGCGAAGCTCCGAGAGCAAGGTGAGCTAAGGATTAATCAGATGCCAGCAAAGGGTGGGCCTTACGCGAGCCAATCATGGGTAAGGATGGGTTTGGTCTAGCCTTAGCCCCGTCCTAATACACGTACAACCAATCCGTAGCCACGCCTTAATGAAGCCATAAGGGTCTTAACACCCCTCTTAAACCCAGCCAAAATTGTCGCTATAGTGCACCCTAGGCGCATCCAACATCCTTAACCAAGGAATTAGACCGCCATAAAGGCTCTTAATATAGCCCATAAGGGTTAAGCTACACTCTTCCAGGGTTGAAAACGCCCAAAAAAGAAGCAGACCACAGACACACTGAGGCGGAGACGTCAAAAACAAAATGGTGGAGGAGCGGGGCCATAATATGGCATTATGAAAGAGTTAGTTTGTAAACATTCAAAATCAATTTGACAGCAATAAAAACTTAATGGTAAACTTAAAACATTAATGTCATTTCCAAAGGTAATTTGATTACTTTTGAAACATCTCCCAACAAATTAACATCACACATAAAACTATTAGAGACCTTTTAAGAGATTAGAGTTTTACTGTCTGAGATTGTTCATAGCAAATGATGGCGAACATTTTGAGTATTTAAAATAATTAGGTAGTAGGCGCGTTTTGTAAATGTCTGTTAGGAGCAACTCCCTTAGTTTTGTTTCATTATTTATGTTAATACATTTTTATGGTGTGTTTTTACTTGTTATTTTATTCTCAAAGCAATTTTAACAACATAATTTCTCCTACAATTTACTGGATGAGCCAACAAAAAATGGCAATATCTTTGGAATGACAAGGTTTTAACATGTCAACAAGTCATTTTATTTGCCTTTTTGTAAGCTGGTTAGAGTTATAACATTTTATTTGAAATTTTTCAGAAAAAAATCGTAAATCGAGCTAGGTGCTACATAAACTAAAGGGTAGTTGTTATTTGTTTCCGGAATCTACGCTTGATTCTCTTTGAATGGAGCGTACGTTTGCGAAAATTGATTCAGGCATATGGAAGTTACAGTCTTTTTATGTCAACGAAAGAACACTTCCCCCACCACTACAGAAAAATGACTTCAACAAAAGTTGTAGAATAAGAACGGTAGTTTATAAAATTCATATTTTTTACCAACCTAAATTAGGAAATATTTTGGAAAAAATGCAATTATATTTTGTGATAACGGAAAACCGGAAAACTATGGACCCAAAAACATTTTTAATCATTCTTTTAAGGCCGATTTTGTTAAAAAATTTTTCCCCAAATTCTAGGACATATGGTTTCTGAGATACAATCGGTCGTTACCCTTAATGAATCACCCTGTACAATATCAAAGAGGTAAGTTGGGGTAATTTTGAAGAAACGGCAATAATTATAGAAAAGTTAAGTACGCCACCTGACTCTACTATCAATATCAATTCTCACTCTATTTTTATATTACTTGCTAGCATAGATACGAGAGGGATCCCAAAACAACAAATTTTAAAATCCTGTATATCAGAAACGAATCGTACCATGGAAATTTTGTTTAGTGCAACTTTCGGTTGATAAAAAGGTAGCACAGGAACGTGAAAAGCGCAACTTCCTATCTCAAACAGTTCTTGAAATCAGGACGTACCGTACATACCTAGGTATGTATATATATATATATATATATATATATATATATATATATATATATATATATATATATATAGAATGGGTCCCAAATTCGCTTCTCTATAAAGTGATCTCGGCTCCTGTTATACTTACGGCAAAGGTTAAATGGGGAAAGTTTTAGAGGAAGCTTAGAACATTCGATATCCGGTTTCATATTTACAATCGGTCAATTGGTTTTGAAAATAGCGGCGAAAAACTGAAAATGGCGGATTTCGTTTTTCGCTAGTAAATCTGAAATGGTTAATTTGACACCTGTCACAATGTGAGATTATTCGGACACTTTTTTAAGACGAATAAGATGGCGTGTATGACATGTCACAATCGTCTTTTGTTATCCTACAATCTGCCTCAACTTTCATTTTTATTATTGCCGCCATATTGGATTTTTCGATTTTTTGAAAGAGTGCAATATTTCCACTTTAGTGATGTCTCGCAAGTGCATAAAAGATTAGAGTTTCATCGAAATATCACACTTTCTAAAGTTAGGTCTTATTTATTATTATTAGTAGGACATGATTTATTTGTCAGTAAAATTGGGTTTCATTTTTTCCATAAGGTGGCTCTGACTTTAACGTTAAATAATTCAAAGTAGTGTTTTCATAAGTAGCGCTTTACTTGCAGTCAAACAGAAACGCCGACATTACCTCAGCGAGGTATTTGGAGATGTGCCCCGAACGACGGCACCCTCATAAAACCCACTTCAGAAAAATTGTGATTAATTTAATTAACTATGAGACCTTCGAATAACCTAAAAGCGGATACAATATTGATACTGAAAATCGTAACAGAAACATTTTACAAGCTGTCAACGAAAACCCCAGTGCATCGGTAAGAACGGTAGAACGGGAAATTCGTGTGTCAAAATCAACGGTACAAATAGTGTTAAAAAAGAATAACTACTATCTATACAAACCCACAATAGTTCAAGGACTTAAGGAAACTGATTTTCCAAGACGAATGCGCTTCTACGAGTGGTATACTAGAATGTGTAATGAAAATCCCGATTTTGTTAATCATGTCTTGTGGTCTGATGAGAGTAGGTTTACGAATTGTGGAGTTTTTAATAAGCACAACATTCATCATTGGGCTGTAGAAAACCCTCACGAAGTGGTAGAAAACGTCTACAGACCAGATTTGGAAGTAACGTTTGGTGTGGGATTATTGGTAATTTAATCTAACTTACCTATTTTAATTGGTCACCTATGTATTATAAATTATTAATCATTGCAGGAAATCGACTTATAAGACCATTTTTGTTTGACTATAACTTAAACGGACAGAGGTACCTAGAGCTTTTGCGAAACCAGGTTGTGCCGGCTTTACGAGCTACTCTCACCTAAGATGAGTTTAGAAGAACCTGATTTCAACAGGATGGATGTCCGGCACACAACACCATTCAAGTCAGGAACTTCTTAAGGGATCTGTTTGATGAATGAATTATTGCATTTAATGGTCCAATATCTTGGCCTCCTAGATCCCCTGACCTTTCGCCCTTGGATTTCTACCTCTGGGGTCACACAAAGAATGAGGTCTACGAGTTTGATTCTCCTGTGACCATAGAAATCCTGAGACAGAGAGTTTTGGATACATTTAGAAATAGTGTTAATGGAAATACACTTGCTAGGGTTGTACGAAAAACAGTCACCAATTGTCAAAAATGTCTCGATGTAAATGGACGTCATTTTGCAAATCTGTAAATTAATTGTAATTGTAATTTTATTGTAGGTTGTTCAAAGGTTCAAGTATTAATTAAATTAATGACGATTTTTCTGGCTTTATTTTTAACACACTCATAGCTGGGAATCTGTCCCAAAACATCTGTCTTGTTGAGAGGTCGTTATTTAATTTCATGTTTTATTGAAAATTCAAAGAATTTTATACATTATTTATTAATGTTATTTTGCGACAAATAAATCATGGCCTACTAATAATAAATAAGACCTAACTTTAGAAAGTATGATATTTCGATGAAACTCTAATCTTTTATGCAGTTGTGAGACATCACTAAACTGGAAATATTGCGCTCTTTCAAAAAATCGAAAAATCCAATATGGCGGCAATAAGAAATATGAAAGTTGAGGCAGATTGTGGGATAACAAAAGACGATTGTGACATGCCATACACGCCATATTATTCGTCTTAAAAAAGTGTCCGAATAATCTCACATTGTGACAGCTGTCAAATTAACCATTTCGGATTTACTGGCGAAAAACGAAATCCGCCATTTTCGGTTTTTCGCCGATATTTTCAAAACCAATTGACCGATCGTAAATCTGAAACCGGATATCGAATGCTCTAAGCTTCCTCTAAAACGTGCCAATTTAGCCTTTGCCGTAAGCATAACAGAAGCCGAGATCACTTTATAGAGAAGCGAATTTGGGACACATTGTATGTATATATATATATATATATATATATATATATATATATATATATATATATATATATAGATTTTAACCTTTCTTACTAAAGAGGGAAATGGACCTACAAGTATTCATAAAAGGATTACCACGCCTACAGAAATAACGGTCCATCTTATTTTTAAGTGAAATATTGGTCCAAACAATATTTATGAGTTCGAGGCACCATTACGGACAACCAAAGGTTAGCATAAGGCATCTAGATTGTCTGAAACTACAATATCCAAGATTTTACAGGAAGATTTGGGCATGACTCCTTACACAAGAGCAGAAACTGTTGAGCAAAGAAATTTGTCAAGAGTATTTGAACGCTTTGGCAAATGATGACAGTTATTGTTTGCGGATTGTCACAGGAGATAAAACGTGGGTGCCCAACGGGGACTGAAATATTTCATTCTGCTAATAAAATTTTTAAAGCCAAAATTCAATAAATGGATTACTAACACTTTCCTGAGCCCTGTAGATTTGTTTCATATTTGGTGTAGGTGTATAACTGTAAAAGTCCAGTCGGCTACTATGAAAATTTAAGTTAAAATCCAGGACATTTTTACAAGTGCATTCTACTACTAAAATTATTAAAGCCAAAATTCATTAAATGCGCCACATAACTTTAGAATCATCCTATAGATTGTAAGAGCTTAAGTTAAATTCCAGGATAGTCCTAAACAAATTATACCATTTGGGTAAGTCCCAAACTAACACCCTGTATGTTAGAATATTAAAAATTGGACCGCATATTTAGAAAAACAAAAAAAACTATTTCAAAATATGTGTTTTGAAATATTTGGAAAGAACGGTAAAACTAGTTACACTACAATATTTTTTTAATGCGCATTTCTTCGATTAACATTTTTAAAGTATCCAATTTTTCCAGAAAATTCGTATAGTACGAAACTCACTGCATTATAGAATCAGCTTAGACTAAGTTGTCGTTTTGTTATAAACAATTTATGACAGGATTCAATTTATACAAGTTTTGTTTTAAATAAATAATAATAATTTTAAAGGTTAATTGCACCACATATGTATAATTTTAAAGCAAATTTGTAGTACATACAAAACTCATTAAATTATCAAGTAGGTTAGGCTAAGATGACAACTCTGATAGTTTTATTATAAATATTATATTTTATTACAGGGTAATTTATGCAGTTATAAATTTATTTTATTTCAAATGATAATAAATATAAATAATAATATGTCATTCAAAGGAAGAATATGCAGATATAATTTTGGAGAAGCAACAACAGAGTATGAAAGGCGGTTCCCTAATCGTTGAACGCCGCATCATGAGATTGTTGTACACGTTTTTAGTTATCTTCGACAACAACGTTTTCATGACAACTGGTCGGCTGACCATGACTACCAGACATGGCTGCTTGACTCTTTTTTATTTAAATAATCTCTTAAAGTTTTTCATAAAAAAAAATGCGAAGACACCTGCGCAGAAACCGAATATTGCATTAAAAAAAAATGGAGTAATGATTTGAGTGAGAAGTAGATATTATGTTCCGTCACAAAATGTAGTGTTGTTTATTGTTTTCTAACCTCATTTTTTAGCGTTTTTATCAATTGTAAACAGTTTTTTCAAAATCCTTCCGTTTCAGCACCATTTATTTACAAGTAAGTTGTATTTTAATCAAGTAATATGGATTAATATAATATATTGATTTAGTTCGTTGTTTATAATGGGTGATGCGAGTACATCGTCTGATACTACATCAAACATTCCAGCGTGTCTTATCGCAAGATGCCCGCGAAATTATTTGGAATGCTTATCAGTTTCATAAAAATATGAATAAAGGTATGTCATTATTGTACGATTAACATGTAAGTTTTTTCACGATTACATTTCTTTACAGTTAACGTTCTTGATATCATTGTGAAAGCACGGTCGTTAGAATTATTAGAGAAGGGAGTGCAATTCAACGTGGTGAAATAGAATCGTTTAAGACTTCTAATAAAAGAATGAAAACCACACTAAGATCATCTGTCGATAATTGTGGGGAACAAGTTATTCGACGCATTGTAAAAAAATTTCATTTCACGGAGAAACGACGATCAACCGTCAATGCTGTCTATAATATTATTAAAGATGAATCCATTGGTTTCTCTGGGAAGGAAACGTCTTTAAGAAGATTATTAAATAAAATACGTTTTAAATGGAAGAAAACCGTTAACAATCGTAAATGTTTAATGGAACGATACGATATACGATCTTTACGTTGTGCTTATATGTATACGAGCAATAACAAAGTATCGAAGAGCAGGGCGACCCATTGTGTATACAGATGAAACATATATACAGGCATCGCATACAACGCCACATTCCTGGGTAGATGATTCCAACAAAGGTTTGAAATGTCCAATCGGTAAAGGTCAACGTCTTATAATAGTACATGCTGGTGGTGAAATGGGATTTATCAATAATGCCCTCTTAGTATTTAAATCGGCCTCAAAAACAGGTGATTATCACGACGATATGAACTTTATTAATTATAAACGATGGATTGAGCACCAGTTATTACCGAATTTGCTCGAAAAGTCAGTTATTGTTATGGATAATGCAAGTTATCACAACACGTTAGCAGTTAAACATCCAACTTTTAGCAGTAAAAAAATGGAAATGATAACTTGGTTACAAGAATGAGGGATCGTACATGATGAATCCCAAGCAAAAGTGGAGCTGTATGATTTAATAAAATGTAATAAACCGAGCTACACGGAATATTCAATTGATGCTATACTTGCGAAACATGGTCACTCTGTATGTCCACTACCTCCATACCACCCGGAGCAAAATCCAATAGAAAAAATATCGGCCATTGTAAAAGCTTGGGTGGCATCGAGAAACACAACTTTGGAATTAGGCGATGTTGAAAAACTAACTCGTGAAAAGTGTTCGATGGATTTGGAGAGCCACTGGCAAGAAGTGTGCAGTCATGTTAAAGAAATTGAAGAGGAATGCATTAATAAAGAGCATATTATGGATGTCGTTTGTGAGGAATTGATTATACGTAGGAGTAGAGACTCGTCGGATGAATCTGATTTTATATCAGATTGTTATAACGAAGAAATAAGTGTAGAGTGATTGTGTAATATTTTATTGTATTTATGTTGTTAATTTCACATTGCACGTGTTGTTCATGTTCTTAGATATGTTTCTAAGGCACTTTAACTTCTTAAACACTTAGTCTGTTGGACAAAACGTCATATATCTCACGTGAGTGAAATACCATTATAAGCACGTGACAATTTGTCGCACTAACACTCACTTACTTATAATGGCTTATTTCAGTAACTTGTAATATAATCTACTATTATTTTATTTTAGATGTAGTTGAAAACAACCCAGAAATCAGTAAAGGCGCATTGGACATTCACTAAATGTACCCCATACTACCGTTTGGAGAAGATTAAAAAAATGTAGTTTATACCCATATCAGATTCAGGAGGTGTAGAGATTGGAACCTCTTGATTTTTAATTAAGGTTCAATTTTAGTCGGTGGATACTAAGAACGAAAGAATAATTAGTAGGTGTTTATTCACCGATGAGGCCATATTTGCCAAGGATAGGGTTTTCAATCTTAGAAACACTCATATTTGGTCTGACGAAAATCCTTTGCTACAAGACAAACACACTGACAATATAATTTTTCGTTTAATGTAGTGTGGTGTTTTAGACAATCGTCTTATTGAACCATATATCATACCTCGTACTGGAAGAAACTATCTGGATTTTTACAGAACATGTTACCGGTGCTGTTAGAATATGCAGATGCTGATATTGGAGGAATGTATTTCCAGCATGATGGTGCATCTCCTCATTTTAGACTAAGCGTGTGAAATTTTCTTAGGAAATTTCCAAAATAAGTGGATAGGTAGGGGTGGACACCATGCCTGGCCTACTCGTTCACCAGACTTCAACCCAGTGGATTACCACGTTTCGGGATATCAGAAATCGAAAGATACACCTCGGAGATCAATAGCAGAGGAGAACTTGTTAACAGAATAAATAGTGCTTGTGAGGAAATGAGGGGTAACCCATGAATAATCAGAAAGGCTACTTATGAGAGCTCGAAAATGTATTGAACAAAACGGTGGACATTTTGAACATCTATTAAAATGAGTTTTTTGTATGCGCTTTTGTTTTAAAGAATTCGTATGCATTTTGCTAAATATTTTCTTACGTGTGTTTTTTGAAAATACATAGTTATGTAGTTAAATGTTTTTCATTTTTTCAACAACTTAATCTTTACATTTTAATAAAATTATCATCGGATACTTAAGCATATTTTTAAAACGCCTCATAAAAAAATCTATACACATATATTTTAAACTTTCCCCTTGTTTTAGTTAAATATTTAAATATTTATAATTAAGTAGTGTTAAGCAATTATTGAATTTTGGCTTTAAAAATTTTATTAGTAGAATGAAATGCACACTTATAAAAATATTTCAGTGTAACTTATTTTTTCCGCATTTTTAAAAATCTGGTATGCAGGGTGTTGTTTTGGGAATGTTCAAATTTAAAAAATTTTCCTAAAGACGCACCTGGATTTTGACTCATATGTTTGCAATGGACGATTGGGCTTTTGAATCCATATACCTGTAACAAATATGAAAAAAATTTACAGGGTGGTTCCAAAGTTATGGCTTATAAAAGTATCGGACTAAATTGGTAAAACACCCTATATCTCAGTTATTAAAAGCCTTATACCCAGTAAACCTAGGTTATTTCAAATTACCCAAATGATTTTTATTTGCGGGTAACGTATTGTAACCTTACATCAATCGAAAGAATTGAGTAAAACTGGCTGCAGATGTGGATTCATATGCTAACCAACGATAACTGTAAATAAAATAGAAGATAATGAATACCTCATTATTTAGTGTTGGTGTACTGATACAAAGAAAGTTAGGTTATGTAAATGTTTAATGCCACTTGAAGTATTTTATATATACTGAATGTATAGTATTACACTCATTGGTAGATAAATTAACGAGATAAATCAAACAATGTAATTACACAAGCTATAACGTGTAATCTGTGGTTTGTCTGTTTTGCTTGTTGTGTGTGTGTCAGTTTATCCGGAGAACTCTTACCATTTTCGGCTGATTATTGCATACAGTAGGAATTGAGTATGCTAGCTTATGTAATTAAATTAATCGTATGAGCCTCACCTTAAGTACTTAGGTGTATTAATACTGGTTTTGCTTCAACTAACACGGTGATGGTGGTTCTTAATTTTCTGAACCAGCTGGCGATAAGTTCTATGTCACCCGATTAGGGAATTGGTAGATTTATAAATAACGGCTGTATTAAGAGAAAAAGAACAAGGAAAAAAGAAAAACCCTAAAATTGGTCTATTTGGTGGTGAACCCAAAAGCAATATAATTTTTATTTAAATTGCCAATTGTTTTACAATGTTGAACAAGATAACATTATATTCTGTTATTTATGTATACATTAATATAACACAAGTATAACATAAATCAATATGTAACAAAGGTACAAAAGATTTAAAAGTATCGTACTAAATTATTCTCAGCAGTAATTGAAATTAATTAAAACAAAACTGACGGTAACTATTCGATTTAATATGCTACTGCGTTTTTTAATGACACATTCATTTATAGAGATCGATATGTAAAGAAATTTGTTAGGAGTGCATTAAATACCGCTTTATGCGATTAAAATGTTAGGCATAGAACATATTTACTTACTTCATAATCAAATATTAATTAACTATTATTATTAATATTACTAATATTAATTACTAATTAAAATACCAACATCTATTTCGTACGGAATTTCAGCTGTAAAAAGCGTTATTCCCGGTGATCAAACAAACTAAATTGAAATAGTGAAAAACACTGCCTGTGCCTCTGTACTTCTCGATGTTGTTGGTACTTGGCGACATTCATTTTTGTGTTGTAGAACTCCAATGTTTAGTTTATTCTTAAGGTATGGTTACGTATTGATTTTTTACACGAATGTATTGCGTACGCCTGAATACCTGATACAGAAATAAGTGAGCATATCTGTACTTTCCCTTTTTTCCAACTTATAACTTGCTTATTATTATTATTATAAGTTTTTATTATGAACGAATAAGTTCAAAAGTAAATATGTAATTTAAATACACAAATAAAAAGTTTACCTCGAGTAGGATTCGAACCTACGACCTGTACTTTGCTAGCGTACCGCGCTAACCATCTGCGCCATCGAGATTCAAGCCCCAATCGATGCAAACTTTGTCTTTATTTATGCCATGCACTTTACTTAGTGATGTTGTTAATCATGTTGGGACAGTAATGTCGACAATGACGAAAATTTAATCGATGCTGTTCTGGACAACCCCACGTGTAGTAGTAGCCGTATAACAAGACAGTTTCACCTCCCTCAGAACTTTCTGTGGAGGATGTTACACTAAGATGAACTGCATTCTTATCACATTCAACGAGTTCGATCCTTACAGCCATGTTATCACTGACGCCTAGAGTTTTATACCTGGTTACTACGCAATATTTCCGAAGATCTATATCTTGTAAGAAAAATATTGTGGGCCGATAAGGTTTAATTTACGAGGGATGGCGTGAATTCTTTTCAAATCTACCATTTATAGTCTCATCGTTTTAGTACTAATACATGATCTGGCGTTTGTAGAAAGAGATTACTTAATGTAGAAGTTTCTGATAATCTCCGATAAATACAAAAGGATATGCTAGCACAATAGCGCCATAGATCATTATGGAAAACTAGCAATGGGATTGCTAAATGTGCATGTGGTAACAAGTGAGTTGGGTGCGAGTGTGAGGCTCTCTGGAGTCACTCGAAATAGTGTAGAGATACATTCACAATAGAATTGTAGTTGGACCAAAAACTGCCATTCGTGGATGTACTTGTATACAGGAATGAAAATACTTTTACGGCAAGTGTATACAGATAACCCAACCACACGGGCAGGTACCTCTACTACAACTACAATCGCCACAAAAGCGTGAAGTTAGGCGTGGCAAGATGCTTGTACGATAGAGCTGAAATAATATGCTCAAAACAAGAGGACTTAAAAAGAAAAAGAAAATCCAAACTACACAATGAAGACCAGCATTACACTCAAAGTGAGAACGCTAGGACACAAGAACGACATCCGTAAAAATAAAACAGAAAGATCAAGAATCACCGAACATGTCTGCAACGAAGTCCATTCCATCGAATGGGATATCATACAAATAGTAGCAAAGGACGAAAATGCAACTCACCGGAAACTTAAAGAAGCCACGTACATCGCACTAGCAGAAAATCCGACAAGCCAAGCTAGTGTAGAAATGAAACCCATATGGATTCCTATATTACGAGAAGAGCTTAGGCGCAATCCACCTTTGCAATAAGTTGCGGCACAGCATGTGTAATAACTAAAGAGTATATATATATATATATATATATATATATATATATATATATATATATATATATATAGGATTACTCAATGGCTCAGCGGTAAACGTATCACACCTGTGAGTGAAAGATACCAAGTTCGAGTCTGAGAGTGCTTGGGAAAAAATCATTCCAAATGAACTCGACTCAAGTGCGAAATCAGTGCTTCTCAGCACGGAGGCAGAATTCACTTCCGAAACTGCTATAAAAGCAAAAAGTGTGGAACTAGGTTGATCAACTCAACTAATAAGAGACTACAGTTTTAAATCATTTATAGTACACAAATATAGAAAGGACAGGTAAGTCAAATCCGTAAGGGCAATGTCATCCTTTGTTCTTTAGTATAGTTTTGTAAGACTATACTAAAGACAGTTTGAGCAGTTAAAAAAAAGATGCAAACGGGTGGTGCTTTCCAGCATCTTCTTAGGAAAAAATTTGATTTTATTGTATTGTAAATTGTGTAAAATAAAATTTCAAGGCATTGTATTAGTTTGGGCGTCATAACGTCGTTAACTCTTATTTTAATACTGTTGTTATCGATGATATTCTTGACTATGAGAAAAATCCTTACAAACTTTTTTGTTTAAAATTTGCTTTATTAGAAAAAATATAATTTACTGTGGTTTTCGTTTCAAAAATGTTATTTTACTTCAAAACTTGAGCGATGCTCAATTTTTTTTATTCTTGCATGTTTATAAGCGTTAAAACGCTACTAGTTTGCTAATTTAAATAATTCCGGATATTATTAATCACAATTTTGTTAATGAAATTATAATTTAGACAAAACTGGATAAAAAAATGTGTAGCTTTTATAGTAACCAAGTTTAAATTGTTCAGAGGGAAAAAGTTGTGCAATGCATCTTGCATAGGTAATGGTAACCAACTGTAATGGTTTCTAATTTATTCAAAACTTAAAACATATTTTGAAAATTAGCTAAAGTTAATTTACTAGAAATTTAATAAAAATATGAATGAACATCACTTGCTTTGTACTTGTAACGAAGCACTTTAACTTAAAAATAAGTAGATTAATCAACACATAATATTCTGGCGACGTTATTTCAGTTTAAAAATAAAACATATCTAAGTTCTGATAATGAATGTAATTTCAACTAAAATATGTCCCAATGCATTCAGACCAAAACATTATTAAAATGTTTTCGGTGAAAATATTTTCTCCAACGAATTTCAATTAAATGTTGTAACCAAACTACTTTAATTAAATATTGCAGCTTATAAGCATTCACAAATAGGTTATTGTTATTAAAGTATTGTAGTTAAGTATTTTGTAAGTATTTCGAATAAATTATCTAAATTTTTGACAAGTCAAAATCACAAAATCAGCTCTGTCAATAATTCAAAAATACTGTAGGATTCTTAATGAATTGGAGCAAACGTCAAACAGTCGCACTTTTTCATTCGATTTTTGGTGAAGATGAGTCGCATAAACCCGGAAATATAGAGGAACGCCACACAAACTTTTGCCGTAAGCCATGTAAAAACCACGAATGCCCTCACTACCCTCCCATCCGTCCATGATACCGGCTTAAAGATATTTGATGGTCGCATTTAATAATGATTGATCAACTTAATTATAAAAATTGTTCATTTTATAAAATTGCTAAAGAAGCAAATAAACGAACCGTAGCAAAATGTTATGCGAAATTGCTCTTGTACAAAGACGACATCTGATAAATGGAAAACAAATACATTTTTTAAGCTACAATGAATATTGATTCTTTAATAGATAGTATAAATCTTTCATTTGTATACTAAGTGGTTTATCTCAAAAAGGTAGCCAAGAATAATTAAACTAGTTTAATGCAACACTGAACACTATTTTGATTTACATTTCAAATTATGGTTACAAAACAGAACATCCATAACAATGCCACTAAACACTACCTGCACATTTGATGTAAAGAAGAAATTCTAAGCAAAAGTTTGATCAAACTAATATACCAGATTATTTATACCTGGCCATAATTATATGCATATTTACACATATTTACTGAATTTTATTAGCATTTCACAATACACTCTTAATGTTACGACTATTCAAATATTTTTCAATGCAGCCATAGTATGTTATTTCACTTACACTAATTTCTTCTTCCACTCTCTCACGACCATGTTGGTAAATCAATTAATTATCCTTAACATAAACATTCTTAAACATTGACTCTTTTAATTTCTCATGTAGATTGCTGAATCATTTTTAAATAGCGTTTATTTGTGCAGAACTAATTATATTTTCGCCGCCGTAGAGGTGTTAAAAATACGTTTTGTACAAATTACAGTCTTATTTAATATAAACTTAGTATACTTCATTTACATATTTTACGTATTTATTTAGAGTGAATAGTTTTTAAAACTTAGATATCTATTAAATGAGTTAATGTCCCGAAGAAAATGATGCAGTGTTATAAATTATTAGAATATTATTAAGTAATATTAAGTTAAGGCACATTACATAGTCGTGTAATTTTTATAATGCAGTTGTAATCGTTAATAAAATGTTATTAATGATCTGTTAGAGAATATACTGGTATAATATAAAGTGACTATAGAATTTGTTTGCTATAAGTAACTTCGCATAATATAAATGAAAACGTTTTGTATCGTTTCTTAGACCACCCAAATTCAAGTGGCTTCCTGGGGGCCACTTTAAGACATCTTCATGGGTCCAGGACATAAATATGCCGTAGTCATGCTCTGAACACGCAACCTGAATACACCGATTGATTAAAAGAACTAAAGTTTCTGACCTATACAGTTTTATTACTATAGCCTCCTAGTTTTTTGATATTCTTAATTATAAAAATGCTTGTTACGGTTTAAATTATATGTACCTAAATGCGGTCGAGCAATAATTAATTTAGAATTGTTTAATTTTGTTCGTTTTACATATCAGAATCAGAATCATGTATCTGTAATTATTTGTACAATACATCTTTCTGTTCTAAGCGGATATTAATTATTCACTTACCTCCTAAACACAGTTTAATTGAGTAAAATCTTATTGGTAATAAAGTATGTTTAGTAGTTAGTCTTCAATAAAATTATTGAAGGTACGGCTGTTTCAAGCAGAAAGTGTTTACATAAAAGAGGTCACGAGTTACTTTTAAAGTTCTTGATTATTTTACACGTGACAAACACTTCGGTGGGACATTACATTCAGTACTCGCAGTACAAAGAGGACACGTGAATCTGTAAGCGTTTCGCAAAAGACCGTTGATAGAGTTGTGTGTGCATAATGAAGATTTGGCTGTATCCACCTGAAAACAAAAAAGGTCAAAGTGCCATAGTTTGCCAGATTATTTGGAACAGAGAGTGAGGAATATCATATACCAAGTATATAAAGAAAAAGAATTTGTCATTTTCGATTCTTTGTTAAAGAAAATGGCGGAGAGAGGTATAAGTGACATTTAGGATTTAAGTATGAAGAAACTGACAACAGGCAGAGCCATATGGTTACTATGCGTCAGTATATGAGGAAATTAAATTCTGTAAAACCTTTACCATTTGCTTTTCTTGATGAAACATGGGTTTTCGCAAAACGTACGTCAAAAGCTTCGTTACAATATGAAAACTTATGTAATAGAAAATTCCATAAAAGCATCAAACGGGACACGTTGTGTCGTGCATGCTGAAAACATGAACGAGTTGATAGAAAATGCTAGTCTGATATTTTCAACCACCAAGTCAATAGATTATCACGACAATATGACAGCTGAATTATTTGAAAAATGGTTTGAAGAAAACGTTTTAATCTCATTAGAACAACCAACTTATTGTTATCATAGATAACTCTTCATACCTCTCTAGAAATTTAGTTAAAAATCCATGTGCATCTTGGAAGACATGTGAAATTAAACAATGGTTACAGCAAAGAAATATTCAATTTAATGACGATTTGGTTAAATCAGAAATGTTACGGTGTGTAAGAAGAAGAGTGTGTATGCTGTGGATAACACTGCTAACACACACAGACATAATATACTACGTTTGCTCTCATATCACTGCCATTTTATTCCCATACAAGTGGCATGGGATATTGCAAAGTATTATTTTAATAAGAACATTGGGAAAACCAATAGAACTGAAGACGAAATTTTATTAACATGGAAAACTCGGCTAGCGCGCATAATACCAGGAATTTGGAAAAAGTGTATAAACCATACTGAAACTCTGTAAAACAAGCCTACGAACTAGAACAAGTCATAGACGAAGTACGACCGCTTACATTTACATAAAACCCCCGTTTTTGAGGTATTGTTAAGAACGTTTAACACTTTAACAGACTTTTAAGCTGAGATATAGTCGTATTTGAGCTTAACTTCATTTCTCCTGGAGCTGATGACATTTTGGAAGAAATCCAGCGAAGCAGAAGTGTGTTTATTTGGCGAAGCTTTTTATCAAATATTTCTCAAGCAGCGACATACTTCCGAAATAAAAAAAATACCATCATATAGACCTTAACCATATCGATTAATTTTGTTCTATGAATTTTTTTTGATACGTCGCTAAATTTAGCCGTAAAAGGTAAAATTTAAATGTTAGTTCGAATTTGTTCATATTTGAATAACGATCAACTTTATTTGAAAATGTGTCAATACATTTTGTCATGTGTGGATGCTTGGAGTGCCATATTTTTTTTCTCTCTCTTTCACTTTATAGAATTTTTGGTG
The DNA here is from genome assembly GCA_036346205.1 of Vesta saturnalis. Lineage (NCBI taxonomy): Eukaryota > Metazoa > Arthropoda > Insecta > Coleoptera > Lampyridae > Vesta > Vesta saturnalis. The sequence continues at coordinate 25,794 of JARFJB010000069.1, forward strand.
TTAAAAGAAAGGGTTATAAATCAAATGTTAAAGTGACGTATCTTGGCTGTACACTGTAAAGCTTAATATTTTTTGTTGCTGTTAATTTAGTTGGAATTGGAAATGTTATAAAAGTTTTCTAAGGTTTAGCTAGTTAGAATTGAGTTTCAAATTAAAAGCGTAATTTGCTGTTGAATAAATTAAAAAGGGTTTGGAGAAATATAAGATGCGAATATTAAGATGCTTTGTATTGCGTTTCTGATAAGGTCAGTTTGACGAACAGTTTGGAAATGGGTGCCGTGAGTCCTTCTTTTTAAAGTCCAGCGGTTCGTTTTGGTTGAGAAAGTCCTTATTTTTAAAGTCCAGCGGTTCGTTTTGGTTGAGATTTGCCGTTGTAATATGTGGAAAGTTCATTTGAGATACAGTATGTTCTGTTTTGAAAATAAGCGCGCAATATCAATTGGAATAAATGCGTTTGGTTGCTAAGTTAAGTATCGGTCCTGGGAATTGTGAACGTTTCGTAGGGATTGTTTACCTAAACACCTGCTGGTGTACATTGTAGTGATTCATCATTTCAGGGATTGTATCAATTTTTCGGAATAATTAATGTCACCAGGAATTTGAACTATCGGTTATCGCCCTAGCTCCATGTAAATATATCTTATAAAGCTGATAGCCAGTTAGTTAAAAACTTAAAGTCAGTGAACTTGCCATTTTGGGATTCCTGTAGCCGACACCCGAGTAAGAGGTACAACAAGAGGCCATCTCCCGTTGGACCGCTAAAGATTCTGTCCAAGCCGACCTTCGCTGTGAAGGGTTCATTTGTTTTGCCTATTTGTTCTTTTTGTAGTGGGTTTATGAAATTAACATTTTATTTGTAAAGATATATAGATATTAGTGGATGAACGCAAGTTTTTCTGAAGGGGTATTTACGTATTTGAATTTTTCAAGTCAGAACGTTATATAATGAAATGCTTTCATCCGTGTATTCAACGATTTATTGTTGTTTTCTAATGTTGATTTGTCCGTACATTGTATCCAAAATTTCATGTTACAAAATTGTTAACTTTTATGCGATAAGAACTGATCCTCGTACTTGCGAGATTTATTATGTACAGATCCAGAAAAATCATTACGTAAATTCGCAAATTAATTTTTATCAATTGCATGTTTTTTAGAAGCTCCGATGCATTTTAAAAATTAAGTTGTTTACCCCTTCTTCCGTAGTAAAGGAATGGTGAATATTTCTGCGCAAGAACCCCACCAAAGTATCATTACTATTTGCAACCAATCACGTTAGATCGCGAATAGTCATAATCAATAATCCAATCACGTAGAACCGCGGATTATATATAAACGGTAGCAAGATGCGAAATCAGTTCAGGGTAGTCCGAACCTCGGCTACGAACGTAAGCCCCTATCCAGCGTAAGCGTTTTGTGATTTTTCTTACAATCGCTTAATTTCACAAAAAAGAACTTAGCGTTTTTGGCTCATCGTTTCCGGCATTGTGATCTTCGCCGCTTCGGAGTTAGATCTGTCACTGCTTGCATACAGATAATACAAAGGAGCGGTCATCAGAAGAGGATCTACATCCTAGTAGCAAACAGGAGCCGCCGGAATCTATCGGGAATAACGCAAAGAAGCATCCAGGACACCGAAAGAGAATAACTAATCCAGGACACCGCCAACAACAGGACAGGATCGACGTCGGGTAGATACTTTTGATAAAGAAATGATTTTTAAGTAATTTTATTTTTATTTTAATTTAACAATTGCTTTCTTCCTTTTCTATTTGGGTCTCTGATTTCCAAGTCTTTATTCCTCGTGGTGTGAGATTGCACCTCGGCGGAGACCCGGCCTTTTCTTAAACACCTTTATTTCTTTTTATTTCTTTCTACTACCCTAACAACAACCGTGATGGTTCAGCAAGGTCGCCACCGAGCTACCCTAATGGTTGTATCCCCAACCCCCAACGCCGCCCGTCTACCTACACCACCAACCACATCTCAAACTCCTTACACATATGCACACACTCGCTTCACCACCACCATCACGCTCACGTTCCCATTCAAACGCCTCTTCCTTATCCACCACATCCACACATTCCTACATTTCCACACGTTCCACCTCTTCCACAAAACCACCCAAACCCGCTCACACACACACACACACACACACACACACACACACATACCCGCTCTCTTACCTACACCTGTTCACACACACATACCCGCTCTCTTATCTACACCTCTCTTACCTACACCTTCCCCTGCCTTGATTCCTATACCCGCTTTCCCCAATCCTATACCCCATGGTCCCAATCCTCGAGATATTGAATCCGCAATATTCCAAAATCCATTAAAAACCAAAAATCCCTTTTTAATTCCTTGAAATCCCTCAACCTTGCCTGGTTGAACTTAACGTTCAACCACAACGAAACCTGTCTCTTAGAGACCTCCTCTCCCTTTCTGGATGGTACGCAGCTTAGGATGCGACATCACCTCGGCGACCCAACCGTTACCCTCACCCAACTCTCCGGTCCCCGATTACCTAAAACCACTCCTAGAGCTCCCTCCTTTTCCTGCGTGATTCGTCACGTAGATGAGGACATCCTAGCTCAGGAGATCCTCGATGCGATCGATCTTCCACAAGTGAAGAAGGCCGTTCGCATCACCTCAAAGGCCACAAACACCCCAACTTCCCTAATCCGCATCATAACTCTTTCCCAAACCACTCTTGAGTTCCTCCTCGCACAGCTTGTCGTCATGTTCGGGCGACAATACCGGTGCGAGCCCTCCTTAATCCCGCAACCCCTCCCCAAATATTGCTCCACCTGCACGCAGGTGGATCATACCGCTGATGAGTGTCCCACCCGGTCCATCCGCTGTCCTAACTGTGGTGAAAGTCACAGATCCACCGCATGTAAATCCTCGGCAAACCCGAAGTGTAACAACTGCGGGGGATCCCATCCCACCTACTCATTCCAGTGCCGGAAGCGGCGGGAACCTTTCAGGATGACACCCCTCGACCCTATCCTGTCTGAAGAGTCCGACTTCGAAGACACGGCCTACCTGATACCACCTTCCGACACCGAATCCCGTTCCATCAAGGACTTCTTACAGGTCCTTACCCACTCCTTGATCCAGATGTTCCCCCACCATCGAGGTTATCCGAGCCTTAGACTCGCTATCCCGCAACTTATTCCAACGGAGGATCAGCACCTGCGTGTCCGGTACGCGGTTGAAGGTCGCCGTTATCCGACAACCCAATCCTTAACACCTTCCCAATGGATATCCGAGCAGGGACCATTAATGCGAGGGGTGTGCGTCGGAAACGCCCCTTAATCAAAACACTTCTTACACTCTCATAATATCTATATCCTTTCGATAACTGAAACCAAACTCACGCCAAGATGCACCTTTAATTTCAACACCTTGCACACCTATTCAAACAAGAGCCAACATGGAACCGTCCACTTAGTTAAAAATTGCTTCCCATCCGCTCCCTTTCAACTTCCAGCGCACCTGCGAATGCGTTGCTACGACGGTGCACTTTCCCACTCCTATAATATTTATTTCCTACTACAACCCGCCTGGCCACAACACCCTCTCCGATGACCTTTTAATTTACGCCTCAAGCCTTCCAATGCCGTTATTCTAGGTGATTTTAATGCCCGCCATACCCAATTTGGTGACACCGCAACTAACGGCAACGGTAACAGGCCAACTTCCGCCCTGTTGCAGTTGCCGCTCTTACGAATCGTCAACAAACAGCCCACATACTTTGATCATTTAGGTGACTCAATGGTAGACCATATTATAGTTTCCGAACCAATAGCTCACTATTTCGATCGTTAGTGCTTTCTAGGTGCCACGGTCACATCTGATCACACACCCATACTGGTCAAAACTTCATTTTGTCCAGCTCCTCCCACACCTCCTCAATACACAGTCATTAAAGATTTTTCGAAAGCGGACTGGAATGTGTTCTCTGATCACAGCTCCAATAACCTTCCCACACCCAATCTTCAAACGACCCAAGATCTCTAGAGAGCCATTAGAAACCTAACTTTCGTAATTGCGGAAGCAGTCGATACCATTGACATTTCCCGCAAACCGCTCCCACAACACATTGTGAACTGGATCAGAGAGAAAAGACGAATTTACCGTCACTTCTTGCGATCCAGGGACCTGGCTCTTAAGACCGAATACAATCGCCTCAACGCCTTGATCAGGCGAGAAGCCAACAAAGCACGCCGAAGACTCTTGGTCCAAATCCACCTCCCAACTAGATTATAGAAATAGCAAACTCTTCTGGAAACAATTCGATAGACTGACCAGAAGAAAAGTAAACCCTAAGTCACACCTTACCGGCCTTCAGGGCAACCTAATCTCCTCTGACCGAGAAAAGGCCGATTTCTTTGGTCACCACCTTCAAACCATTTTCCAATCCCCAGATGATCCCCAGTTCGACAACCAGGTCAAGGCACTCCTCGAGGGTCGCTTTGAAGAGTTCCGCAACCTTAACATTCCCGAACCCCAACTCGATAACGAGAGTCTCTTTTATACCCCCATCACGCCCGACCAGGTCCACACGTATTTTAAAAAAGGAAAAAACTCAGCCCCAGGTTATGACGGCCTAAATGGGAAGATCCTCTTGCACCTACCCGACCCAGCCCTCCATCTACTATCCAATATATATAATAAATACTTAACCCTCTCCTATTTTCCGACGGCCTAGAAATCGGCGTCCACCGTCATGATACCAGAACCCCACGCTGACCTAACCTCACCCTCCTCCTATCGACCCATTTCCCTCCTGAGTTGCCTCGGAAAATGCTTTGAGCAGATTCTAGCCAAGCGCCTCAGGGACCACCTCGAATTCAACGACCTTCTTCCTAACAGCCAATTCGGCGTCCGTCCCAACCGAACGTGTCACAATCCCTTGTTGAAGCTGCTACCGAGACCACCAGAGCATTCAATCATAAGCAATGCAATCTGGCTTTGTTTTTGCACAAGATCCGAAACCTAAACAGTCCCAACCCCTTCTCCAAACCCCTACTCTCGTACCTAACCAACCGGTCAGTTCGGGTCAAAGTAAGGAAAACCTTCTCAGATCCTTTCTACCCTACAGCAGGCGTACCGCAAGGTTCTGCCTTAGCCCCAATCCTCTACACTATCTTCGCATCCGATATACCCGAATTCACTCAACCCGGAGTAGTCGTAGCGCAGTTTGCGATAACACCGCCTTCTGGGCGGTTAATCGGAACAGCGAATCGGCCTCCCGCATCATATCCAAAACCCTACATAACTTCTCCAACTGTGCTAACCGGTGGAGAGTCTCCGTCAATCCTATCAAGACCCAAGCAATCCTCTTTCGTCATCCTCATTACACCGAAGATAAGTGCCCAAAGCTTGCCTCCAGAAATGTGTCCCTCACTCTAAATCAGGAAAGACTCCCTCTCCAAGATGAAATCACCTACCTAGCAATCCTTTTCACACAAACCCTCAACTGGCTCCCGGATGTTAAAAAAACCCTCAACCGTATTAGGAACCGCGCAAACCTACTGGGCGCCTTCCGGGGTAGAATCAGAGGTTGTCACCCCAAAACCCTCTTACACACGTATAAACATATATCCGCCCTGTTATGGATTTCCGAGCTCCCTTATATACAAATATAAACCCCAAACACCTTTACTCCATCGCTTCCTGTGAGCGCCAAATTTTCCGACGCATACACCGGTTACCCTTCAGCTACCCTAATACCCTTACTATCCAACGCGTCAATATATTCCCAATCACACGTAGCATCCAAACCCTTCAGAAAAATTTTACCCCCAAAATAATTTTCGGCGATACCATCCCAACCAAAGAGATCCTACCACTCAAACATCCACCCGCCATCCTCACACAACTCCTCGACGACCTTCCGAGGAGATAGAAGAATCGCTTGACAACATCCCATATGCCCTCCGCATCCCCACGTCTATTGGATAACAACCCCAACAAGATATCGGCCAACGAATATAAGCACACCAACCACGCTACACACACCACAACGACTATGCACACTTAACCCATTAACACATTCATTACTCAATAAAACCTAATAATTTTTTTCTTTTTCTTTATACTCAAAATAACCACAACTCATGATTGTACAACATACAATAACACCAAACACCGCAACACAACAACAAGGAATGACCAGGGCTGAAGAGGAGAATGACTCCTGAACAGTCCACAAATAAGTAACATAAGCTAACAATAAGTCAATACTAACACATAAGCATGATCATACTAAAAAAAAGCGAAATCAATTAGTTGCTGCTTGCTCTTTAGCGAGCACTTCAGTTAGTCCTTGCGAGTCCGTCTTCCTGAGTCCACCAACCTAGTTAACCGCGCCCGTTTCATCAGTTTAAGACCCACTCGGGGTAAGTCTTAGAGTTTGTATTAATTCGCACACCGCCTGCAGTGATAGATTTCCTTTCTGTCCTTGCAGTAATGATAGAACGATCTTGTAATCCATAAAACATCACCAACACCTAATTACACACACTCAGTACCTGGTGTGTTAGCCCGCGGATACACACATATAAATGCACAAGCCCATCTTTACTTTTGGGAGTGATTCCCGTGAGGTAATGGGACCTGTCCAAAAGGATTATCCCCTAAGGCGTATGCGTTTAGAGTGATTCGTTTGCCAAGCCCGTCCCTAAGGTGTAGGCCTGTAGAGATCGAGCCATCCTGTTAATTGGCACGAGGTGCGACCGCCTGTTGGGGAGATTAAGCGAGAAATAATCACATACCTATCACAAATACGACCGAGCTAAGAAATTGGCATATTATAGACAATAGATCGTACCGATATAGTCACCAGAAGTTAAATCCTGTTATATTAGTCCGACCACAGATTTGATAAAACCACGACCGTGTGTTAAGTCAAATTTGAATACGTTATTTCTGATCCGTGCACTGAGCTCATCCTTTCCGAGAGTATAACAACCACTTAGAGACCGCTAGGTGTATTATATTTCTGAAAGCCTGTATACTTAACCGATTCACTTTGGACGTACTATTTTAATTGACATTAAATAAAGCGCTCATCCCCTTTAAACTCTCATACCATTTATTTTTGCAAAATATAAAGTTTTTATATGCATAAATAATTAAAATTTAAGAATATTGATTTTATGATATAATCAGATTTAATTATAATAGAAAATTTTCAATAAGAAATTGATTTGTCGATACTGTATTGGGTTTTTTTCTTTGGAAATCTAAATATAGTTGGTGAGAAGTTCCTTCCGCTTCAACTCCGTGTTACCTGAACGTTTATTGTACTATAGACAGCTCGCTATCCTGACGTCCAAGACCACCAACGTGTAGGGATTGAAAATATCGTGTCCAGACCTGAAAGATCATCCCACGCCTGTTTGTGTTTTGCAAATAATTGTTTTTTTATGTTTTCCTTAGGTTAAGTTAAAATAAACGTAGAACAAGTAAAATATTTAGAGTTGTAAATAATGGGGAATAAATTTAGTTGTCCGTTGAAATCTTTCAGTCAATCAAACCTCGATCACGACTTTTCTTCGATTGTAGTTAGTCCGAGGCAATTTTACACGCTACAATTTATAGTAACGACGCCCCGCTATATTTAAGTACTTACACTTGGCGCCTTAAATAAGTAAACTGAGTAAGTTTACAAATTGACACTCATTCAAATTAGATAAAGTAAAGAGTTTAGGGGCGACTTGTAATTAAGCAATTCAATATTGAAAATTTAAGATAACATTAGGTTTAGTGGAAGCCGATCTTGCAAGATTAATTCAGTGTAAGCGATTATTATAAGTTTATGGCATTAGACGTTTGAATTAACGCTACTGGATATTCTGTGTGTTACTATCTAATTTTATTTATTCAATATATGGGTAGTGTACTGAATTTTTAAGCATTATTTGTAATCTCATACCTGACCAGAGTAAAATAATTTAAGACGGAATTGGAAAGTTCAAAGTATAAAAGTCATACGATTTTAGTCAGGGTTAGATTTGTTCACCGAATGTTGTTTGCTTTAAAAGAAATCCTATGGCAAATTCATGATTTGAAGTGATACGATTATTTTTTTATAAATGCTTTTGTTTAACGTAATAAATCAAGTTTCTCATGGCGATTATTCAACTTTGTGTTTGTTTTTTTAAGTTAGTTTATGATAAAGTTCTGTTAGATCGAAACATTCGCGAAATATTTAGTGTTTGTTCGTATGCATTTTTTAACACGCGTTGGGTTTGTGGTAGCGTAAAAATAGGTTAAAGAAGGCCCAACAGCTGATCTGATAACATGCTTTATCATTTTGAAGGCGTGGAGATATTTTGAAGTTTTTACAGGAGAGCTCTTTGACCTTGATTATCGTACACCTATAGTTGGAGGCCGCGTAAGGTAAGTGAGTATTTAACTGTTTAAACTGGATGTATGTTACGTGCGCTCAGGTGTGTTCTCCCGATTTGCATTTTAACAACAGCCTGGCGCCCATCATTAACGACCATTAACCCCAATTAGCGACATAGTACGGCGAGCTACCCCAATTATTAAAATTCTGTAACAACCCTGCGACCCTTATTTCCCACTGAGCAGTTCCAGATATAAACATTTTAAGTCATATATAATTAATTTTTAAGCTTATTTGATGTATTAAAAAATTTTATAGAGAGTAGTTTTTTTCCTAAATAGCGTGTTTACACAGTTTTTTTAAAGTTGATCGGAATTTTTTACCGTTATATTACGCGTCGTATCAAAAAATTGCGTAGGAGGCAATTAATGGATATATTTAAGACCTATGTGACGATATCTTTATACCTCTGTAATATACTTTTGCTTCAGAAATATTTGATAGAAACCAAAGATTTCCCGTAATAAACCGTCCCTAACCGCCTTTGGATTTCTCCAAAAATCAAATCAGTTTCAGTAGAAATGAAATTAAGCTTAAACGCTCAAACTCAAATGCACAAACACACACAATTTAGCGATGGTGAAAAAATGATCGATTGCATAACCTTCTATTCCATATATATATATATATATATATGCACCTTGAAAAATCACAATCAAGACATTCGTCAAATACAAAACATAAGTTGTTACTTTTAACTGATAGCCACGGACTCAAGTGCACCGATAGAGTACAGTCAATTTTAGCAACAACCTTCGTAGTTCAACTTTTCAGAAGGTCGTCAGAAATGTTCTTTGTCTACCATCAAAATTTAACCGAAAAGACCATGGAGTAACCATGGCAGGAGTTAATAATGCTTTGCGTTACACAAAAACTAGCCACAATGTGATGAATAATGCTCAAATTATGCTAATGTACTCATGTCATCGTCATATTGGCATGTACGCCCAATAGGAAATCAAGAAATTTATAAAATTACTTTAAATCTGTATAATTTCGCTAATATGTGTAAATGATGCCTATCGTATACTGTCCACTAATCATTTTACCCAATACGGTCTTCATTCAACTACTATAGGTATGCATGAAAATGTGTTCAATTATTATAACAAACTGTACTTACAATATGAGACTAGTAATCTTAGTAGCAATCTCTTACAAAAATGCCATATTGGGATAACACTACTTCTATAATTTTAGCTAATGATAGATTAAATATAAATATAGAAAATAGTTTTGGAATCATTTATCTTAACGTGCAGAGTATTAAAAATAAAGGATTTTACATGGATGCTTTATTTGATGAACTGGTTAATATTAAAACAACTTGTGCTAATTACCTAAAGGATGCTGAGTATTGGCACATTAACAATTTTCGTACTGATATTAAGAATACGAACAAAAAGGAAAAGGCAACGTATTTCATTCCCTCCCCAAGGGGGAGGGCGGGCTGCTCGAGCTTCCCGAGCTTCTTCAGCCACAATCATGGATTCCCAGCATACATACATACATTACGTATATATTACGTAATTAGCATGGTGGGATTAAGGATAGGTGCGTTCAGTATAGGATCGGAAGCAACGGAGTTAGGATTCTGAGGAGGAAAATACTACCCCAGCATTCGCCTAAGTAGCCGCACATGGTGTGCATGTACGCAGTGACCATGCCGCTATATGTGTATGAGGAAAACCCCCCGAAAAAACCTCATACAAGGTAGACGTTAACGGGAATCGAACCCATTACCTCCCGAATGCTAAGCAGGCCGTGTCACCACTACACTACCAGTTCGGTTAAGAATACGAATAATAGAAGTAAAGACGCAGTAACTATATATGTCCTTTAAAATAGCAGATTTTCTAAAATCACAAGCATTACAATGCTGTTCGAGGTATGTGCGGTGGAAGTTCAAATATAAGCTATACCAGCCGTTATTATTCCTTGTATTTATAAAAGTAATTGTAATCTAGTCAATATTATTATTAATTTTACTTTAACGTCCAAATAAGTTAATCCGTGTTACCAGCGATGCCGTATGGCATCGTCTGGTGCCCCTATAAACTGCCGTCCCTGTCTCAAGACTTGGATGCGTGGGCGTGTGGTTGGAGAGAAACCAAAAGGGCACCACTTGATTTATGTTTATATCGCCCTTAGATAAAGAAAAGGGCTACGACACAGTAAGAAAGACGCTACAGTTAAAAAAATACGGTTGGACACAGTCCAAGAAAGGAATAGGTTCGGTTAGGATATCGCTTCTAAACCGCAGTAGTAAAGAAAACAATTATTAGTAAAGTAACACAGATCGGTTTAATCGTAGTAGATATAATCAGTATTGATACTAATACCCCAAAACTTAAATCCATTATAAATGGTTAACATAAACTCGCCGTAGGCATACTAGTGTGAATATCCCAACGTAGTGGGGATAGTAAATAAACATTCGAACAACGGGTATCGTAAAACGAGATAGCTATTATTCAACAGAATTCAGCTAAATAAAATAAAGAAAGCAAAATTTGATTGAATCAAAAATACCGTATAATGAAACGACGTGTAAGTAATATCCAGCGTTAAATCTAGAAACAAAATACATAACCCAAAATTAATGCAAACTAAAAGAATAAACCGTAGTCATAGGAAGAGCTCTCCTTACTACGACTGTCTCGGTTTTAAATCAACCGAATCATAACCTGACTTACATATAAATAACCAACAATATCAACCAGATGTCTAGTATTGCATAAAAAGGTTTAAATCTGAAAATAATGAATGAGCAATGCACATAAATAAAATAAAGTAAAGGAAAATTTGCAAGCAACGCACATAAAAATGAAATTCAGAGTACCAACATGGAGTAATTAAACATTTAAGAGACTCACCAATCAATCGATGGTAAAAGAAGTGTTCGTGAGTCTTACGTAACTTAAGCTTAATGTTCTTTTAGCGAGAACCGAGTTATCTTCCTGCGAGCTGGTGTAGAACCTGCTCGATAGTCAGTCGTCACATAGAACTGTTAATCGTATGTTCTTGTGTAAATGAGTAGTTCATATACCGGTGGGACAATCCGTTACAGCATTGATTGAACTGAAGAGCGACGAAAGGACCACAATCACAATCAGAGAAAGAAACCTCTTGATCCAATGAAAACGGTTGTTAAGAAATTTTTTAAATCCGTAGAAACGAGCACTACAAATATCCAGTATCAAATTTAAATATGGAAAAGAATGTAAAACAAATATCCAGTGTATGAAATCTTAATTTTATAGACGTTACAGAAAAATCTTGACCATCTAAAATTTCTTCCAACGCAAAAATTTTCGTTTTTCTGAAAATGGCGTTTGTCCTCACGCCAGAAACCACATGTTTCTTTTTAACAAATAACAAGATTCAGCTATTCACTATTGTTCCCAAATTAGAGTGTAAAGTGTGTTGCCTAACAACAGGCATAAGAATCGATGTCGGAACCTCTCTGTTCTTCCCAAAGAATAAAATTTCCCAGCAAATCAGATTTTCAAGGAGAAAACCAGGGAGCTTTTTGCCCAAAGGAAAGATAATGGCGTTATTACTGTCGGTTCAACTCTGCTTGGAATAAAACCAGCCATACCAGTGTTAGAGTACTGACCTGAACAGAAAAAAAAAGATTACAGTGCAAATGCCTCGTTTGATTTATAGGTACGAGTACAACAGAAACATTCGGGGGCAGACTTAATGGACCAGAATATTAATGCTTATAGGATCAGTGTAAGAAATAAGAAATAAATGGTGGTGGCCTTTGTTCTCATGGAATATCGATGCCGTAATTCAAAATTTTAGATCTTGTATAAAAAAAACAAATAAAATATCGCACCTCGAATTCCGAAGGAGCATTGCCGAAACCTATCTCACTCAATATGCAGGTGTCAGAAGAAACCCTGGACCTTGTAGGAGATACATATCTTCATCGAGAGTTTTAGACGACATCCGTTTTGATCACGTAGATCACTACATCGTGCATACCTCGGAGAAGAGGCACAAAAGGTGTGCAAGAAGTAATTGTAAATCACATACCCGAACAAAGTGTAGCAAATGTAAAGTTGGATTGTGTGTTGGCTGTTTTTCCTTATTTTATACCAAAATATGTTAAAAAGTGTTAAGTATATCTGCGTTTGTTTAAATATAATTATTTCAGCAGCCACCAGAATAACATGAACGTGATGAAGTTCTCTTGGCAACATATTTTCTGACATATATGTGACGAAAAAATAATGGCGTCTGTCATTGATTCTGATTTATGAGATTCGAGACGATACTTTGTAAATGGTAAGAAAAACCATTTCCTAAACCAGCCAGTGGCAGCACTACTAACAAATGTTTCACCCAAAAAATATACCTACACAGATTTATAAATTACTCAGAAAATGATTCATTTAATTTTGCAGACGATTTACTATTGAGTATTAATACGAAATTTGGTATGTTCCATAATACCGTCCCTAATTTTTAGAACTGTGTTTTCCGCACAGGAAATGTCGTAAAGCCATCAGAAAGCAATGGCATACGGGTATCTTATCATTATAAGCAGTTAGAGTACATTTTTCTTAAGCACAATCCCAATTAAGTCACATTACAGACACTACAGTTTTTTCCTTAAATGTGTAATAAATTTAGCAGAAAGAAGGAGTGTAGGGCATAATACCTTAAGATCGGATAATATCTCAAAAGTAGTGCGGGCTGGGATAAGGAGACAATCTGGTAAAGATAATGTGAACAATGTAACACAGTGGTAAAACAATGACAAAGTCACAAGAAATTGTACATTTGTCTGACCAATGATTCTTCCTTAAATAAATAGAATTTTGCTCAGTATAAATTCCTTCTTCTTTTTTCCCATCACTGCTTAAGAATTAACTGAAATTGTTCATGGAATTGAAAAACTAAAAGTACGGGGTTTGACGAAATTCCAGTGTTATTAGTCTTTTAAGCAAACATTTCAACGAGTTTCTTCCAGTAGGCAAAGGTCTCTTGCTTACAAGTATCAACCCATATTTCCTCTTTTGAGAAACTATAGGCCAATTTCTCTATCTAGCATACGTTTATAAATATTTTAGGACATTGTTTATAAACGACTCAACGCTTTAATTGAAAGTAATGAATAAACAATAATTAGTATGGATTTTGTTGCAATATGTCAACCAACGCAGACATGTATGGGTTTCTTAATTACGTTTTCCTATTCCATCGTAACAAACTGCCACGCTCTGCTCCTTTTCTGGTCCAACGAAAGCATTTGTCGTCGCGAATGATGATTTTCTGTGAGATAAGATGGAACAATATGGCATAAGAGGAGTTTCGTATAGCAGGTTTCGTTCTTATTTAAGTCAACGTAACCAATTCGTACACTTCGCCTATAAAGCAAATAATAAAATACCACACACTCAATCAGATGTTAAAAATGTGCTTACAGGTGTGCCACAAGGTGCTATCCTGCTACCACTACTTTTAATATATTTATAAATTATCTGCCATTCTTTATCTTAGAGCACATAACTACGTACGCTGATGACTCAACCTTTTATTCTCATTAAAAAAGTATGTGGAATTTAATCTTAAAGCTAGTATCCTTATAAACTTAAATAAAACTAAATTTATTCTTTTTAATAACTTTTCCTTGGCTACGCTTCCTCCTAACTTATTGCTCTACAACATTCCTTTGAAAATTGTCCTCAGTTTAAAGGTAAATCAATTTGTATAGTTCAGTTTCCATATAAATACCTCCAAGTACATATGAATTAAACTCAGTTTGCTTTAGCTCGGATTTCCTTAAGCATTTAGTTTCTACTGAGAGGCATAGAATAATTTAAGATAAGCATTACTGTTCTATGGTTCATGTATCTATTGCAATCAATTATTTATTCCGCAGAAAAGAGCTATACGAATAATGTACGGCCTTAATCCCAAGGAATCTTGCAGATCATCAATTTTACAATGCAGTATCTTAACGTTCACTGGCTTATATTTGCACGAAAGATTTAGACATTTTGCAAGCATGCTGACGTCCAGACCATGCTACGAGATCAGCAAAAATTGGTAACCCTTTCAACCGTCTTGCTCAGAATTCTTAAACAGCCAGTTCTAGAGCTTAATTAAATTAATTAATTACATAAAGAATTCCAAAGATGTATTTCAATTTAAGAAGTAGTTAAAAAAATAATTGCTTTCTGTTTTAATAGTTTCAGTTAAAAAAAGCTGCCTTTCAGGTTTGTAAATCGTATATTTAAAGATAAATTATATAAAATATATACGTTTCGATAACAATTACAGTTAACCTCGTCAGTAAAAATGCTATTTGAAGAAATACTAATTAAAGCGTCCAACAAATTTATAAAATAATAAAACGCAAAGAATAAATCTGTCATAATAATTAGTTATATGCAATTGAAAGCCTACTATTACATATTATTTTATAACATTAACAATATATTTCATGTATTAGTAATTATTAAACAGGCTTGAAAATGACAATTTCAGAGCACCCCCTAAGGCTTACAATGGATAGTGTCTATGCAGGCACAGAACTGGGTGTGGTGTATAAAATTTCTGTTATAAATAGTCTAGATTAGATTATTCTAGTCACACAATGTAATAACTAACAGTACTATCAAATTATATCAGTTACCCCGGAGTGAGTTATTTATGAAGGACGCACACATTCTGATAGTTATTCTACCAAAGAAACTGTAGAAGACAACTTCCTATATACGTAAATAGTTCTTTATAATGTCCGTGTATCATTAATTCAAACGCACTTTTTATTTGTTAGAAACTGTGTCGATCCCTGCTGAAGGCAGCTTACGAAATATGACAGTGTACAGGATCAACTCAGAGATAACACTTACTAACACAATAGATAATGAAGTATTCTGACCTGGTTTGACGAACAGTTATAGTTTCAATCCTGATGTGAATCATCTTGGTCCTGGTTAATGAAGGTGAGTAGGTTTCGAGTAGTCGCCGTTAGCGAACGTACATCCAGATTCTATCATCGTAACGACCAGCAATATAAAACCAGGGAGAATAAAAGTTTATCTTCCGCACAGCATAAGACTAATTGAGACAAACGAAACAACAGCAAGAAAGGACGCACAAAAGCAACAAGAGTAAAACGATAAGCCAAAATCAGGAAGAAAATCGAAGAGCAAATCGGAGAGCTAAAAATCGAAGAGTTAAAAATAAGGTAAGATAAGTAATTGTAATTTGATCAGATAACGTTGCTTTACCTCCGTAGATTAAAGGCGAGCTTTACATGGTCTATTAACGACTATGGTTAATTTTCAATCTGTGAGAATACGATTAGTTATTTAGGGTAATCTCAGCGACTGAACAGGAATTTAAAAATTACAAAGGAATTAAAAATGCATGATTTGAAATTCATACATAAAACCGTCACAAAACTAGCGATTAGTAAATCTTAGCCAAGTAAGTAATTACAAGATATAGATTAATTTAAAATTCTCTTTAGAAAATGATGCCATTAATTTAATCTGAAAACAGAATTTTCTAATTAAACTCATTTTCAAAATGTAAAACCCAAGACCGTCTTTAATAGAAGTATTTTAGATATCAGATCGACAGGTTACAAATTTTATCAAATTTCTATGTAAAAGTAAAGTTCTTTATACGTTACAATTGCTTTACTGTAAGTACTCAATTTACGGTAATTCAGGACAGCACTAGATACATTTAATACGATTTTGAAACCAACATGAATTTAACTGTACAAAATTAGGTGCATTTACTAGGTTAATCTGAAATTTTAAGTAGATTTTAATACAGCATCTACAGAAAATTGTGTTATCAGTACTATTGAATCAGATATCAATTAAACCGTTAAATGTAAACCTCCAAACTTTTAATGCAAAGTAATTTTTAATACAGCAACGACAGAAAATTATAAAATCGATCCTATTGAATCGGATATCGATTTTTGCACGTTACAAGCTTTAGCTGAAGACCAAAATTTACGGCTATCCAAAGCACATGCAGCTAGATCATTTCATACTTGTTGTCGAACATGATTTAACATGTATCAAAATCACTTGCAGGATGTATTCTACCATCAGACAGTAGTTTGAAGACTCTCGACTGTTTCATTAGTTCATTTGGCAAGATCTTATTTTTAGAAATATGCATATGCATAGTCTTAATTAAACCAGGATTGAGAACGAGAATGACCTAAACGGTTTCTCGGGAATGTATAATTCCATGCCCGTTGTAAACGAACATATTGAAATATATAAACACCCTAATAATTTTAATAGACAAGAAGAAAATCTCCGCTTAAATAGGTTTTGGCATCTTATAATTAAAAAAAAGCATAATGATACGTCTTAATTTTAATTTTAACTTTTGGTATGTCTAGGTTTTTTGCTGTGTTTTTCCTAGACCTTGAACCAAATGTGTTACATTCGTTACTTTTGCTGTACGATTAAGTAAATGTTTGGGATCTATTAAAATTAATAGATTACTTGTAGTTCTTTGAACTTTCTATTTTTCTAAAAATAATGACATTTCTCTAAGCTTATCTCTGTAGTTTCTTGAATATATTACGCTTCACAATTAAAAACATTTCTGTAGTGGTTAGGTAAACTTTTTGATGGTCACTTATAAGTTATATTTCAACTTCATGTGTTGGGAGTCACTGGTTGATATCGGTTTGACATTCGGATATTTGACTTTTACTTTCACTTCCTGTCGGTTGGTTGACGAAAGAAAAGCCATTTTGTTGTTTCCTGAAAGAAAAATTTAAATTGCTGGACTTTATTTAGCCCATAGATGGTTATCGGTTTTATAACAGTTTTCTAAATTTTGTGCCGAATCGCTATAATTAGTAGGTACAAACGATTTATATCGGATATATATATATATATATATATATATATATATATATCGTCGGTTAAGAGTGTAAACCTGCTAAGTCCAATCTATACCCTTTTCAGCATTATATACCAAATTGTTAAAAAAATGGTGAGGTTTTAACTGTAAATCTGCGTAAGTCCAAAAATCATAATTAACGATAATATTTCGCTTTACGAAAAAGTGCTATGTCCAAACCAATGAATATTGTAAACTGTTAACGTGCTAAGTCCTCCGTAAATGGCCATTTTTGTGTGTTGACGTTTTACGGCGTAGTGTAGTTTATTACGTGTTGTATTTCTATTGAATTTAAACTATTTGTAGTAAAGTGATGCAATAGAAATTAAGGTGAGTTGTTTTAATATAATTTGGGGTAACTTTAAGGTAGATAGCTTGCATTGTGTGTGTTATTATATTATATATTATGAAAGGCTCGTCTTCACAATGGATTTACAGGCAGTTCTGATGGCACCTAAATCAAAAATTTCGAATTTATACTATAAAACCAAACTTGTACATAACTTTTGCTTTTACAATTTAATTAACAAAGACGGATTCTGCTATCTTTGGAGCGAAGTTGAAGGTGGAGTTAGCGCTGAAGAGTTCGCCTCCATTTGTTCAAAATTTATCGTAGACAAAATATTACCTTCCATCGAAAACAGTGAAGAAGTTAAATCATTCTGTATAGCGATGGTTGTGCCTACCAAAACCGGAATGTTACCGTAACAAACGCTTTACTTAATGTAACCATTAGCGCCAAAATAACTATTGTACAAAAGTATTTAGAGATCGGGCACACACAAATGGAGGCGGACTCGATGCACAGCACAATAGAGAGACAGCTCAAAGACAAATCGATCAATGTGCCAGGAGATTATGAGTCAAAGCCCGCTTGAAACCAAAAAGTTATGACGTGTCCTATTTGAATCACAAGTTTTTCAAGAAATTTAATAAGGTTGAATTTTTCAAAAGTATCCGTCCAGGAAAAATAAAAGGTAAGAATCGCTTAGATGCAGTTTCCTCATTCTTTTTAATTTCTTATTGTTAATGTTATTAGGTTGTGGACATACGAGCTCTTAAGTATAGTCCAAATGGTGACGTTCACTACAAATTACGATTTTCTGAGGACTGGCAAATTTTACAAATTGCAATCCCTTAATTAATAACACCTTTATAAGGTTTAAATCATCTCCTGAACAATCAGGTAAATCTGACTTAGCAGGTTTACATCTTAACCGACGATATATATATATATATATATATATATATATATATATATATATATATATATATATACAGGGTGACCAAACTCGATGGCCAAAACGAAAACAGCTGATTCCTCTGGCCACAAGGAACAAAAAATTGAATTCAGAAATGAGCATAAAATTAACTTTAAGAATATTGAATTGGTTCGAGACCAACTCATCATTCAACATTTCTAATGGCATAATGAATTCACAAATGAGTTTTTTTTTTCAAATCTCAAGATTTAATCGAGATACCACAATCAAATCCATTAATAGATAATAACAATGTTGAGTGACCAGGACTCGATGGTGAAATTGGAACTACTGATTCCTGTGGCCAAAATTAAATACTTTCGAGCCTTTTATTCAATTGTCAAAAGTTGCTTCAAAATGACTGCCGTTTGCTGTTATACACTGAACACTCCGTCTTCGTACTGAAGCTGTCGCTGAAGCAATTTGTCTCTGTGTTATCAGCCGACTTGATCTATGAATTGCTTCAATAAGCTCTTCCCTGGTTGTTGGTTGGGTGCTGTAGACCAATTCCTTGAGAGATCCCCAGAGGAAGAAATCCAGAGGGGTGAGATCTGGAGATCTTGGAGGCCACGCCACTGTACCACCTCTTCCAATCCAACGTTGGGGATAATGTTCGTTCAGCCAATCTCTCACACCTCTTCCGTAGTGGACAGGACAACCATCAAGTTGAACCCACATATCTGCTCTTGTTGCCAATGAAACCTCCTCCATCAATTCAGGGAGGTTTTCTTGAAGGGAATTCAAAAAATTCACTGAATTGACTCTATCTGGCAGAATATATGTTGATTGTTGAGTAAACCAATCCAAACATTAACTTTGAACTGGTGTTGAAATCTATTTGGTCTCATAGTGTGTGGGTTCTGATGTGCCCAGACGTGCGTGTTATGGATATTGTAGATGCCTGACCTTGTAAAGGTGGCCTCATCCGTCCAAAAGATTGCTTTTTGGAAATCTCGATCATTCCTAACTGAATTGAGGTACCATTGGCAGAACTCAATCCGCCTACTTAGATCTCCATCTAAAAGTTCTTGAACTCCCGTCACGTGATACGCACGTCTTCCGTCAGCCTTAAGAGTTCTCCGTATTGTTTCTCGTGGCATCTGCAATACATTGGATGACCGCCGCAAGCTAGTCTCAGGATTTGCTTCGAAATGCTGGATTACGTCGTCAACCCTCTCAACATTATGAAATTCCTCTTGATCTCTTAGGATCCTAAAAGATCCTCTCTCTCTCTTAGAGCAGTGTGTACTCTAGAGAAAACTCTCCTTTCTGGATGAATTCTTCTTGGGAAAGCAGCTGCATACAGTCTAGCAGCCTTACTCGCATTCCCTTGGGCAACACCATAATAATAATGAATATCGGCATATTCTTCATTTGAAAACATGACTCAGGAAGGAAAACACGAACACGAACAAGAACAATAATAATAAAATGAACAAGAACGACTCAAAAACTAAATTACAATATCACTACAACAGAAAGAACTCGTATTGAAATCAGCAAAACTGTAATAGCAAACAAATTTTGACAACTAACTTACTAATGTCAAGTCGTTGCTACGTGATGAGATATCAGTAAAGGAGGATGAAATGAGATTGAAAAGGAGACGTATTTCTTGCCGTAAATGTACAGATTGATTGAAAAGTGAGGGACAAATCGTCAATTCTCATCTACTCTACCATATTTTTGAAGGTAATTTTATGCTCTAAAAGTTTTTCCTGAGGTGTATTCCTGTAACAATTCAGTAATTAGTACGTCAACCATAAGTTTTTTTCATATCGTTGTGAAGCTTATGAAAAAAGGAAGTTTTTCCTTTATCGGCCATGTATCAAATCCATCTCTATTGGAAAAATATTCGTCTTGGAGATTTGTCTTGGGATTTGAAAAAAAATCACTTCTGAACTAATTATGTCATTAAAAATGTTGAATGATGAGTTTGTCTAGAATGAATTCAATATTCTTCAAGGCAATTTCATCTTCTACAAATTTCTCCTAATGTGTTTTCTGGTAACTCTTCTAGTTTGGAAGATACAGCGTGATTTAAAGAATTATTCCACGAAATAGAAAAAATTAAAAAAAAGTTAACATCTTGGAAACCATCAACAATAGACACACCCTGTATTAACAATTTTTTGTTCCTTTTGGCCAGAGGAATTAGCTGTTTTCGTTTTGGCCATCGAGTTTGGGTCACCCTGCATACACAGGGTGAGTCAGTTTTTTGTAGACAAACTTTAACAGGAGATAGAACACATGTTTCTAAAAAGAAAAGTTCCTATAAACATATGTCGTAGAAGGCTTCGTTTCCGAGATACAGGGTGTTGAATATAATTTTTTTTTCTCAAGTTTTCATTATAACTCATAAACGAATGCTTAGATTTTTTTCATGTTGGCGGGATAATATCTATTAATTAAGGGGCATAAAACAAGCGATAAGAATGTTTACAAACTTGCACAGTGGCGGAGTGAGGGGTGCTCAACCCTTTCATAAACAGAACTTCTACGCCAATGACTATTTTTTAAAAAAACTGTTATTTTCATTATCTATATACAGTTTAACAAAAATAATGTACCTGCTTCTGTTTCGAAATTCTTGTGTGGTACTAAGTTAAGTAATGTGCTTTATGTGAATAATTGAATATAAAGTTTTTAATAAAAAAGATATAATAAAACATTTAGTAGGTTATCGGTTTTTTTTAGTATCCATTGTTATTATCCTCGTATAAAAGGAAATGTATAATTATTATTGTTATGCGGTCAATACTTTCTGTATAATTATGTATGTATCAATTTCGCCATAAACATGTATGTAGTTTTTAAGTGAGATTCTAATAAATTATAGACCGCTGCTCACTTGCTCTCATTAAAGAACCGCCACTGTATCGAGCCGTACTAAAATACAAGACTTTTGTAAATTGAAATCTGTTTAGTACACTAATTTTAACAATCCTTATTTATTATTGTAACAATACTTAATTAATAATTGTGAAATTAATAAGAATTCTTAGCAATAACGATTTATAAATAAATAACAATAACATTAGTATAATAAAATTAGACACTTTGTTCAAAATGTAAACCGTTCTTTTCAATACACATTTCACAGCGACGTACAATAGAACGTCTTAAGTTAACTAAATGATGCACCCTTATTTCATTGCAACAAAATATGATACTCCTTGGAAAACAAGTAAGTATTAAATTTTATACTTTGAAACGACAATTTGACTTTTTACAAACACTTGCTTCATCTTGAATAATTTCACCGTTATTAATTATTGTGTTTAAGTTCAAAAAGTTATTTCATTTGATTTGCCAGCTTTTAATTAGTGTAACATGCCGTTTACATTTACAAATAGCGAACAAGCCGACATTCATTTTATTTATGGGTTCGCAAATGGGAATTCAAGGTACGCAGCTAGGGAGTATCGGAGAAGTTTCCAAATCATTCCGTTTTTGTGAGTATCCATCGTCGATTTGTTAACCAGGGTTTGAAAAATGCACATGGGGGCCGACAGAACAACCGTGGACGAGATAGAATGGGAGAGGGTATATTGTGTGAATTTAATAGGAACCCTACGACAAGTACTCAACGTACTGCTGTAGCTCTTGATATTTCCCAAAGTAAAGTTTCCCGGGTTTTAAAACGGGATCACAGACGCCCATATCATTTTCAACCTGTTCATGGTTTATGTCCAGGTGACGCCGAACGAAGACCTAATTATTGTAGGTGGGTTCTTAACTCCATTCAAAATAATAGAGATTTCTTATCCAACATACTGTGGACTGATGAATCCTGTTTTACTCGTCGTGGTATCGTAAACTTTCACAATCTACATATATGGGCACATGAAAACCCACATGCCATTCGACCAAGAAGTTTTCAACATGAATTTAGTACAAATGTCTGGATTGGAATTTACGGCAACCACGTGTTTGGCCTTATTTCTTGCCACAACGCGTAAATTCAGAAAATTTCCTACAATTTTAGAAGAAGAACATGTTAATATGTGGGAAGACATTCCTTTGAATTTAAGAGGACATTCTTGGTTTCAACTTGATGGATGTCCGGCCCATTATGGCAGAAATGTAAAAAATTGGCTGAACAATAACTGCCCGGGGAGGTGGATAGGTCGTGGAAGTCCAGTGGAGTGGCCTCCTAGATCCCCCGATTTAACGGCACTTGACTTTTTTGTATGGGGATTCATGAAGGAAAAAGTGTATACCACTCCGGTTAATACACTTGAAGAACTTCACAATCGCATCAGAGATGCTTGCAATGAAATAAGGGTGCATCATTTAATTAACTTAAGACGTTCTATTGTACGTCGCTGTGAAATGTGTATTGAAAAGAACGGTTTACATTTTGAACAAAGTGTCTAATTTTATTATACTAGTGTTATTGTTATTTATTTATAAATCGTTATTGCTAAGAATTCTTATTAATTTCAGAATTATTAATTAAGTACTTTTACAATAATAAATAAGGATTGTTAAAATTAGTGTACTAAATAGGTTTCAATTTACAAAAGTCTTGTATTTGAGTATGGTTTGATACAGTGGCGGCTCTTTAATGAGAGCAAGTGAGCAGCGGTCTATAACTTATTAGAGTCTCACTTAAAAACTACATACATGGCGAAATTGATACGTACATAATTATACAGAAAGTATTGACCGCATAACAATAATAATTATGCATTTCTTTTTATACGAGGATAATAACAATGGATACTAAAAAAAACCGATAACCTACCTATTTATAAATGAAAATGTATTTGAAATTTTAAAGAAACGATCGTTAGGTACTAAAATGGCTCTAAATGTTTTATTATATCTTTTTTATTAAAAACTTTATATTCAATTATTCACATAAAGCACATTACTTAACTTGGTACCACATCAAACACTAAAAATCAAAATAACTCGGAAACGCACAGGAATTTCGAAACAGACGAAGGTACATTATTTTTGTTAAACTGTATGTAGATAATGAAAATAACAGTTTTTTTTTAAAAATGGTCATTGGCGTAGAAGTTCTGTTTATGAAAGGGGTTGAACACCCCCTCCACTCCGCCACTGTACAAATTTGTAAACATTCTTATCGCTTGTTTTATGCCCCTTAATTAATAGACATTATCCCCCCAACATGAAAAAAATCTAAGCATTCGTTTATGAGTTATAATGAAAATTTGAGAAAAAAAAATTATATTCAACACCCTGTATCTCGAAACGAAGCCTTCTACGACATATGTTTATAGGAACTTTTCTTTTAGAAACATGTGTTCTATCTCCTGTTAAAGTTTGTCTACAAAAACTGACTCACCCTGTATATATATATATATATATATATATATATATATATATATAGTGTATAGGAAATTCTGAAAGCAGACAATCTATCTGGTTCGATTTAAGAACTAAATCCATTCAGAAAATCATTAATGCAATTAGCTAAAGGGGTTAGACTTAACCTCACAAATTTTTCTGTAACCACGAAGTTGTTTTTACACTTTAGATTCGCTTGTAAGAATATAACAATCTACTTTAACGTTTGCTAGCTTTATTTTTGTTTTAGGGGAAAGCAATTTCTATTTAGCTGTTCGAGACAGTCGTCAGCTGTTCTCATACTCGTACTTGACTGAATCCATTTCTGAACGTTACAATTAATACTTTTCTGATTCTCTACCTAATTGAAGGTAAGATTGATATTCATGCTTTTATTTGGCTGTATGTATTTAATTTTAGAGGTACTTTTTGTACGCCATATAAAAAAATGTTGGTACACCATCTAAATATACTTGTATGCTATGTAAATATGAATATAGGTACGCTATAGTACATTTGTATATAATTTGTACATAGTTGTACATACCGGCATTTGGCTGATGAAGTGTGTTACTTGTTACATAATTAGCAAGAGAGCTGACTTCCAAGGGTGGAACACCTGTGAAATACTTGAAATTATAACTTTCCGACAGGCTGGGATATGAAAGATAAGTTATAAACCACTCATATTTGGGGTCTTTTGGATACCTTAATGCTTTGATTAATCTGTGACCAATCCTATAAGTGGTATAGACCTATGTACATGTTTGTGATAAAACTTTAAGTGTCATTGCACAAATTTTTGCGCTTTTACATGAAATTGTTTTGGGTAAATTTTTGAGTATAAAAATTACCATGCCTATTGGTAATCTATGTATTTAAGCAGTGTTTTGTAAGAAACTGTGTAACTGGATGCATTCAGCTCAACAGATTCTAGTTAAAGATTTTATAAACCACCTGATTATTTCTGTTATATTTGTTTACTGCAAGTTATTCATAGCAATTGTATTATTACTATAATCTTTTATTCAATGGGCCTTTATAATTTGGGGAATGCTTAAATTACCTGTTTACTGTATTTTATTAAAGACTATGAACCGATGTTTTTGCATAATTTGGCTTTGAAATTCTGTATATTACTTTGTCATTTTTGGATGTAACTTTAACTTGATTTCATTATCTAAATTCTAGTATTAGACTCTTTGGGTGGCTTACTATATTATGTACTTAAGAGCACAAATATTCTATGTATTATCACTGTGGTTAACGATTTGAGTAACACTATTGAATTAATTATTTATTTAGGGAACTATCCCCCTTTTACTTTTTGGGGAATATAAATTAAATTAGATTTATGTGTACATACAAATCAAACTATATACTGCCATTATTTGTAATTAATATACCGCTTTTGTTTTGGGGACTTTCTGCTTTACAACTACTTTTCCTAGCGCTAAGATCCATTCATATATTCGTTGCTTGGCTAGAAAAGTGGCAAATGATCTATTTATCTAGGACTGGCTGATTTATTGTTCTAGCTGGCGCGCTCTCTTCTCTTTAAGCTTACAGATACCATCTGCATCACTGTAGAACCCCTCCACATCTACCGTGACCGAGCTATCGGCAGTTCTATAAAGGTATCTCCTCTGTTATGGTAAGTTTTGGGTACAAAGTTGAAGTTTGCACGTAACAAATGCTTTACCAATTGTATGTTAAATTACCACAGCACTATAATTTAACATAAGTAGTTGAAATTAAATTAAAATTAAAAATTACAAAAAACGTTCTGCATTGTGCTTTTCATTGTTAATAACACTTCCACTAATTGATAAAGATATCTCTTTGTTAGATTTAACTGAGTTATTTTATTTGATGTGATGTTTGGATTTGTGAATGCTTCTATCATTTTCAAATTGAAGTTTTTAACAACTTTACACTTACATCATAACTCGATTAAATTTTGTTAAATGTGTTTTTTGGCTGACAAATTTCATTGTTAGCTTTCGCCGTAGAGAGTGTTCTGATTTGTCATCTTTAAGGCAGTTTAACAATATTTAATTTTTAATGCCTAGTTATTCTTTACTAAAATTTAATCTTATAGTTGGCTTTATACGTTTCTCAAATTGTTATATTAATAGCAGGCTTATGTTTATGTTTTAATTTTTCAACTTTGACAAAATTGTTTGCAACATCTTCAACAATTTTTAACAGATATTACTACTGACAAAGATAACTGTAAGTGTTATCGAATCGTTTAGATTGTATAATTTAAAATACACCATTAAAAAACCCCAAAAAAGGTAAGTATTTTATTATGAGTAATAATGGTGAAAGTTTACATTTTCATAATAATTATTTATTGAAGATAAAACAAAAACAATAATTAACAATATGAAGAACAAAGTTAAACAATCAAATTGCGTTATCAACCAAAAGCTAAATAAAAACTAAAAAAATAAAATTATGTTACGTAAATTTTGTTTTAACAAGTGCAATTGGTGGAATTTTCTGGAAGGTATTTAATTTGCTAATACAACAAATGTTCAAAATTTCGACCATTTTCCTGCATGCACAAGTTAATTCTTTTAAAAAATTACATTGTACTCTGGACAATGCATCAGGACTATTCTTCAATAAATTTGCTTCATGAATTATTCTTACCAACAATTCTTCTTGCGTATTAACTGGCGATGCATAAACTTTTGATTCCAAGGCACCCCACAAAAAAATCGCAAGATGTCAAGTCAGGCGATGGAGCCGGCCAGTTCACAGGCTCCTCTTG
Source organism: Vesta saturnalis (assembly GCA_036346205.1). Lineage (NCBI taxonomy): Eukaryota > Metazoa > Arthropoda > Insecta > Coleoptera > Lampyridae > Vesta > Vesta saturnalis. Next base: position 52,495 of record JARFJB010000069.1, read on the forward strand.
CAATCCAGCGCTGTGGATATTACACATTTAAATGTTGTCTTACATTTAAAGTAAAATGGGGAAATGCGCCATCATGCATAAACTCAAGGTCACGACAAACGAGTAAGGGCAAATCTTTCAGTAAAATAGGTAAATTCTTGTATTAAAAAGTTCAAGTACCTATCTCCATTCAGCCCATTATCTTCGATTCCTCTATGAATATTAAATAGACAGAAAGCTAAACGTTGATCAGGATCCATGGGCAATAATTGTGAAAAACTCTATGAACTGATGATTTCGAAATTCCCAATTGCAATCCTACACATCATGTGCTGGTCTTTGAATTTATTTCAACTGCGTCGAACATCTCTTCTATTTCCACCGTCCTTCGTCTGCGTCCAGAATTTACACGGCTTGGTTGAACCTTGCCATTTTCGCGGAGATGTCTTTCGATATTAGCAAAAGTGTGCCGATTTGGAGTTCTACGGAAAGGATATTTTTCCCTATAAATTCCTACATTTCTTCGACCGTTGCAATCCCAAAGTCCATAGACTAAAAGCATATCCACCATTTCAGAATTAGTGAAACTGTGAGCCATAATTATGGAACTTTATTAACGGAAAAACGACAGGTAAATTCAACTGTCGATATGGTAACTAAAAAGCAAAGCTGACTAAAGTTTTTTACCTAAGTAAAAGCGCTTGCGCAAGTGTGCAATGCATTAGAAAATATTTTTCCTGGCTAAATTTTTCATGAGAGGAGAAAGATTCAAAATTAATTGAAATTAATTAAAACTAATTGTTATTGTGGAAAAAAATAGGATAGTCAAATAAGTTATTTTGATACTTTTGGATAATTTGCATGCATCATGAGTTTTAGATGCGTTTTTCTTGGAAACTGGTGCTATTAGCTATATCAAGAATGTATACATTTTTTGAGCAGAAAAGGTAGAGAAAAATATTATTCCACACCAAAAAGGGCCTACAGTGTAGCACAAAAAAGTTGTAGCGGTTTGAACATGTCATAATGGTCGCTTGTAGCGCCCTCTAGTAAATACACAAAATTCAATGGTAAATTTGAATTTCTCATCACAAGAAACCCCCATATAAGAAATTTTATAAAATTAGCTCAAAGTAGTTGAAAGATATGAAGGAAAATGTGATTCATTACTTCAACTTTGACACCCTGTAGCTTCGTTATTATCAACTTTTGGACTAAGGCAAGTTTAGTTCAATCGTCTTATTTTTACGTAAGTAATCTTGCTTATACTTTTGGCTAGTTAAGATATACAACTTGCAGTCCAAAGTTAAAGATCAAACACCAACCTTATTACAAAGAAATTTTGTTTATCAACTTAAATGCATAGATTGTAATAATACGTACATAGGACAAGGATCACTGTATCTTAACCAAAGAATTGCCCAACACATAAGCGATGTGAGAGTTAAACCTCTACATGTGCTTTAACACAACATATACTAAATAAAGGACATAACTTCAACTTTGAAAGCGGAAAAATGTTACATTTAGAATCAAATAAAACAAAAAGAACTTTTGTAGAAATGTGTCAAAATTCTTTATGCTTAAACAAAAAAAGTGATATTGAGAATCTAAGTGTTATATACTCATATTTATTAAATATACAAAAAGATAATTCATAAATTATATATTTTTTGATAGTATAAAAAAAATTCAGTTTTTAAAATAAGAAACGTTTTTTTGTATTTTGAAGCTAATATTGTATTATTATTATTATATATTAAAGAAAATATATATATAAAAAAATGTAAAAACGCAACAATTTGTAAACCTCATAGTAAGTAAGATCTGTATGTTTCAATATTTTTGTTCAACGTTTTCTAGTTCTAGCCTTTGAAAAAGCAAAGAATAAATTTGCGAAAATTTAAGCCATAATAAAGAGCATTCATTAAACATCCAGCTGATCTAATAAAACTAAAAAAGAAGAAAAAGAAAAAATTATGTATATATATATATATATATATATATATATATATATATATATATATATATATATATATATATATATATATTGCGATGATACGTTTAGAGTGACAATTATGATTGTAAAATAAAGAAAGGTTGATAATAAATACAGGGTTATTACAAATGATGTTCATGATTTCAAGTGTACATAAATCTAGTTTAATTTATCATACAAGAAAATAAAATAGTTACATTTCAAGAAAAACTCAAGAAGTTTCATCCTAGATGCCAAGAATTAGAAATGTTCTATATGGGAACCCCTTGTGATACGACAGATGTCGTATGTGTAATCAAGCTCTTGCCATACTTTGTTAAGAGTGTTCAGGTGGATTGTTTCGATGGCTCTGGTAATCCGTTGTTGGATCTCAGGTATGCTTTCTGGTGGTGTATACACTTTATGTTTGATGTATTGAGAAAAAATCACAGGCGGTGATGTCCGGAGGTCTTGGAGGCCAGTTCACTTGGACCTGCACGACCGATTCATCTGCCAGGAAGCCGATTTTGAAGTCCAGAATGAAGTTTAGGGATTCTTGTTCTAATTTCCAATGTCCAAGATTTATTCCATTTATTGTTTGTCCAACAAAGAAAAAAGGTCCGTATACTTTGTTGTAAATGATAGTACAAGACAGATTAACTTTAGGAGAGTAAGTGCTCGATGTAGGTGTGTGGGTTCTACGAGCCCCATATTATGACATTATGTCTGTTCACGTTACCACACAAGTGGGATGTGGCTTCATCACTAAAGACTAAACATTTTACATAGTTTTAATTTTCCATCAAGGCCTACATGTTCTCACAAAAAGAAAGTCTTAGAACTTTGTCATTTGCATGAAAATGCTTGAACAAGCTGAAGTTTGTAAGACTTGAAATTTATACGTTTACGTAAAATTTTCCAAACTGTTGGCTGTGGTATACCAAGCTGTCTACTGCATTTAGTAGACAGTAGACAGTATATTTCTGTGGACTACGGGTAAAACTTTCCCTTACCTGCTCTACAGCGTCATTGCTTACTGACGGCCTTCCAGTTGATTTCTTTTTACAAATGCACCAATTTCTCTTAAAATTCAAGTACCACTTGTGATTACTAGGAAGATCTTTATTAAATTTGGTTCTAAAGTGACGTTGCACGCTAATAACTGATTGGTTGATGTGATAATCCAACACATAAAATGCTTTCCTGTCTTCAAATTCAGCCATTACACAATGACAACAATTGACTTTAACAAACAGCTGATACATACTTAAATCAATGTAAACAAAACTTTATGAGTTTTTCTTTCCCGTGGTACCAACTGAAATGGTCTTAAAATGGTCTTAAAACAGGTTAATCCAGTAATATTTATAATTGAAATCGGGAACATTATTTGTAATAACCCTGTCTAATAGGGATCATGGGATTGTTTTTGGTACCTATATTAAATTAAGCATGTGTAGGCTATATAAAGTTAAATTAATAGGTACATTATGTTTATCGAAGTCACACAAGAACATTTTTATATTTTAAGTTTCCGAGCAGCTTCGGAAAGCATAAGTGTAGTGTTATCATTAATAATATTCATAATATCCATGCATGTACAGAAAATCCTGGTCTGGTATCGTGATCTGCGTCAACTCTAAAAATAAGAAAACAATTTGTATTAGTTAAGATGTGAAGGAGGTAGATTTATAGTAGAAAAGTATGTGATTTATAGAGTAATTTTCACATTTTATGATATTTCCACGTGATAAGTATTTAAAAGGGATGTGTTCATCTTAAAGCATTTTAAACCATTTGAATGTCGTTGCAAAATAGAAAGTTCGTTTCACTAATATCAATTCAAACAATTCGTTTAAAAACTAAAGTAAGATGCGAAAACAGCCCTAATGCAAATCAATTTAGCAGTTTGTTTTATCATAAAGAAAAACTCATACGCTAATTGATTAGTGCACATTGTTGATACTATCCCAAATTACACAGACATTTTGTAAGACATCTTGAAAAGATGAAGCTGTAAAATTTGTGACTAAATAACACTAAAATAACACTCAAAATTAAAAGATATTGATTTCAAAATTTACAAAAATCAATGCAGACGTGTATTACTGTAGGAAATGTCAGTAGAACAGGGTAACAAAGAAAATAACGGATGATGTGCTCATTGGTTAATGTGAGTGTATCATTTAGCCGATTTTGCGATTTTAAGATAACTTTTCATACATAAGTCACTATAAGGGTTGACATAAGCCGGGAGGGCGCCACAGTAATTGAAATTAATACACTTGGGATTGAAATGCCTAATTGCGAAGGTTCACAGCTCGTTTAAATACTCAAATAATTCGGTTACCTGGTTATCGTAATTACAGCTGGGTCTAGGGACCTGCAGATGTTGCGCTATACCTGAAAGGATACAAAATACTATTTTCACGAGTCCGTAATATAATATCGTGCTTCAGCTAACTCAATCGATCGTTCTACGATCTCTTTACATTGTCGCTAGTTTATGTTATGCCTTAAAATTATAACTGGAAAGAAAGAAAAACAATTCAATCCTATTTATAAACAATTGAAGCTATCTCAATCAACTCCTTCTTTAAATCTTACAATCAAGATAAATAATTGATAAACTTTCGAGCGTTTTCACTTGATGACCTGAACCAACACTTTTAGCAAATTATTACTTTGTTCAAAGATGCGTTATTTCGTTAAAAAAGCAACTAAAGTACAAGTGAATAAAGCTCGTAATAAGAAATGTTCACAGCTGGCTATACACTCCATTTATTGAAAAAACAAACACAAATGTGAAAACAACCATGTAGTGCTACATAACTTTCATCAATGACTAAATTACTATACTTGTTCAAATCGCATTTATACTAGGTAGTAAATTTCTGCAATTTCTAAGTTATCGTAATTTTACATGACAAAATAAAAGCTTTATTACAAATAACCAGCATCTCAACTTACAACGCATCCGCTAGAATTAATTAGTATTCAATACGAAAATACAATAAAAGTGCTTGTTCTAGTAAAAAGTGTAAAGGCAATAAACCATCTGATTTCCTGGACACATAAAATTAATTATTCTAGCTAACAGAAATTACATAATAACGAAAATACAATAATAGTGCTTTCCCTAGTAAAAATTGTTATATTGTTTATTTACTGTAAAGTCAATAAAACATCTGGTTTCTAACACGGCCAACCTGACTCTGGCGACGTTCTCGGAGCTTCTCATTCACGTACCTATACAGAGAGACCGTCAATCATATTGTGCATAGTGGAGACCTCAGCCAACACATGGCTCTACCACTGCCGGGACACAGACCACCAAGCATATCGTGCATAGTGGGCACCGCAGCAACCACTTGGCTCTACCACTACCGGGACAGAGACCGTCAAACATATCGTGCATAGTGGGAACCGCAGCCACCACTTGGCTCTACCACTACCGGACAGAGACCATCAACATATCGTGCATAGTGGGCACCGCAGCGACCACTTGGCTCTACCACTACCGGGACAGAGACCATCACATATCGTGCATAGTGGACCGCAGCCACCACTTGGCCTTACCACTTCCGGGATAGAGACCATCAAGCATATCGTGCATGGTGGGCACCGCAGCGACCACTTGGCTCTACCACTACCGGGACAGAGACCATCAAGCATATCGTGCATTGTGGGGACCGCAGCCACCACTTGGTTCTACCACTACCGGGACAGAGACCATCAAGCATATCGTGCATAGTGGGACCGCAGCGACCACTTGGCTCTACCACTACCGGGACAGAGACCATCAAGCATATCGTGCATAGTGGGGACCGCAGCCACCACTTGGGTCTACCACTACCGGGACAGAGACCATTAAGCACCAGAAAGCACCTTACCTACTTAAGATCATCGTTCTCCTCCAGAAACTCTAGGATCTCTTTCATGTTGCACGTCAGAGACCACTGTGAGGGCCATGATCTTAGCTGTTCCTTGGCTGCTTTCGTAATTATACTGGTACCAACTTTCTTAAGTGCATACCGACCATTTTCAAGACATTTCACCACCTCGTACGGACCTAAAAACTCATAATCGCGTTTACTGATATGCATCTGTGAATTACGGTGTATTCAAACAAAACTGCCTGGAGTAAAATGTGTGAAATTTTTCCTTTTACGATTACTCTCCTCTTTATTTGTTTGGGATAACTTTTGTAAAACTCGCTGCCTGTCTATCTCCCGATTACGAACAGGCGTTAAATCTTCCGAAATATTTTGCAATAGAGGTTGTATCAGAGGGGTGGAGCCATTAATCCCTAACACAAGATGAAGAGGGGTCATACCCGTAGACTTTTGGACAGTACTATTTAATACCAGCTGTATCTTCCATAAGCCACTCGGCCATTCTGACTTGGTGATAGTTTAGATCCTAAGTAGGTTACGAATTGTTCGCATGTATCTTTCCAATTGTCCATTTCCTATGGATATCTGGAGTAACGTGTCCTATGGATATCTGGAGTAACGTGTTGGTATTCTATTTTCCAGGCGTCTAGATATTTGGGAAATCTTGTATTTTTAAAGGATGTCGCGCAATCCATAAGTTTTTTGGGAGTTCCGAAGAGGGCCAGCACATTTTGTAGTTTCTCGCGAGCTTCAACAGTAGTAACTGATTTCATGGGGGTTAGAATGCAATACTTTGTGAATGCGTCGATGATAACAAGAATGTGTTTGTAATTCTCGTTAGCCATGGGAAGAGAGCCCAAACAGTCCATATGAAAGGTGTGGAAGGGTTCTTTTGGCTTTTCCACAGATTTTATGGTGCCTTGCAGTGGCCCTGTTCTTGTTTTCTTGATCGCACATATTACACAATGTTTGATATAACATTTGATGAAGTTTCTCATACGTGGAAACCAAAAGTGCTCAGAAATAGATACGTACGTCTTTTCGGCGCCAATATTGCTCGTCATGAAATATACGAAGCAATCCTAACCATACCACTGCAGGTTCACAGTACCGCCTTCCTTAGAACGCTTGTGATACAACATTCCGTCTCTTTCAGTATATTGATTAGAATCGACATCACCCTCGCTAAGCCGTCTGAGTAGGTCTTGGACTTCTTCGTTCTCTTTTTGTTCTATATATGCCTAGTCACGGTGTGCTACTCTCCGAACTATTCCAACAGGGTTCCTACTTAAGTAATCTACATGGGGTAGGTTACTTCCTTTTCTATACGATATTTCAAAATCAAAATCCTGCATGTACATCCACCATCGGGCTACACGAGGTATCAGATCCTTTTTGTTAGCTGTAGCCTTGATGGCGTTGCAATCCGTAACTAATTTGAACTTAAGACCCAATAAATAAGTGCGAAAGTGTTTTAATGCCTGTATAATTGCCAGCGTTTCTAGCTCATATGAGTGATACTTACTTTCAATGCCGGTTGTTCTTTTACCAAAATACGCTACTACCTTCGGTTGTGTTCCATGTAATTGGATCAAAATAGCTCCATACCCAATGCTACTTGCGTCGGTATGTAATTTGGTCGGCAGTCCTGGATTGTATACTGTAAGTAAGGGTCTGGATGTCAAATGACCTATTACGTACTGTCTTGCTTCATCTTGCTCCACGCCCCATTCAAACGAGACATCCTGCTTTGTTGATCTCGTTACACATGCAGTTCTGCTGGCAAACTCGGGTACAAACTTTCGGAATTATCCCGCTAGTCCCATGAATTGCCTAACTTGTTTAACGGATGTGGGTATAGGCGAGTTGGTCAAGGCTTCAACTTTAGTTTTACTAGGTCTTATACCGTCACTGGATAATTCTCTTCCTACATACTCCGCAGAAGGTTGCAGAAAACGGCACTTTTGAATGTTAAGCGAAAATCCATTCAAATCTAACGCTTCTAACACTTGTCTAGTATATGCTAAGCCCTCTCCGGGCGTCAAACTAGGGATCAAGACATCGTCCAACAGATTGATGGCGCTCTTGGAATACAGCGGGTGCATTGGCTAAGCCAAAAGGCATCCTCAAGTACTCAAAATGTCCGTCGGGAGTCACGAAAGCAGTTTTGCATATGGAATCCTCGTGGATGGGTATCTGATGAAATCCTGACGCCATATCCAAGGATGTGAAAACCTTGCCTTCCTAGTCGATCTAATTGATCTTCAATCAAGGAGAGGAATCGGTCTTTAATAGTAACACGATTAAGTTCTCGAAAGTCCACACATGCGATATGCACCAGATTTCTTTTTTACGAGAAGGGCCGGGCTCGCAAAAGGAGATTCGCTGGGCCGAATAATGTTATTTGCAAGCAAATCTTCAGTAATCTCACGCATAGCATTTCTTTCGCTGGCGGACAAACGGTATGGAGGACGGTTAACAATAACTTCTTTTTCTAATCTAATTTTTAAACTGGCATTTCTCACCGTTCGCACTTTATTTCCGCTGGTTATCATCCCTGTAAATTCACGAAGTATCCTTTGGGGCGCATCGTGATGTTCGAAGGGTACATCGATGTCGTATGGGTTGAAGGAAACACTGCCTGAAATTCTGTTTATTCCGGACAACTCTCTGCGTCGAATTACGTACATTACGTACGAGCCTTGATGATTAGTAATTACAAACAATGTTGGGTCCGTAAAAATATCCCGCCCAATAATAACGTCATAGTCAATACACTCATCCGGGACGAAAAAATAGGTTACGTTAACGTCAACGTTTGAAATTGTCGTGCACGAATGGAATTTCCTAGTTGCGCTAATTGTTGCATTAGAGAGCCCTTTCAGCGTAATATGACAAGTTGTCACCTTGCCTTCAAATAGCCACAAAAATTTCTCTGATATTAGAGAAAGATCTGCGCCTGTATCCATTAAAGCCGAAAATCGATGTCCTTCAATAACAATTTCCGTGGTGTCGGTAGGCGTTCCCGTCAGGCAGATATTGACATGTCTACGACTTTCAATAGCTGCCTTTGTGAAGCAATTTGACACGTTATGACCGCACTTAGCACAGAAGGTGCAAGAGTCATTGTGAGAACTCGATAAATCAGATTGTTTACTCGAACCAGTGACTTTCGAACGACAGGTTGCTTGAATATGCCCAGTCTTACCGCACTGAAAACATTTCTTTCGCGAGACTACCGAACCGCTTAAATTTCCACCATCGCCGAAGAGATATTTTCTTTTAGTAAAGGGAGGGTTGTTTCCAAACTTACGGACCTCTAGATCCTTTCGCGGTGGTTTTAGAAAACTTGAAAGAAAAACTAAGAGTGCGGATATAGTAGGATAGTTAGCATTCACTGCTGCATTTCGTACATCGGGTTCACTTATTCCATGGACAACAAGTTCTGTTAGATCACTTTCAGACCCATTCGCTCTAAGATTTCTTAACAAGGCTGATTTCTCATGAACATACGTTTCGTAAGTGTTAAGGAGGGAACTGTCAAAAGCTGCCGCTTCCGATAATAAGCGACCCAAGTTCCCTTTTGGAGGAAAGGCCTCAATAAAATCTTGTCGAAAGGTAACCTAATCCCTTCGTTCGGGATTCAAACATTCATACCATCTTTTGGCACCGTTCAAAAGAAATCGACCCAGTCTAGCTAACGTTTCCACATCAGACCATGCAAATTCATGCTTTCTTTCTTCAACCTGACTCACCCATTTGCTGGATTCGTTTACCTCTGGTCGAAAATATGGTACTTCAACATGCGTTGCAGATTTTTGCGACTGCAGACTTCTCACCAACTCCACTAGCAACGTTTGTGTAGTATCCTCACGATCCGACTTCCATTCCATATTAAAAATTTTTTTTTCACTCACACACACTATCACAATTCACCAACAGACCGCGGATTTATCCCACTTCTGATGTTAGAAATTTTACAAGTAAAGGTAACACAAAAAAAACAAAACATAAAATTCAAATACTACACGTGCGATTTATTTGAGTACAAATCAAATGAGAGAGCGGCAATATATTCGAGCACCGGAAAATCTTATTACGATTGACTGACTATCATCCTCTTTTATTTCTAAATATATGCCAAAATTAGGCGTAGTCAACCGCAACGTTTTCCTTGACCGGTAGCGGCCCTCATAAACCCACAAAGTCAGCATTTCCTAGTTACAATATTCTGACATATTTATGGAATTACATACATCTAGAAAGTAAGCATTTCCTAGTTAATAACAATATTTCTGACAGATTTATGGGGTTACATTGACCCATTAAAAGAAATCGTAAATACAGTAAAACATCTAATTCGAACAAAAGTTAAGCGTTTCCTAGAACTAATTAGTATTCAATACGAAAATACAATAAAAGTGTTTGTCCTAGTAAAAAGTGTAAAGGCAATAAACCATCTGATTTCCTGGACACATAAAAGTAATTATTCTAGCTAACAGAAATTACATAGTAACGAAAATACAATAATAGTGCTTTCCCTAGTAAAAATTGTTATATTGTTTATTTACCCCGTAAAGTCAATAAAACATCTGGTTTCTAATATATATATATATATATATATATATATATATATATATATATATATATATATATATATATATATATATAGGGTCCGCCAATAGTGCGTGGACGAAGCTTTAAGAGTTTATACAATATCGTTTTCAAAATTATTTATTGCAGGATGGTGTGGGATCTTTCGGGTTACAATTAGAAAATATTTTCGCAAAAATTACTACTCGTATACAGGGTATTACAACACAAAGTTATATTTTTTAAATGGAACATACCGTATATTATTATAAATTTGGATTCCTGGTTAATTTTAAGGGCACTTTATTCACTATATGAGGTATCTTAAACGCGCAATTTAGGCGCTGCATTCAATTTTTGAAAATTTAGAGGTTGAAAAGAAAATTGTAACAACCGTATTGAGAAATGTGTAACACTAAAATTTTAATGGTTGATTAGTCATAGACTGTGCTACATAAAATCGTAAAAATAGTAATATTATCTTTTTTAATTTTCGAGATATCGTAATGCAAAGTTTAAGATTTTCAATCATAGATAACTTGATTTTTAAATGGAAAGGTATACATTGTTTTACATTGTTAGATAGGAAATTTAATTACATTTTTTTGATATAACATTGTTGGTATTTATGTTTTGCCGTTTTTGATAATCCAGCTTTTTACTGAATTTGCAAAGTTTAAGAGTTTTAATCATAGATAACTTGATTTATTTAAATAGAAAGGTATACATTGTGTTACATTGATAGATAGGAAATTTAATTACAATTTTTTTGATATAACATTGTTGGTATTTATTTTTTGCCGTTTTTTGATAAAGCACCTTTTTTACTGAATTTGTCGATTTTCGTAGGTTTACATATGCATGTATAATTGTTTAAATCACATCAAGCTATGAAAACAAAAGAATATTAGAAACAAAATTCAGCAATAGTATCTGTTTTGTCATTTCGCGTGTATGTTCAAACGTAACTGAGTTAATTACTTTATTGCAGTGTGAATGTTTGACGCTTAACTTTACGAACATCATATACGTAATACGTTTATTTAAGAATGAGTAATTTTTTGCAAAATGAATTAGTAGACATGATATTTGTGCTTGGAGAATCAAACAAAAATTGTTTATTGGCCCGTCGTATCAAATGAAGAAAATGAATTTCGGGTACTTGTAGCTACAGTTGAAAACCCCCACGTTAGTATTCCGAAATTAAGTGACAATTTAGAAATCAGTCAAACTTCCGTGAGACGAATGTTAAAGAAAAATAAATTTCACCCCTATCGTGTACAATTACATCAAGAGCTGAAAGAACAAAATTTTCAAAATCGAACTAATTTTTGCCAGTGGGTTCAACAACAGTTAAATGCGAACGAAAATTTTATATCGGGGATATTATTTACCGACGAATGTACATTTCATCGAAATGGATTTGTGAACAGACATAATTTTCATTTTTATTCAAATGAAAATCCACACCAATTTCAGTTAGTCTCTCAAAATAAATGGTCAGTGAATGTTTGGGCAGGTATATTCGGCGGAACTATTGTTGGTCCTTTTTTTTTCAATGGCACACTCACTGGGGTAGAATATCACAATTTTATAGAAAACGAATTATATCATTTATTGGAGAATGTACCTTTGGCTCAAAGAAGAGGTATGTTTTTCCAACAAGACGGGGCACCTCCTCATCATGCCAGAATTGTAACCCAGTGGTTAAATTCGACGTTTCACGAAAATTGGATAGGAAGACAAGGACCGATACCTTGGCCAGCTAGATCTCCATTGGATTTTTTTCTTTGGGGCTTTGTCAAGAATAAAGTATATGAGGAAGAACCAACAACTGCTGAGAATATGAAATTGCGAATTAGAAATGTTTTTGCTAAAATTACTCCTAATATGTTAGATCGGGTTGAAGCTTCTTTTATTAAAAGAATTCAGTATTGTCTAAATCAGCGTGGTCGACAATTTGAACATTTAATTTAATATTATTTTCTTCCAAAATCGATAAATTCAGTAAAAAAGCTGGATTATCAAAAAACGGCAAAAAATAAATACCAACAATGTTATATCAAAAAAATTGTAATTAAATTTCCTATCTATCAATGTAACACAATGTATACCTTTCCATTTAAATAAACCAAGTTATCTATGATTAAAAATCTTAAACTTTGCAAATTCAGTAAAAAAGCTGGATTATCAAAAACCGGCAAAACAAATACCAACAATGTTATATCAAAAAAATTGTAATTAAATTTCCTATCTAACAATGTAAAATAATGTATACCTTTCCATTTAAAAAAATCAAGTTATCTATGATTGAAATTCTTATACTTTGCATTGCGATATCTCGAAAATTAAATAAGATAATAGTACTATTTTTACGATTTTATATAGCACAGTCTATGACTAATCAACCATTAAAATTTTTGTGTTACACATTTCTCCATACGGTTGTTACAATTTTTCTTTTCAACCTCTAAATTTTCAAAAAATGGAATGCAACGCCTAAATTGCGCGTTTAAGATACCTCATATAGTGAATAAAGTGCCCTTAAAATTAACCAGGGAATCCAAATTTATAATAATATACGGTATGTTCCAATTACAAAAATATAACTTTGTGTTGTAATACCCTGTATACGAGTAGTAATTTTTGCGAAAATATTTTCTAATTGTAACCCGAAAGATCCCACAATCCTGCAATAAATAATTTTGAAAACGATATTGTATACACTCATTAAGCTTCGTCCACACACTATTGGCGGACCCTGTATATATGTATATATATATATATATATATATATATATATATATATATATATATATATATATATACATATATACAGTGTGTTCAGCGAGGAATGGGACAGTACAATATCTCGAGAGCGGATGAAGATTTTTAAATTATGAAAATATTTTTGTAAATATCTTCCAAGGGCGCACATTTGTTGGCACAAAGATTTGAATCAACGCCCATCACCGCCAGGTGGCACTACCTGAAATTACGTTTTTGTGCTAAAATTACAAGGATTATTTTTTTCTCAGAAACTACAAAAGATAGGTTGGTAGGAGTCTTAATAAAAGTCATCACAAATATGTCATAGAATGCAAAAATGAAATAAAAAATAGGGCATTGCATTTAAAAAATTGAAGTGAGATAGCGGCACCTGGCTGTGATGGGCGTTGATTCAAATCTTTGTGCCAACAAATGTGCGCCCTTGGAAGATATTTACAAAAATATTTTCATAATTTAAAAATCTTCATCAGCTCAGATATTGCACTGTCCCATTCCTCGTAACATATATATATATATATATATATATATATATATATATATATATATATATATATATATATATATATATATATATATATAACACATAAAACCTATGTACTTTCAATAATAACAGATAAACTGTTGAATGATATAAGCTCAACTGAAGAGTGCTTTAAATAATGTTCGTGACACACAACTTGCACATCAATAGAAACTGTGAACTTGTAAATACAAAATGTCTCCTTTAAAATCTAGTTTTTAAATTATAAGAGTATGTATGACTACTTCCACTGATAAACCACAAATTGAACAAGCCCCAAAAATGTAGGTCCAGGAGGACAAACTTGGAATTAAAGAAGAACAAAGTAATATGCAAAAAAAAATCCAATCCAATATTAACAGAAATTTTCTTACAGAAAAATCTCAAAAAAAGCGAACAAGTTGGTAGAAAAAAGAAACGAGAAACATCTGAAAGTTTTGATTTAGAATCATCAGGACGTCACAAGATGAAAGTGATTGGAAATAGTTATATATACAGATAAAAAATTAAATCAAAGATGTTCTGGTCGAGTAATTTGACGCTGATGAATTGCAGGCAAACTGTGTGGAAATAATTGAAGATAGTAAATTTAAATGACCTAAAAGCAAAACAATCGTTTGACTGATTTTAGTTATTATGAAATTTTAAATGCCTATTTGTTCAGTAAGGTTTGCAATAGTTATATATCATTGGGCCAGAAACGGTACTTTTACGAAGATGACACAAATGGGTTAATTTCGATTTACATAAAAGTTTATATAAATTTTGTACAAAGGAGAATTCCGTTAATAAACCATCATTATTCATCAGAATCACAAACACTCAGACAGATACCTTCTGAATGTATTGTGCACAAAATACTTGTGCATGTTTTATTAATCTGTTGCACAATTTTGAGAGTCTATTTGATTACACAACCATGTAGTTAAGTTATATGTTGGCAGAACTAAACGTCAACCTGTACAATAGGAATAAAAGCAAATGTACATTTTACATATATGAAACACATAAATTAAAGCTTTTAACGTTTTGCTGACCCAGGTCAGGAACAAGTATAGCATTATTCTTTTACATCCCTCTACGTAACCAATTGAAACATAACATTCAGTTTCCTAACAAGTGAAGTCCCACACAATGCAAAGCATCAAGATAGTGCCAATCAACTAAACTCTAAAATTATAAAACATGCATTTATAGCCTTTCATTTATGTAAGCACTTACAACACACACACACACACACACACACATACACAAACACACAAACACACAACACACACACACAACACACACACACAACACACACACACACACACACACACACACACACGCACACACACAACACACACAACACACACACACACACACACAACACACACACACACACACACAACACACACACACACACACACACACACACACACACACACACACACACACACAACACACACACACACACACAACACACAACACAAACACACAAACACACAACACACAACACACAAACACAACACAAAACACAAACAAACACAAAATACATAAACACACAAACACAAACACACACAAACACAAAACACACAAACAAAAACAATACAAAACAAACACACAAACACACAAACACATAAAACTACAAAACACAAACAAAACACTAAACACACAAACACACAAACACACAAACACACAAACACACAAACATAAACACACAAACACACAAACACAAAAAACAAACAACACACAAACACAAAACACACAAAACATAAACACAAACACAACAAAACACACAAACACACAAAACACAAACACAAACACACAAAAAACACACAAACACAAACACAAATACACAAACACGCAAAACACAAACACACAAACACAAACACACAAACACACACGCACACAGTTTAACAATATTTAATTTATGAATGGTTTAGTTATTCTTTACTAAATTTGTATTCCATGGTTGGCTTTGTACGTTTATCAAACTGCTATATTGGTAGCAGGCTTATGTTTACGTGTTTACTTTTTCAAGTT
The DNA here is from genome assembly GCA_036346205.1 of Vesta saturnalis. Lineage (NCBI taxonomy): Eukaryota > Metazoa > Arthropoda > Insecta > Coleoptera > Lampyridae > Vesta > Vesta saturnalis. The sequence continues at coordinate 68,276 of JARFJB010000069.1, forward strand.
TCATAAGTTTGTTTACACATCTTAAACAATTCTGACTAAGACTAAGAAGTGTTGTCGAAGCGTTTGGATTTGTATGTGTTTCTATGGTTTTAAATATGTTTAATAATGGAGAGGGTTTACATTTTCATATAGATGGCGTAAATTGTCAGTCATTATTAACATGCATTTTGTAAATATTTATTCAGAGACCTTTTTGACGTGAATGCGTTAGATTAAGTATCGTTTCACACAGAGCCTGCTCTAGGAAACAGGACCGGGACAAAAATTGAATGTGTGCTTTGCAAAAATTCTCAGTCATTACATTCTTTTTTTTATTTATATATATGAAGTATAAGAATAACTATTTTATACAAAAGCAGCCATTCGTGACTAAATATTCAGTTTCGCCAATAACACAGACATATTTTTCCACACATTTTAATTTCTATTTATGTGTGTGTCAAATTGGATAATCTTTCTTGACACTTACGTCAACGTAAATAATTCTTTACAAGTGAGTTTAGCCGAGATAGTGAGAATAGGTATTGCCAATAATATTCTCAAAATGATACTGAGGTATGGTCATACATTTTATTCAATGTATTTAAGCATTCTAATGGAGTTGTTACTGAATGGCAACGTACAGTACGAAATATTTTGCTTTCCTTGTACTATTCTAGGCCATTTATGTTGCGGTATTGTCCTATGGTTTAGTGATCACGAGAAAAAAAACGTAACTCAAGACTCCGTAAGGAAATACTTAAAAATTGTAAATCTTGTAATTGGACTGCCGATAAAATATTGCTAAATTATGATAAACTTTGATAGAGAAACATCAATAAAATAATTTAAAATGATGTGCTAGCACACCAGATAATTTCCATATTTATTTAAACACGTTAAACTTAAGAGTCTCTACCACAATTGAAATAAATCGATATATTCTAGCAAAAAAACGAAATACTCGTGACTAGCACCTAACCAAATTAATCCGTCGTATAACATTAACAATCTTATTGTATACACGGTATCCCGTAAATAATGGGGCATAGTTCAGAGATTGAGATTGAGTTTCTGTTTCCTTAAAGAGTTATGACCTTCCAAAGATGCACTTTTTATTCCACTTTTTTTCGATAGCTGTCGCATTTTTCAAGGTATCTTGTTTAAATTTGGCATAGGGGAGTTTTTCTGGCAGACAAACAAGAATATCTATTTACTGTCAACGTAAAAGATAGAAGGGCCACCAAAACCTTACTCATGTTTCTGGGTTCCGCTGTATTTTTTTTTGATTAAGATTTTGAAAGACATGTTAACATTTCTGAAAGGTAATTTTATTTTCTTTCAAAAAGGTTCTCTTATTGTATATCGCTAAATGGTTCCGCTTTAGAGGAAAATGCACTTAAAGTGAATTCTGCAGAATGAACATATTTCACTTGCATATTTACAAACAACTAAGAAATCATAAAACATTGAACATGTATTTAATTATGATGAATGGTATTCTCAAAATATCCCCCATTCGTCTCAATACATCTTTGGCATCTTTTCAAAAGATTTCTTCTTACTGAAAAAAACGATGGATGCAGATTTCTAATTGCATTTGCAGCTGCAATGATTTTTTTATATAGTTCAGCTCTTGCATTAATCACTGCAGCAGAATATGCTAAAGTTTTTATGTACCTCTAGAAGAGAAAGTCCATTGGATTGAAATCAAGACTTCGTGGAGGCCAACGATGCCCATTTCCTCTTCTAATCCAACGATGTGAGAATACATTATTTAAGCGATTTTGCACCGCGAGAGGGTGATGAGCAGGGGCGCCGTCTTGAAGAAACCACATCTCACGACGAAAGTTTAAAGGAACTTCCGCAGGTTAAACAAGTTATACTGAGGGAAGTTTAGATACTCGCGGCCATTCAGTTTAACTGCAGGTTCAAAATGACCCACAAGAGAAAGGTTCACTATCCCAAACCAAATATTAATTTTAAATTCGTGTTGAAAATAGAACCCCCTTTGGAGTTTGGGTTTTCGTCGGACCAGATATGCAATTTCTGCTGTTAAATACCCCTCTTCTGGTAAAGGTTACCTCATTCGTAAACAAAATATTGTTTATAAAAGATTGATCACATCGATGATGGCTGAAATCCAGTTAGAAAAATTCGCTCTTGCCGAAAAGTCATCTGGCAATAAATTTTGGACTGGTGTGTAATGGTGCGAGTGTAGTTGCTTTTCATGCAAAACAGTTGATATTGCCCCGCGAGATAACCCAGTATTCGCACATATTCGACGAGTGCTAATGGACGAATTAGTTTCAACTAGATCTAAGACCTCTTCTTCTTGTTCGACGGTACGCACTATAGGTCGACACCCTCTATCTTTTACGTTGAAAGTCAATGGATGTTCATGTTTGTCTACCCGAAAAACTTCCCTGTACCAAGTTTAGACAAGATATCCCGAAAAATGAGACAGCTATCGAAAAAAAATGAAATAAAAGATGCATCTTTGGAAGGTCATAAACTTTTTAAAGAAGCAGAATTGGACTAAGGTAAGTTGGCCTAAACCGGGCTATTTTAACCCAAGGAAACTACCTCTGAACTATGGCCCATTCTTTACGGAACACCCTGTATACATTTTTATTACCCCTCGAAACAGATGCGTGCAAGTCAAATGAGATACATAGATGATGCTACAATTGAAACATTACATTTTATTATGTATTGCAAACACCTGGGAATGTCTTGTCTGTCTGTCTGTACGTGGTTTTTAAGCCGAATGGCTTAAAACGTTTGAAGTATAATCATTCGGTAACTGCACCTACTAATATGGCTGACCTGGCAGAAATTGTTGGATGTTATTTTTTGCGGTGTATCTATGTTCTTAAACGAAAATGTTACATAATAGTGTGTTTGAAATGGCGGAGTCCCAAAAACGTGAAGCGTAGGGCTAGTGCCCCGTTACCCGGGTGTAACGAAGGCATTGATTTCACTATCACATCCTAAGCTGTATCAACAACTGTTTACTTAATTTCTGTAATATTAGAAAACGGTGCGAAATAGACCTAAATACCAGAAGACATTTATGTCATGCTGCATCTCTAAATGTTGTAGTTATGTGTATGATATAGTTTACTTAAGAAAATGCTCCGATTAAAGCCACTTTATTGAAATACCCTTCTGTAAGTAAACGGTAATGCATGAAATTAAACAGTGTGGTTTAAAATATGTACCTATCTCAAAAAAATTAGTTGCCGTTCAAAATTTATTTAAAATACTTTTTTTGTGATTACATATAAGTAATTAAATACATTCATTTATCGCATCAATAAGAGAGGTATCGATGCTGATGTGCTTTGATTTAGAATTATACTACAGTAGACTTGTAAAGCATTTAATTGTTGAAATATTAATTAGCTTATATGAATATAGCCATGTTCACGTTAACATTCTTCATTTCAAAGCACACGCTGTAAAACATCAAAGTTGTAAATTTTACCGATGAAAACGCAAAGAATAATAAATAACTGGTATTATAACATTAGTTATGACATGTTACATTCATCAGGGTGTATATCATATAAATGTCATATCATGATACTATACCCGTATAGAATATTTTACTTAACAACTTACACGAGTGTAGGCGAATTTATGATTCTGACGAGCGTCGTATCTATAGTTTCTATTTTATTAAATGTTTGTAAATTTTAGTTTATTTTCACGAAGAGAGAAGAGAAACTACGTTAAGACTGTAAAGATATAAAACAATTCTACCCAGATCTTGAAGTATCGGCATAAATTCGCTACTGGTCTGGCAGATGGAATGCATAGAAGCGATGTTATGCAAGCGATTAAATACGCTCGAAATTATTGAAAAGGTATACGTGGACATGTTTGTAGATGTCCATACCATTTTATTTTTATACAATATACTTTAAGATGGTTGAACACCTCGTTCACTTTTTATTTGATGAAATATTTATGGCATCATCAACTTGATGGGTGAATTTTAAATGCGCTATTTTGCTTGTTTTCAATTAAACGTGACGAGAGTGAAAATGTAGATGTGTATAATGTAGAAACGTACGATTGCAATCAACGATCTTTGTAGAATAGGACCTTATAGAAGTTACATGAAATATGTGCATACCGCATTACCATGTTATATGTAGAGTACTGCAGTCCTGTTAAAGATACAAGACAACGACAGTAAATTATATCACTGCTTTGTGTACGCATAATGGATTGGAAATAAACAAACAGGAGTTTTATTGTTACCCTTTATTTAATGTACGAGATGTAGATGTATGCGGATTTTTTGCGAAATATTTTAAAGACATTACACGCATTTACGTTTTCCATGTATTCATTATTAATGAATAGTTATCGAGGTTTGTTATAATGTAAGTTTCTTATGTGTATTTACGATGAAATACCTTTTCCATGTTAAGAATTTCAAACTGAGCGTTGTACTATTAAGCTGTTGATTATTTGTCGAAATATGGGTATCTGGAACATTGCACTTTCTTATATACACCAGTCCTTACAAACTTTCAACTTCCAAATTTATTGACTAATATACTGTTAAACATTGAAATGAATGTTTGACTGAACTATTGTTTTTATATTTATCATTTACTTTCTCTTTTAGTCTGCCATATGCTTCCCATTTTTCCAATATCCTTTTATAGCAACACAGTGCTATCTTCTCATTTTTAGTTTTTCACTGATATTATTTTACTACATTACCATTGAAATCAGCTTACATTTTTGCTCTACTCATAATTTTCTTGTTTTAACAAGTATCTTATAACAGCTAAGCAATTCCATATACCAGGATATCAATATAATGATTGACCGAAAAAACTGCTTTTTACAGAATTTTTATCAAAAGTTTATTCCAAGTTTTTGGTGAAGTTAGGCACAAATATTTATTTCAACTTCGACTGACATTTCATGAACGTACACAGATTTTTGCTTTTTGAATTATTCCTTTATCTACATTTGTATTACAATAATTTTTTTTCAAAACTCATTAACAAATTAACAAGGACTTTCAAGGTAAGTTAATTCGTGAATTTTATGCCTTTTATGCATTATACAAAACATGATTGACTTGTGTGTTTAAGCAATAAAATAAAAAGAAGCTTAAAAACCAAAACATTAAATAAGTAAAGACAACATTGTGCATTACAGGTCTTTCTTATGGTACATGCCATAAACCAGTCAAACGTCAATTACATTTTCGTCCTTACAAGATAACGGTTGTGCAATAATTGTCACCTTTAGATTTTCAAAAGCGTTAAGAATATTTCCAATGGTTCAATTTGAGAAATGACGAAATACTGTTCTAGGAACGACACGGTCAAACAATAACGATCGCACTGTATAAGGTTCAGCAACAGGATTGTACGGTTTTGAAAAGGTTGCTGTGGAACGACTGTTTATTTGACAAACGTTAAATAGTGATAAAATGGTATCTTAGTATCGAACTACAAATTGGCCGGTTAATCAACGAAGCTTTGCTGTAAAATCATTTATCCTGACCCAGTCCATCGTGTAAATCCAGAGGCGTTATCGCCGTGTATTTAATTTGCCAGTGCGAGCTGGAGTCTCATCAAGATATTTCCATTTTTGAGATGTGTAAGAGATTTGGACAAAAGGGAAGTGCAAACTCAAAATTTGTCGGAGGTACACGTACAGTTCGTACACAAGGTAATATTCAAAGAGCCAGAGTAGCCGTTGAACGGAGTCCAGTACGTTCTGAAATTCGGTATTAAATTGCACTGGAAATTTCAGAGCGAAGTATGAGACGAATTTTAAAGCTAGATTGAAATTTCATCCATATAAGGTACAGATAGTCCAGAGGCTGAATCGTGTTGATACACTTAACCACCTCAATTTCTGCAGGCAATTTCTTGAAACATGGAACAACAATCTAGGAATTCTTCATAAACTTATAATGTCTGACGAAACTAACTTCCATTTAAGTGGGTACTTTAATAAACAGAACTTTCGCTACCGGGCAGAACACAATCCAATACAAATGCATGAACACCCACTTCATGAGCAAAAGGTAACGATGTGGTGTGGAGTGCCCAGATTTGATGTGATCGCGTCATACTTCTTTCAATAAAACGGCCACGCCGTTACAGTCAATTCATTTTGGTACGTTGCGATGTTGGAAACATTTGTGGTTATGGAACTCCAAAAAATGGACCAACATGAAGTGTGGTTCCAACAGGACGGCACCACAGCGCATATAGCTAGACGGTCCATTGCTGTTTTACAACGTATGCTCCCGAATCGCCTAGTTTCCAGTTTCGGAGACATTGCATAGTCCGCAAAATCCCCGTATCTGTTGGTCCCTGATTTTTTTCCGTGGGGATTCTTAAAACCCAAAGTGTACTCCACGCGTCCTCAAGCGTTTGAAGAACCTAAGGAATTCGGGAGGAAATAAGTTTGATAAACGAAGATTTACTCAGACCTCGATTTCAGGAATAGATTGCAGCAATGTATAGAAGAAGACGGTGGCCATCTTAGGGATGTGATCTTCGCAAACTAAAAGTGTTACAAGACATTTCCATAAATGTGTTTTTAGTTGTAATAATAATAATAAGTCCGAATGTATTCTTTGTTTCTTAACAGTAGCCTACTAAAAACTATTCAATCCTGTTGCCGCACCTTGTATTAGACCACAGACCCGATCCTTACTATAGAGCTTGGTACATTCCCTAAACCCAGTGCCACTGGATGAGTTAAATGTATATGAACACATTAATAGCCAAATTATTTATGGTCATCTACTAAGCATGACATGCTGGTTTTGTTTTCTTTCAATACCAACCTACAAAAAAAAGACAATAGTCAAAGGTATAGGAATCATGATAGTGTGCACCTTACGCGTTTATATTAAAGTTTGGTTATGTCTTAAATACAGACCTAAATTAACACGGATGGTACCAATTCACTGAGGCGCTAAAGTATTTTATTGCTCTTTTGCGTTTATAGTATGTACCGGAGATGAGAATGCTAAGTGCTGTTTCTCGGAAACTATTCTTGTCTGGCCACCCGGTATATTATGAAAGTCAAACGTATACTTAAATTTATAAATTACGTTAAAGGATGAATCACTATATGTATCAGTCTAATTACTATCAAAATAACTAATACCCAATATTTAAATAAGTTTGGAAAGGTAAACGCTTAACAATAATAGCATTAAACTAAAAATTAAAAAATCCTGACACAAAAATTCTACTTTTAAACCTCCAAAATAAACAAATGTTCTTGGATCAGAGCTAAGAACAGTCTGCATCGAATCACCTTTCAAACGAAAAAAAAAACTAAATCAAAATCGTTAAGCTTATAACAACACCCCTCTTTTATCGTCGAAGGTTAGAAATATTAACCAAAATATTTGTATCAACAATTAAACTAGTGAAATGTATTCCCATAAACTTTCCGAACTCCCTCGTGTATTCGTTATCAAAATAACTAATAACTAGCCTAGGAAGTTACTGCTTTGTAACAAGTTTAGGAAAAAGCCTCCTAGATTGCAATTAACGTTAAACTTGGCTGAGATCTGCATGTACTAATAGTATTATCCAATAACGTAAAACTTCAGAAAAGAAACAGTGTTAAGAACTGATTTTCACTTTTCTTTAATCTATGTTTATCTTCATGCCAACGTCAAATATGAAACGAGCTTTACTTTAATTCATTTAGAATATAAGCCGTACACATAATGAAACACAGACGTAAGTCCTGGAGATGGTATGCAAATATTGAATAACTTACTCATTTCTTTAATGCTGTCCCCAAAATTAAAATACTTACCCTACCTCTTTAAAATTTCAAAACTAAGCAATAAATATTTAATTACGTTAAAAAGTCACTTCACTGTAAATTACAAAACAAAATTTTACAAGTTAGCTCGGCCTAAACCTTCATTCGAGTTACACTGTATTACAAAAAAATGAAATGGGTAATGAATTCTGCAGTAAAAGCAACCTTTCTCATAATTACTCTGTTATAACCATAAAATATAATTGCAAATTTGTCCAATATGCTTCAAATTGGTTATATTGAACTAACTTACTCAGAACAGGTAGACGTTGCAATATCAGTTTTGGAATTAACAACTTAAATGATTATTCATTTAAAAATTATATGTGACAAGTCTTGTTAATTCAATTTTTGAGCCCTTTATGTTATTAATTTTTTGTTTGTAATGGTGGTAAGATAAATACGGAATATATCGTCCTGAATTAGATATTATCGTATACCAATCAATGTTTATTTTGTTTGGTGTGAATAATTTATTTGCACGGTTACCCTCTTCTTTTTCTTCTTTTTTTTAAATTTTGTAATTGATTACTCAGCTCCCACGTGAGCGTTATTGCTTATACATGATTTTAAGTTTGTATAATGTACGTTAACCTATTTTGTGCTAATTGTAGCATGTTAATATAAAACAACTTAGATTTTTTGAGCTTCATATAAAACTAGGTAAGCAGTATGTAAATGATTATTATACAATATCATCTCATGTTTAATCGCTAGCATCTTTGCATTAGAATGTTTGATTTTTGCACCGCTGTTTTATTTTTTTTATACCGATTCGTACAGTTTCTTGAATCTTTATTAAACCGAAATTTTACCCTATTTTACTCATAAAAATAGCTTACTTGAATGTACGGTCTATACTTTTAGCTTGGTTAGTTTTGTACATTTTGTCATATATCAGATTTCGATATAATTACGGTTTCCGAAATATGGTTACATGAAAATATTAACTTTAATTCCATCATGATTCCTAATTAAAATTTGTTTCGTAAGGACAGGAATGACAGTAGAGGTGGGAGAGTTGCAGTGTTTATTAAAAGTGTCTACAAATGTAAAGAGCTAATTTTAATACAAGAAAGCAACCTCTAAGTTTTATTTGTCGAGTTTAAATTCCTTTCAGCAAATTGGCTTGTTGGGAGCTTTTATCGACCACCTTCGGATAACATTTCTAAATGTACTTTGGACATTGATGACATTCTCTCATATATTACTACTAATCATGTTTCTATTGTTTCGATAATTATAATATTATACAGGTGATTAAGGATCCCACTAGGTTAACATCATTGCTATATGCAATTTTTATCGCGGGTCCGAATTACCTGATAAATACGGGAACCCTGAACTCACAATTTATCACTGATCAACAAGCTGTATTCTACATGTTAGCTAGCTGTTATAAAAACTAAGAAGCACTACTTGATCAATTTTCTAAGTCGTTTGATGCTATCACTCATGCTCTACTCTGCGCTCAATTATGATTTTTCTGACAATGATGCGTTTTATTAGGTCTTATCTATCCAACAGAACTACTAAATTAAATTTATGAGAAATCTCTTACATGAATCGCATATCTCTGCCGTTCCACAGGGGGTTCTATATTAGGGCAGCTGCTTTTTATTTTATATATGTGATATTGTTGAGTTCGTTGATAATTGCAGCTTTATGCATATACAGATGATACGTAATTGTATTTCAGTTTCCCCTACAACAAATGAATTGATTCTGTACATATCACCAATTGCACTCTCCGCAATATACATAAAAACGCCACGGCTCATAATTTACATTTAAATGCTACTAAGCGCAAAACTATTGTGTTTACTGGCAACAAACGTTTAATTTTTTGGGTTTCTTTTATGGGGTACATTTATATTTATGTTATACAACTCTAAACGTTTCGATAACACTTTCAGTTATGTTAATCTGCAGTAGTACAATCTTTTAGAATCGTTTAAGAATGTTATGAAATTTTCGCTACCGCAGAAAGTTCCCCAGTCTCTTAGTACTAATTGCTACGCATCTAAAACAGGCGTCGTAATAGTATAAAGTACAAACACACACACACACACGCACACACGCACATGCACACGCACACGCACACGCACGCACGCACCGCACACGCACCGCACGCACGCACGCACACGCACGCACCGCACGCGCACGCGCACGCGCACGCGCACCGCACACGCACACGCACGCGCACGCGCACCGCACGCGCACGCGCACGCACACGCACACGCGCACGCGCACGCACACGCACACGCACACGCACACGCACACGCACACGCACACGCACACGCACACGCACACGCACACGCACACGCACACGCACACTCACACGCACACTCACACTCACACGCACACTCACACGCACACGCTTATGTACAAGCACATGGACGCGCACGCGCACGCACACGCTCACGCACACGTACACGCACACAAATACGCACACGCACACTGCTTTCAACGATGTATAACAATCTATGCTTGAAATAATAGATTCCGGCATATTTTATATTATTTGCTTAAAAATAAGAAACCCATGAAAGCAAATGAATTTTAACAAAAATCCGATCTGTCATGTTTAATTATTAAAGCAGTTGTTGTATTTTGAAGAAGTATTGATGTCAACCTTTAGTGAAGGTGAAAATTAATGTTTTCTCAGAAATTCCAACTTTTCTGTTAACTGTACTTACATCAAATGTAACAAAGGCACTCGCCTTGCAGCTCAACAATATCGACATAACTTCCTAGAAAGACGACAACCGGGTATTAGAATATTGAGTAGATTAGATATAAATATGCGGCAATATGGACGTTTAAGGAAGCTGCTCGTGAAATAATGCCGAAGAATTGACACTGGCTTGCGTTAATGTTAATCCAAAAGTGTCAACTTGACAAATAGAAAATCTAGTTGATGTTAATGGCAGCATACAGAATTTTAAATAAACATTACTTTATCCCTTATAAGCTGCATGTTGCTCACACTTTACACCCAAATGATCATCTGCGTAGAAGAACGTTTTGCCGATGGGTTATTAATAAAATGGAATAAAACGATGGTTTCATTAACAGCGTTCTTCGGACTGACGAATCACGTTTCACTAGCTGCGGTTTATTTAATCGCCATAATGAATATCACTATGCCCAAGAAAATCCACACGAGATTATATCACGGCGAAACCAAGTTCGCCTTGGATTTAGTGTCTTTTGTGGCATATTGGGGAATCGTTTAATTGGACCTATAATTTTTAACGGGGCTTTAACTGTAGCACGTTACCTCGAAATGTTGAAAACAACGATAGAAGACTTTTTAGATGAATTTCCCTTGGCACAAAATTTGGCAACATGGTACCCACAAAATGGTGTGCATGCACACAACTCCAGACATGTCATTTATTATTTAAGTGATCGTTTTAATGGCAGAGTAATAGCTCAGATCAGCCAACCTCACACCTCTTGATTTTTAATTAATAAATAATAAACAAATTGCAAGATTGTTAATAAATTACAAGTATCTGTGCAAGAAACGTTAAATATGAATTGTGTTTGGCGAACAATGGCCATCATTTTGAACATTTGCCGTAATTCAATTAGCTATTTTTAGTTTTAAGATTTATAGTAATTAGTTCTGTTTGGTTATAATTCATTTGTTTTGATGGCTAACTTTAATTTCAAACTAATAATATAAAATATGCCGGAATCTATTATTTCAAGTGTAGATTGTTATACATCATTGAAGCAGAAATTATTTCAAAATCCAATATGGTGCTTATTTAACATAAAAAAGTTGCTATTATTATCTCCAAGAGCGTAGTTGCGATATTTTTTTTTTGAAAAAACATCTCAGTTCGTCTTAAAGAAATTAGCAACTTTTATTAAAAAAAAAATTTGTAACTTTTATTTCAGTTGTTGTCGATTATCTTCGAAAGTATTCGGAATTTTTGATATTTCTAAACAGCATCTGAATCATCTGAATCAGTATGAAAAACTGTACAACACTACCCATTTAGCCAAGTCTGTATCTTTATTAATAACAAAGTTACCTATATATATATATATATATATATATATATATATATATATATATATATATATATATATATATATATATATATTATATATATATATATTTTTTCTACTTAACCTTACGCCATTCCCTTGCGGGTAGGCAAAACAATCCCTGCCTCTTATTTATTTTTCATTCACAATTCTTTCTCCATGCTTTCCTATCTTCGCATACCTCAATAGCTTCCGCAAGATTCATACATAGTCTCTGACATGCTCTTTTGTTTTTAAAACTCCTTATCTTTCTTTCCTTTATCATAGATTCTACTACATTCAGCCAAATTTTACGCGGCCTACCAGGCCCAGCCTTTCCCTAACCTCGCCCACATATATTTGTTTCGTTAATCTTGCGTTGTTCATTCTCTCAATGTGACCAAACCAACGTAATGTACAACTTTTATATATATCCATCATCGTCTTTTCTCACCACACTCCGTCATTATGCATTCATTTTTTATCTTGTCCCTTCTCGTTTTACCACATGCGCTTGTCAGGAATCTCATACCCACGGCATTTATTTTTCTTTTGTGCTTTTTTTGACATAACCATGTCTCACTTCCATACAGTACTGACGAGACGAATACGCCATTATAGATTGCTCGTTTCGCAGCTAGGCTCATGCTTTCATTTCTCATTATCGTTCACATACTTCCAATCACTTTCCTTCCAGCATTGACCCTTCGTCGAATCCCGCTCTCAATTGTACCATCTGCAGTAAAAACTCTACCGAGATATACCAGCTCGTCCACTTGCTCCACAGTTTCATCTTGCAGAGTAAATACTCTACTCTCCTTTCCACCTTCCCGATTGAACACCACAATCTTAGTTTTGTTCATGTTTACCTTTAGGTCCATGCTCTCAGAGACTGTATCAAACTTCCTCAGAGAGGTTTCCAGCTCATCCGCACTGTCACTTAATAAGACTGTCATCTGCATACACCAGAAGTCGTACATTTACGTCACCAACCATTACACCATTTGTATCGGTACGTGCTTGTCTAAGACATTTATCCATGTATATATTGAACAACCACGGTGACATCACACAGCCTTGTCGCACTCCTTGATTAATATTAAAGTATTCACTCACACCTCCTCTCACCCTAACACATGCCCGACTACCGTTGTATACTGCCCTTATTCCATTTATTAGACCTTTATTTACGCCATATTCATTTAATATTTCCCACAGCTTCTCCCTGTTCACTCTGTCATATGCTTTCTCCAGATCTACAAACGGACAGTACAACTTCCTTTTTACCTTTAAACACTTTTCGATCACCTGCTGGAGAGATCGACGCATCCTCTCCCTGGCATGAAGCCACCTTGCACATCCCACATCTTAGTTTGTGTAGTTTCTGGTACTCTATCAATCAGTATTCTTCCAAATACGTTACCAGGCACGCTGAGCAAGCTTATTCCTCTGTAGTTCTTACAATCACTCTTGTTCTCCTTACCCGTTATACAATGGTGCAATGATCGCGCTCTTCCAATCACTCTGCACTTTTCCACACATAATGCATACATTGAATAACTCACACAATCTTCGTATAAGCTTTGCACCACCATACTTGAGCATTTCACCAGTGATTTCATCTACGCCTGCTCCCTTTCCGTTTTTAACTTCCCTACCGTTTCCTCTACCTCATTTATTCCAATATCCTTCTCAGTTTAATTCATCATTTCTTCTATATTCTGCTTGTCTTACTTTCCTCTCTACTGTACAGCTTTCCGAAATATTCTTGCCAGCATTTCCTCACTTCACAATCGTCCCATATTATTTCGTTTCTAGCATTCATCACTCCTGCAGCGTTCTGTTTTGGCCCACATTTTGTATTTTTGGCCCATTTCCAGAAGAGTTTTTTGTTTCCCTCAAAATCATTCTGCATTTTCTCTCCTTCCACAGCCATCACTTCCTCTTTACTTATTCTCACTGCCTCCTTCGCTTCTTTATTTCTTAGTCTGTACACCTCATACAATCGCTTCTTCTCAGTCTCATTTTTTGCAGCAATTATTGCCATGTAAGCATCTTTTTTCTTACATACTGCCTTTTTTACCGACTCATTCCACCAAGCACATTTTTTGTGTCTGCCTACAGTCACTCTTCCACATATTCGCACGGCACAATTGACAACAGAGTTTTTCAAGCTTATCCATGCACTTTCAACGTCAGTGTTTTTTATTTGTTCGTTCCACACTGTTTCATTCACATTCAATTCTTTACTCGCAGCATCTGCGTATTTCATTCTCGCACCGTTATCCACTAGTTTGTCAACCCTAATTCTGGACGTTCGCACTACATTTGCTTTCCTTCTCCAGACCCACTTTTGCCCTGAACACACTCTCGATACAACCAAAAAGTGGTCCGATCCACACTCCGCTCCGCGCATTACTTTTGTCTTTCACCAGGTTTCTAAGCCGTTCATCATATACTATCAAGTCTATCATACTTTTAGATTCACCTCTTTGCCATGTATACATATGCACATTTTTATGTTTAAACTACGTATTGGATACAAACAGGCATCTCTCCACACAGATGTTCAGCAGGTGTTCACCATGCTCATTGACTCTTTGGTCTCCGAACTTTGCTAGAACGCGTTCACTACGTTTTCTCTGTACACTCACTCATCCGTTTATATCCCCCACTATAATCACTCTTTCGTTTGGCTTACATACGTTCAACACGTTCTCTACTTCATTCCAGAAGTTCTCACGCTCCTGGTCTCTTTCTCCATTCACCGGTGCATAGCATGCAATAAGAAAAGTTCTTCGAAACTCCACTTTCATTCTAACCCATATTACCCGGGGAGATACCAACTCGTACTGTTTAACACATCTTTTCGCTCTTTCACTTATGATCATCCCAACTCCTTTTGCGCCATGCACTTCCGTCTCAACTCGTGACCATAGTGCCAGGCTGCCATCCTCCATCTCCACAGCATCCTTTCCTTTGCGCTTTGTCTCCGATACACATATAGAATATCAAGGTGTCTTTCGTACACTACATTCGCAATTTCAAATTCTTTACCATGCATACCTCTAACATTCCACGTACCGACTCGCCATTCATTCCTTGAACAGTTGTCAGCAACGGGGCCTGTCTGTTTCGACCATGACCGCCCCTTGTAGCCAGGTCGTTCCGAGGCAGTTGTATTGTTTTCTTGAGTAATATCATAGCGAGCAGACCGGTTACTGGCCAAATCGTGCCCCGGACGATGTAGTATTCCCTATTAACGGTATCGTCCTACTACTGGACAGTTATTTGTCTACTGTCACGACATAATAGATAGATATAAATAATAGATCGAATACTTACTGTATAAATCTCAAAATGTACATATATACATGTACATTTTTTTTCTTACCTACCCTTCAATCATACCACGCGTTTAACCATACTGCTCTATACGCGATTCTTGGTTCCGCGCCGCTCAACGGACTTGCTGGTATTTATTAGCGACCAAATGATTCAATTATTATTTATTTATTTTTTTATTTTATTTATGTTAAAACTCTGTTTCCCAAATTTAGTTAAAATCGGTTGATGCGTTCAGAAATTATTTCGAAAAAACGAAACTATTTTAAAAACTTTAACGCTCTCTAGCGGCAAAAGCAACTTAGGATATCGGTATGTATACCTACATCGCCTTATTTTGACCAAGGAATCTCTGGTTAAACGTTGTACACGACATTTCCGGACACCCTGTATAGTGCGTAGTCTACCGTTTAATATTCCAACTCTCGCCCAAGTTGTCAAATTTACGTGCTCCTTAGTTTTCTTATAAATTGGGATTTTCCCAACACTTCTTTTCCGCAAAATCGTGAAGAAATTTATGCTTCAGAAGGCAGAAGCGGCAAACCATCTTGTTGGTTTATTGAAAAAGTACAAGCCTTAATGCAAAGGAATTATGTTCAATTTAAAAGTATAGCTATCTCACTTTTAATTCTCACTACATTTACAATGAGAAAGGTCAATCCAATCTAAAAATAACGATGGCTGTTTAGCTATAACTTAATGGTAATTTTCATTGGAGATCGCATGTCGTGATAAGACACATTTAAAAACGTCCGTAAAAAAATATTTCACAAGGTGATATCGAAAAATAGAATTGTGAAAACCACTAAAAAGCAGTTTATGACAAGATCAATTTATCACGAACAAGCAACACATATTTCACATCAGAACTGAAAATGCTAAAATCACAAACAATGTGTAAACATAGATTTAGCAAGAAGAACAAGATGTATAAACAGGAATATGAGAATGTTAAAATAGAAATAGGTCTAATTCCTGGAACCTGGGCCAAAGTCAGATATATCAACCTAGACCGATGTCAAAAAGCAACAAGATATCTAAAAATATAATTGTCAGAATGCTAAAATAGAAACAGGTCAAATTCCTGGAAACGGAGTCGAGATATATCAAAAAAGATCGAAGTCAGAAACAAGAGAATGTTCAAAATAAACCTATTCATCAAGAAGCAACCGGATATCTAAAAATACAATCATGAGAATTCTAAAATAGAACACGTCAAATTCCTGGAGACGGAACTAAAGTCGGATATATAAAAATTGATCAATCTCAAGAAACAACAGAACCAGGTCACATTTCTGGACACGGACCAATATCCGATATCTCAAAAAATATCGATTTGTTCAAAAGCAATTGTGAGAATGCAAAAATGGAACCAAGTAAAATTCCGGGAAACGGGCCCAAGGTTGGATATATAAAAATCAATTACCGAAATTGATTTTGAACCAAAGCTACCTAAAATTAGGTCAATTCATACAAAGCAAAAGTATACACACACAAAAATTGAATTGAGAATGCTAAAAATAGAGCGTCAGGATCTGACACATCAAAATAGACTAAGTTGTCTAAAAGTAACAGATTATTTAATGTGCCAACACACAACCAGGTCACACAACTGAAAACGGAGCCAAGATCTGATATATCAAAATAGACCAATTTGCCTAAAAGCAACAAGATACAATTATGAAAGTGCTAAAATTGAACCGGGTCAAATTCCTGGAAACGGAGTCAAGATCTGATATATAAAAATAGATCGAAGTCAGGAGCAAGTGAACATCCAAAATAACACCGTCTATCAAGACGCAACAGGATATCTAAAAATACCTTTGCGAGAATACTAAAGTAGAAACACCTCAAATTCCTGGAAACTGAACTAAAGACGATACATAAGAATTCATCAATCTCAAATGCGGCCAGGATCTGATATATCAAAATAGACCAATTTGCCTAAAAGCAGTAGGATATTTAATGTGTTAAATTAGAACCAGGTCACATTATTGGAAACGAAGCCAAGATCTGATATATAAGAATAGGTCAAGAAGCAAAAGAGACCAAAATAGACCTTTTTATCTAGAAGTAACAGGATATCTAAAAATACAATTTTTAGAATGCTAAAATGGAAACAGGTCAAATTCCTGGAAACGGAGCTTAGATCGATAATATAAAATAAATCGATCTCAAGAAGCAACAACATATCTAAAAATTTAATTGTGAGTATGCGTTTAGAACCAGATCAAATTTCTGGACATGGGCCTAATATCTGATTCTGATATATCAAAATAGATCGATTTGTCTAAAAGCAACAGGATATTTAAATATAGATATGTTCATCAAGAAACAACAAGTATCTAAAGTGCATGCGGTGTTGTCATATATCGCGGCGTTGCCATGTTCATTGACCTTGAAAAGTGAGAGTATATATATATACATATATATATATATATATATATATATATATATATAATTTGTGTTTTTAATTTAATGAACGAACGGAAGTTCAATTTGATAATCATTAATTGTATTTTATTTAAAATTAACTTTTAAAGTACATACAGTAAAAGATTAACTCGAGTGGGACTTGCACCCCCGACCTCCACTGTGCTAGAGTGGGGCTCTTCTATTTGAGCTATCGATTTAAACTTAAACTGTATGTACTTCCCTAGTTACGATGTATTATAATTTTTATACACACAATGAAGGATCACAGTCAACGTTTGTGAATGTCATGTGAGCCCGCAATTCGCTAAGGTTTCGCATGTGACAACACGTGATTGACAATTAATTTTTATTTTCTGTATGCAACACTAATAGATAGCTATAAAAATTGTTTTTTTCTATTTAAGTAACGAACGGACGTTCAATTTAATAAACATTAATTGTGTTTTATTTAAAATTAACTTTTAAAGTACATTCAGTAAAAGATTAACTCGAGTGGGATATATATATATATATATATATATATATATATATATGTATGTATGTTAATCAAATGTACATACAGTAGAGATCATCTCGAGTGGGACTTGAACTCTGCTAGAGTACAGCTCTAACCAAGTGGGCTATCGAGGGAACAAGTCACAGTCGATTTACCTTACCTGTTATAACAGTATATAATTTTCAATGAAATGATCATAGGCATTTATGAGTATGTATAGCCTATTTTTTTATTTGCTCCTTATATGAAATGAAATGAAATGAATAGTAACCACGGATCACTGTATAATAATAGAAGGAGTCTATTGAATTCTGAGTGAAGAAGTAGGGTTCCGCCGTATTATAACTTACCCATAAATTTATTCTGGGGTGTCTTTCAATTGAAATATAAGATTTTCATTAAATTTCACAAAATAATTTGATACAACTAAAAAACATTTATTTTTAACTATGTTAAAGCTAAACGCAAATAAAAAAAGAAACCACACTGCTTTGTCGTTTACTGTCTTTCAGGTAGTTTAAAAGTACTTAATAACTGCCAATTGAATCATAAGTTGAGATTCTTTCCAGGGATTCTGAGTCAAAAGTGTCTAAGTCCAAGTCCTTATTCCATCTCCATTATTTCTACATCTGAATTAGGTTCATCATTTTCAGAAGAAAGTTCTTAATCTGAATCTGATTTCTCTAGAGAAATAATGAGTGGTGGAATATTTTCAACAGAAATTGACCCCATTAGTTTTATCCAGTCTTTCAAAATTATTTTTTCGCAATGATTTATATAAGCTTGCCACATGTCGGACGTACATTGTAACGGTATAAACGGGTGGTAGAACGGGATTACAGATAAAATTGGCCTTTTTGCCCCGACTAGCCAGCGTATGGGTGTAGGTCAGATGTTGAAAAATTTTGCACATCCAGAATAGTAAAACGTACGTAAGTCACAATAGGGGATAAAGACAAAATCAATTCGGTTAAGGGCGCCAGAATGTTTGGTAGTCAAAATAAGGGATGTCGTGCCAAAATTACGAGTACGTAGCGTGTCTAAACATACAAAAAACATACGATTACCTATCCGCAATCAATTCCAGGTGTGCTGGACAGCAACTCAGCAAACTACCTGAAATAGGGCTTCAAAAGCACTACACGCTTGTCAAATGAAAGCGTGGTAAACACTCAATAAAGTTACGTTAATACACCTCAGTGTAAATAATTAGGCATTAACTAATAATCAAAACAAAACTAAAAAAATAAACTATAAAATGCACTCTAAATGAATTAATACTCAACTAAAAATCAAATAAAATACTAAATATTATAATCGCTATTACTCAATAATAAAAAACTAACTTCGTTACGTTAAAAACTAAATTACTTGCAAAAAACTTTTATGTAACACAAAAGGGTTTCCACAGAATTAAAACACATTTATAAAACCTAACAAAGCTATAATAAAATAATAAAAAAAAGGATAAATATAAAAAATGTAAACATACGATAATGCGTATCAACAAAAAAAATACAAATACTTAAAGGGCGACAGGATGTCTGATCAGAATGCTGCTTTACGCCAGTCTAAATGGTTTAACCTATATATATATATATATATATATATATATATATATATATATATATATATTCGTGGATTATATACCCACACTACAATAGGGTCAATTGCCCTTTAATACTAAAATAAATAACAAAGTGTGAAGGCGGAGCGTCAAAAATAATTCGAAACACAAAAATATTGAAATATTCAATAGAAAAAAAAACAATATTATGTTACCTTAAGGTCTAGAATTACACCTCTCCTGTGTTACAATAGAAAATGATGGTCGGTAACTGCTATAACGGAAATGAAATCTTTCTGGTCTGGCAAAAATGATGAATGAAATGTTGACTATTGTTCTTTTATACACAAACGATTCCTTGATTTAAACTCGTTAAAATGTTACTGCATAAATTAAAAACTTCTTTTAAAATACTAAATTGTGCGCTCAATTTGCTTATTGACTTTAATCTTTTAAATAGTTTTATTCCCACTAACAATCCAAAAGATCCATAACTTGATTTAAATAACTATAATTTTTAATATATTGCGAAAGTTTCCTTATCCTTAAACCCGCTTTGTACGGTAAATAAGAGGCACTACAAGAACGTTAATGTTAAAATCCGCAGAAGCGATATAAACCAAAGAGTTCACCGAAGCACTAATAAAACACGACGATGTCCTCTAGGTAACTTTACGTAAGATCGAAATCGGCACTAGGTATAATCCTTTGGTGATGAACAATTTTAATAAAATCCCTTTACAGGTCTTCTTCAGAAGTAGCTTAACTACCCTTACTACACAAAAAAAAGTACGTTCGTTAAACACCACAAGGTCCAATATATCAACGTTCTAAACCACCCCTTAAAGCGTAACAATAAACGTCACCGTAATACTACTCGAGAGCGCAGTCAGTTTCAGAATCCCAAAATTACAACCAAAAATCCATCTTGAAATTTTGAATCCCACCACTCAAAAAAAATCTTATCTAATTTAATTCCACCAATTAAAAGACGGAAGGAGAAGATTTGATACCCCAAACACGCAAATTCGTTTTTGTCCGTAAGGACTCGGTAATTTCCAAAATCTCAAACGTCAGCAAAAGTAACGTGCAAAGCATCTCTATATATTTTTTTTAAGTGCAAACAATCAGTCCCACATTCAATCTCTATGATTTAAAATCAACATACTCAACAATAAACTGAACAACTATACTTAAGCGTCTTTATGTCGCCAACATGACATCATACACATATAAACCTACACTATTTATTTAAATTACTTAATTTTTTAAGGAAATCAAACGAAATAAACCCTAATTAAACTTATATACAACTATTTACAAATAAACGTTAATCAAACTTCTATAATAAGGAAAAACAACCTAAATTACGGAATAATAAATCACAAACCAAAAAACTAAAGCTCGCCATACACACATCATGCCTAAAGGTCGCAACACACGTAACAAATTTATCTATAAAACTCAACAACAACAACAAAATTATATACGGAATCTAACCAAGTGAATAGAATTACAAACAAAATTACCCAATACGTATACAGGGTGTTCAAAATACCCTGACAACATTTTGAAACAGTAAGCCGCCATAAATTTGCAAACTTACCTTTTGATTTAGGTTGCGGAATGTATGTGCTTATTATAGAAGTTCTTGCTATAACCCTATGCCAACTCAATTGGATTGTTTTGACAATGGTATGGGGGTAAACAAAGGATTTCATGACCATGCCTTTTTAAAATGTCAATTACAAACCATTTAGTATCACGTTCTCGAAATGATTTAATCAACTCCCACAATTGTTTTTTGTTAAATTGTCGTTAACTTTCGCATTGTGGTTAATCAAAAAATCCTGCATTTGAAAATTATTACTAGAAAAAGTTGGTTTGTTCAACTGCACCGAGTGATACGGTGCATTGTCCATTACCACCACACATTTTGATTGCAGTCTATCCAGTGCAAGAATTAACTAATTAAACCACCTAATTTTGAAAAAGTTTTGCAGTCATTGTTTTATGGTAGTCACGGTTATTATTTTGTTGAGTCCAGTCGCACCTCTCTAAGAAACTTACAACCTACGTGTAATTTTGTAAAACATTTACCTGCAGACTAAATCGTGGGAGGATTACTTTTTAAATCAGTATCATGCACCCAACGACGAATATTACTCCCATTTTGGTAAATCCACGTTTCATCCAAAAACACGAATATCACATTCTCACTTAAATTTAGATATTGGATGAACTTCTTGCGAAAAGTAATTTTTAATTCAAAGACATGGTTCTTTCGCATAGCTGTTTACGTCCATTAAACATTTTGTACTTGTACTCCATCGATTTTATAAGTTTGCCAAAAGTTTGTCGATGGTAAAATGTGAGCCGCTGTAAATCCTTGCGAAAATCATAATTTTCGAATATATCATCACTAGTAGTTGTCGGACGACATAATTTAGCAAAATTTTTCTGTTCGTCACGTCCGTTTACAATTTTATTTTATTTTGCCACCATAATGTTCTTTATACGCCCCCAAATGCGGGCGTAATGTGGTCTTTATAGCACGGAAATGTCATTGTTGCTAAGCAGCATGATTGACAGCAAACACATGACATGATATGTCACGTAAGTTGAAAGAATTATTGAAACAATAACCTTACTATACAACCTTTATTAATAAAAATAATAGTAATGAAACTTATTCTTTATAAAAATAGAAAATACAGTTGGACACATTTTTTGTGCTCCGACACGCGCAAAACTTTTCGTAATCTTTTATGTATAAATATTTCGATTTACTTGGAATTATTTTTGCCTGGGCGGCCTCAAATTCATCCAAAATTTCTTGTGAATAAATTTTTGCGTTTTCACCTTCCATTTTAGAATGCAAATTATTTACAAACAAACAGTACCTTAGCAACAATTTAGCAATATCACAGTATCCTAGTAACAACAAATTAGCCAACTGTCGACTTTATTTCACTGCATTTGCATTTAAAAACTTGCCGAAAATACTGAATCTTTTTAATATTTTGTTCCAGTTTCATGGTGCAAAATAAAATAAAACATTGTATGTACCACGGGCATAATTGTAGGTTATAGCTCTGAGGAATATAAAAGCCCTCCGCTTCGCGTCGGGCTTTTAACATTCCCTCGAGCCATAATCTTCTGATTATGCCCTTAATACATAAATATCTATTATTGGTGCTGTTTACAGAAACCTGAAAAAATATTAATTTAATGTATTAAACTATTTCATATAAACCTAATCACTTACATCAAATATTTTTCCCGCTTCAATTAAAGTTTTTGCATGAGTAACTATTTATCAATTATATAACTTATCTTTTTATCTAATTTTTTTGGGCATTTTGAAGTTTTTAAAGTGACAGTATCAAACAATTACAAAATTTCAAACTTCTCTACGTTACTATGAAACCGGATATTTAAAAAAATCCTCATTTTTAATACTTAAAAAAAGGGAACATATATCAATCATGTGAAAATAAATTAATCAAATTTGACGTTAGTGTAAAATATTAAACCAACTCCCAAGTCTAGGGGGCAAATAAAAAAATAGATTATACGTCAGCCTGCAATTTGTCAGGTTTCGCACAATTACTACACATGACTGTTTATAACAGGATTAATGTGTAATATATAATAATATATAATATTATATATTATTATACTATGCCTTAGGCATATCAGTGGTATAACCTTCGTTAAGTACGAAATCGCGCGAAACGATACATAATAAGCTTCACACTTCAAAATACCCTAACAAGTCCTTTCC
This sequence comes from Vesta saturnalis, assembly GCA_036346205.1. Taxonomy (NCBI): domain Eukaryota; kingdom Metazoa; phylum Arthropoda; class Insecta; order Coleoptera; family Lampyridae; genus Vesta; species Vesta saturnalis. The sequence continues at coordinate 91,772 of JARFJB010000069.1, forward strand.
ACCTATCAAACCTGGCCCTGGTTTGCTTATTTTAAATGAAACACCCTGTCTATTATTAACATACGTTTCTTAAAATGGATAGTTTTCGAGACACTTTTTTTAATGAAAATTTAAACTTACACCATTTTACAGAAATCTGTACCTGTGATGGGTCTGGAAAACTATTATTAACACTTTAACACAAAGAAGATATGTACTATTATTTTCTGTATTTGAAATAAAGGATGGGTCACCACAGCGATCGAACTATAGTAACATGTAACTGAAGTAATTTAATTTTTTTTTAATTAATCACTCTGTATTCGTTCATTTCACTAAAATCTGTATAAAACTTCTATCAAATGGTTACGGGGTTTCCTATCTACACGTGTTGTATATGTTAGTGAAAAGGCATCATAGTTTTTTACATGTTAAATAACAAAATTAATGCCTACTAAGTTAAAGAGAACCCATAAATTGTCTCCTTTCTAAAAAAAATGTTTTGCTAGTAAAATTATTTTGTTACATATAAGGCAAAATTTATTGGTTAATTTAATATACACGACTATACTAAATTCCTATGTCTATATAATCTAATTTGGGAATTTTAAACTATTTAATTACTAAATTCTTTTAAGGTTTCACATAATTAGCATATTGCTTTTTAATTACTAATAAAAATTTGTATTAACAGTAAATATACGTTATGTCAAAGCAGTACCAATAAATAAACAAAAATCAACAATTGTA